>CM065589.1:347707719-347829609 GCA_033119425.1 Bufotes viridis | reverse complement strand
GAATATGCAAAATAAATGTGGAGCCCCAGTTATGGGTCTACAACACAATGAAAGCCAGATATCCCTCAAGGAAGGAAAACCAAGCGAAAGGGTGTCTCCATTACAGAGATCACCAAATCCACCATATTAAGTGGCCCCTATGTCAAGATCCCGCTTTTTACAAGCTTTAAGGATGTGACAGGGAAAACCTAAGCTAGGTATCCATCCACAGACAGCTGTTTCGAGGTGTTGCCCCTCATCAGTGTGGAGTAGGATTCTGGCTAACCGGGAGCAATGCCTCGGAGACCACTCAAACACAACAATAGCTGATCTCCAGGGAGACCAGCTACAAAAACACCGCGAGCCTCACTTAGAGTCTCAACACAGCAATCCGAAGTGCAAAGTTCCCTGGGAAACAGGAATATGCAAAATAAATGTGGAGCCCCAGTTGTGGGTCTACAACACAATGAAAGCCAGATATCCCTCAAGGAAGGAAAACCAAGCAAGGGGTGTCTCCATTACAGAGATCACCAAATCCACCATATTAAGTGGCCCCTATATGTCCAAGATCCCGCTTTTACAAGCTTTAAGGATGCTGGGAAAAACCTAAGCTAGTTATCCATCCACACTGATGAGGCAGCTTGAAACAATTGTCATGGATGGATACACAATAGTTTTCCCTGTCATCACTAAGCATGCAGGTCGAGGCACCTGCTCCCTGGTCTGTCGTCGAACCTCCCATTAGCCAAGTCTACTCCCGCGATAACCTGGCTGTCTGTCAGATGAATGCGCTCGTGCGTCGTAAGCTGCGCGGGATCGAACACTAAGCTGGTTCTTTCGCTGGATATATCTGGCTTTCGGCTGTTGAGCCATAACGAGGCTGGCTTGCATATTCCTGTTTCCCAGGGAACTTTGCACTTCGGATTGCTGTGTTGAGACTCTTAAGTGAGGCTCCGCGGTGTTTTGTAGCTGGTCTCCCTGAGATCAGCTATTGTTGTGTTTGAGTGGTCTCCGAGGCATTGCTCCCGGTTAGCCAGAATCCTACTCCACACTGATGAGGGGCAACACCCTGAAACAGCTGTCTGTGGATGGATACCTAGCTTAGGTTTTCCCTGTCACATCCTTAAAGCTTGTAAAAAGCGGGATCTTGACATAGGGGCCACTTAATATGGTGGATTTGGTGATCTCTGTAATGGAGACACCCCTTTGCTTAGTTTTCCTTCCTTTGAGGGATATCTGGCTTTCATTGTGTTGTAGACCCATAACTGGGGCTCCACATTTATTTGCATATTCCTGTTTCCCAGGAACTTTGCACTTCGGATTGCTGTGTTGAGACTCTTAAGTGAGGCTCCGCGGTGTTTTGTAGCTGGTCTCCCTGAGATCAGCTATTGTTGTGTTTGAGTAGTCTCCGAGGCATTGCTCCCGGTTAGCCAGAATCCTACTCCCACACTGATGAGGGCAACACCCTGAAACAGCTGTCTGTGGATGGATACCTAGCTTAGGTTTCCCTGTCACATCCTTAAAGCTTGTAAAAAGCGGGATCTTGACATAGGGGCCACTTAATATGGTGGATTTGGTGATCTCTGTAATGGAGACACCCCTTTGCTTAGTTTTCCTTCCTTTGAGGGATATCTGGCTTTCATTGTGTTGTAGACCCATAACTGGGGCTCCACATTTATTTTGCATATTCCTGTTTCCCAGGGAACTTTGCACTTCGGATTGCTGTGTTGAGACTCTTAAGTGAGGCTCCGCGGTGTTTTGTAGCTGGTCTCCCTGAGATCAGCTATTGTTGTGTTTGAGTGGTCTCCGAGGCATTGCTCCCGGTTAGCCAGAATCCTACTCCACACTGATGAGGGCAACACCCTGAAACAGCTGTCTGTGGATGGATACCTAGCTTAGGTTTTCCCTGTCACATCCTTAAAGCTTGTAAAAAGCGGGATCTTGACATAGGGGCCACTTAATATGGTGGATTTGGTGATCTCTGTAATGGAGACACCCCTTCGCTTAGTTTTCCTTCCTTTGAGGGATATCTGGCTTTCATTGTGTTGTAGACCCATAACTGGGGCTCCACATTTATTTTGCATATTCCTGTTTCCCAGGAACTTTGCACTTCGGATTGCTGTGTTGAGACTCTTAAGTGAGGCTCCGCGGTGTTTTGTAGCTGGTCTCCCTGAGATCAGCTATTGTTGTGTTTGAGTGGTCTCCGAGGCATTGCTCCCGGTTAGCCAGAATCCTACTCCACACTGATGAGGGCAACACCCTGAAACAGCTGTCTGTGGATGGATACCTAGCTTAGGTTTTCCCTGTCACATCCTTAAAGCTTGTAAAAAGCGGGATCTTGACATAGGGGCCACTTAATATGGTGGATTTGGTGATCTCTGTAATGGAGACACCCCTTCGCTTAGTTTTCCTTCCTTTGAGGGATATCTGGCTTTCATTGTGTTGTAGACCCATAACTGGGGCTCCACATTTATTTTGCATATTCCTGTTTCCCAGGGAACTTTGCACTTCGGATTGCTGTGTTGAGACTCTTAAGTGAGGCTCCGCGGTGTTTTTGTAGCTGGTCTCCCTGAGATCAGCTATTGTTGTGTTTGAGTGGTCTCCGAGGCACTGCTCCCGGTTAGCCAGAATCCTACTCCACACTGATGAGGGCAACACCCTGAAACAGCTGTCTGTGGATGGATACCTAGCTTAGGTTTTCCCTGTCACATCCTTAAAGCTTGTAAAAAGCGGGATCTTGACATAGGGGCCACTTAATATGGTGGATTTGGTGATCTCTGTAATGGAGACACCCCTTCGCTGGTTTTCCTTCCTTTGAGGGATATCTGGCTTTCATTGTGTTGTAGACCCATAACTGGGGCTCCACATTTATTTAGCATATTCCTGTTTCCCAGGGAACTTTGCACTTCGGATTGCTGTGTTGAGACTCTTAAGTGAGGCTCCGCGGTGTTTTTTGTAGCTGGTCTCCCTGAGATCAGCTATTGTTCTGTTTGAGTCGTCTCCGAGGCACTGCTCCCGGTTAGCCAGAATCCTACTCCACACTGATGAGGGGCAACACCCCGAAACAGCTGTCTGTGGATGGATACCTAGCTTAGGTTTTCCCTGTCACATCCTTAAAGCTTGTAAAAAAGCGGGATCTTGACATAGGGGCCACTTAATATGGTGGATTTGGTGATCTCTGTAATGGAGACACCCCTTCGCTTGGTTTTCCTTCCTTTGAGGGATATCTGGCTTTCATTGTGTTGTAGACCCATAACTGGGGCTCCACATTTATTTAGCATATTCCTGTTTCCCAGGGAACTTTGCACTTCGGATTGCTGTGTTGAGACTCTTAAGTGAGGCTCCGCGGTGTTTTTTGTAGCTGGTCTCCCTGAGATCAGCTATTGTTGTGTTTGTTATGGGCCACGACAGCCACACAAAATCCATGGAGTGTGGGCTCAGCATGCATGCTGGAAAAGACCGTACTTATTAACCCCTTCTGGTGCTGTAACAGCCTCCATTAGATCCAGGGATGCAGGTACCAACATGCATGCCGAGCCCACTGTGCACTCCTCCTGGAGCCAGATTGCTACTAGCAGGCAATGTGAGTACACATTCAGCTTTATACTCACTCTGATTGAAAACCAGCATCTAGGGCAGACACACTAGTCAAGTGTGCACGACTGAAGTGGAGGTCGCCACACCTCCAACACATCAGTCAGTCAGCACTCCCTGTATGCAGGTGCACGTAGCTATGGCAACTATACATACAAACACAGAAATGCACAGCACTCTGCAACAAGAGCTCTGCCCAAGATGGGAGCTATAAGAGGACATTAGTGATATCGTATGCAAACAGTGGAGGCATTGGTTTACATTTTGATCAAAAGGTCTTCTGGTGTCTGCCTCATACAGTATAATGTCTCCTGGTGTCTGCCCCATACAGTGTAAAGTCTCCTGGTGTCTGCCTCATACAGTATAAAGTCTCCTCGTGTCTGCCCCATACTGGATAATGTCTCCTGATGTCTGCCCCATACAGTATAAAGTCTCCTGGTGGCTGCCCCATACAGTATAAAGTCTCCTGGTCTCTGCCCCATATAGGATAATGTCTCCTGTTGTCTGCCCCATACAGTATAACGTTTTCTGGTGGCTGCACAACACACAGTATAACGTCTCCTGGTGGCTGCCACATACAGTATAAAGTCTCCTGGTGGCTGCCCCATACATTATAAAGTCTCCTGGTGTCTGACTCATATAGTATAACGTCTCCTGGTGTCTGCCCAATGCAGTATAAAGTCTCCTGGTGTCTGCCCCATACAGTATAACATCTTCTGATGGTTGCCCCATACAGTATAACATCTTATTCTGTCTGCCCCATACAATATAACGTCTTTTGGTGTCTGCCTCATACAGTATAACGTCTCCTGGTGTCTGCACCATACAGTATACAGTCTCCTGGTGGTTGCCCCATACAGTATAACGTCTCCTGGTCATTGCCCCATACAGTATAACGTCTCTTGGTGTCTGACCCATACAGTATAATGTCTCCCTGTGGCTGCCCCATACATTATAAAGTCTCCTGGTGGCTGCCCCATACAGTATATCGTCTCCTTGTGTCTTCATCATACAGTATAACGTCTCCTGTTTGCTGCCCCATACAGTATAAAGTCTCCTGGTGGCTGCCCCATACAGTATAAAGTCTCCTGGTGGCTGCCCCATACAGTATAACGTCTCCTGGTGTCTGCCTCATACAGTATAAAGTCTTCTAGTGTCTGCCCCATATATTATAACGTCTCCTGGTGTCTGCCTCAAATAGAATAACGTCTCCTGGTGTCTGCCCCATACAGTATAACGTCTTCTGGTGGTTGCCCCAAACAGTATAACATCTTATTCTGTCTGCCCCATATAATATAACGTCTTTGGTGTCTGCCTCATACAGTATATTGTCTCCTGGTGTCTGCACCATACAGTATACAGTCTCCTGATGGTTGCCCCATACAGTATAACGTCTCCTGGTCATTGCCCCATACAGTAAAACGCCTCTTGGTGTCTGACTCATACAGTATAATGTTTCCTTGTGGCTGCCCCATACATTATAAAGTCTCCTGGTGACTGCCCCATAAAGTATATCGTCCCTTGTGTCTTCACCCATACAGTATAATGTCTCCTGTTTGCTGCCCCATACAGTATACCGTCTCCTGTTGTCTGCCTCATACAGTATAAAGTCTCCTGGTGTCTTCCCCATATAGTATAACGTCTCCTGGTGTCTGCCTCATATAATATAACGTCTCCTGGTGTCTGCCCAATACAGTATAAAGTCTCCTGGTGTCTGCCCCATACAGTATAAAGTCTCCTGGTGTCTGCCCCATACAGTATAACGTCTCCTGGTGGTTGCCACATACAGTATAACATCTTCTTATGTCTGCACCATACAATATAACGTTTTTGGTGTCTGCCTCATACAGTATAACGTCTCCTGGTGTCTGCACCATACAGTATACTAGTCTCCCTGGTGGTTGCCCCCATACACAGTATAACGTCTCCAATGAGTCGCCCCAATTGCCCCATACAGTATAACGTCTCTTGGTGTCTGACCCATACAGTATAATGCCCCATACAGTATAAAGTCTCCTGGTGGCTGCCCCATACAGTATAACGTCTCCTGGTGTCTGCCTCATACAGTATAAAGTCTTCTAGTGTCTGCCCCATATATTATAACGTCTCCTGGTGTCTGCCTCAAATAGAATAACGTCTCCTGGTGTCTGCCCCATACAGTATAACGTCTTCTGGTGGTTGCCCCAAACAGTATAACATCTTATTCTGTCTGCCCCATATAATATAACGTCTTTTGGTGTCTGCCTCATACAGTATATTGTCTCCTGGTGTCTGCACCATACAGTATACAGTCTCCTGATGGTTGCCCCATACAGTATAACGTCTCCTGGTCATTGCCCCATACAGTAAAACGTCTCTTGGTGTCTGACTCATACAGTATAATGTTTCCTTGTGGCTGCCCCATACATTATAAAGTCTCCTGGTGACTGCCCCATAAAGTATATCGTCTCCTTGTGTCTTCACCATACAGTATAATGTCTCCTGTTTGCTGCCCCATACAGTATACCGTCTCCTGTTGTCTGCCTCATACAGTATAAAGTCTCCTGGTGTCTTCCCCATATAGTATAACGTCTCCTGGTGTCTGCCTCATATAATATAACGTCTCCTGGTGTCTGCCCAATACAGTATAAAGTCTCCTGGTGTCTGCCCCATACAGTATAAAGTCTCCTGGTGTCTGCCCCATACAGTATAACGTCTCCTGGTGGTTGCCACATACAGTATAACATCTTATTATGTCTGCACCATACAATATAACGTTTTTTGGTGTCTGCCTCATACAGTATAACGTCTCCTGGTGTCTGCACCATACAGTATACAGTCTCCTGGTGGTTGCCCCATACAGTATAACGTCTCCTGGTCGTTGCCCCATACAGTATAACGTCTCTTGGTGTCTGACCCATACAGTACAATGTCTCCTTGTGGCTGCCCCATACATTATAAAGTCTCCTGGTGGATGCCCCATACATTATAAAGTCTCCTGGTGTCTGCCTCATATAGTATAACGTCTCCTGGTGTCTGCCCAATGCAGTATAAAGTCTCCTGGTGTCTGCCCCATACAGTATAACATCTTCTGATGGTTGCCCCATACAGTATAACATCTTATTCTGTCTGCCCCATACAATATAACGTCTTTTGGTGTCTGCCTCATACAGTATAACGTCTCCTGGTGTCTGCACCATACAGTATACAGTCTCCTGGTGGTTGCCCCATACAGTATAACGTCTACTGGTCATTGCCCCATACAGTATAACGTCTCTTGGTGTCTGACCCATACAGTATAATGTCTCCCTGTGGCTGCCCCATACATTATAAAGTCTCCTGGTGGCTGCCCCATACAGTATATCGTCTCCTTGTGTCTTCATCATACAGTATAACGTCTCCTGTTTGCTGCCCCATACAGTATAAAGTCTCCTGGTGGCTGCCCCATACAGTATAAAAGTCTCCTGGTGGCTGCCCCATACAGTATAACGTCTCCTGGTGTCTGCCTCATACAGTATAAAGTCTTCTAGTGTCTGCCCCATATATTATAACGTCTCCTGGTGTCTGCCTCAAATAGAATAACGTCTCCTGGTGTCTGCCCCATACAGTATAACGTCTTCTGGTGGTTGCCCCAAACAGTATAACATCTTATTCTGTCTGCCCCATATAATATAACGTCTTTTGGTGTCTGCCTCATACAGTATATTGTCTCCTGGTGTCTGCACCATACAGTATACAGTCTCCTGGTGGTTGCCCCATACAGTATAACGTCTCCTGGTCATTGCCCCATACAGTATAACGTCTCTTGGTGTCTGACTCATACAGTATAATGTTTCCTTGTGGCTGCCCCATACATTATAAAGTCTCCTGGTGACTGCCCCATAAAGTATATCGTCTCCTTGTGTCTTCACCATACAGTATAACGTCTCCTGTTTGCTGCCCCATACAGTATACCGTCTCCTGTTGTCTGCCTCATACAGTATAAAGTCTCCTGGTGTCTTCCCCATATAGTATAACGTCTCCTGGTGTCTGCCTCATATAATATAACGTCTCCTGGTGTCTGCCCAATACAGTATAAAGTCTCCTGGTGTCTGCCCCATACAGTATAAAGTCTCCTGGTGTCTGCCCCATACAGTATAACGTCTCCTGGTGGTTGCCACATACAGTATAACATCTTATTATGTCTGCACCATACAATATAACGTTTTTTGGTGTCTGCCTCATACAGTATAACGTCTCCTGGTGTCTGCACCATACAGTATACAGTCTCCTGGTGGTTGCCCCATACAGTATAACGTCTCCTGGTCGTTGCCCCATACAGTATAACGTCTCTTGGTGTCTGACCCATACAGTACAAACAAAAAAATGCCACAGCACTCTGCAACTAGAACTCTGCCCAAGATACATGCTATAAGAGGACATAGTGTACTCATACAAGCCTACAAACAGTGGAGACATTAGTTTACATTTTGATCAAAAGGCAGTAAGCCCACTCACCCCTTCACGGTTGTCTCCTAGAGTGGGTACTAACGCTAAATCTGACCTGCAATGGGCCAAGCCAGTCACATAAAATCCTCATAGCGCTGAATATTACCTGTTATGGGCCACGACAGCCACATAAAATCCAGGGAGTGTGGGTCCAGCATGCATGCTGGAACAAACCTTACTTATTAACCCCTTCTGGTGCTGTGACAGCCTCCATTAGATCCAGGGATGCAGGTACCAACATGCATGCTGAGCCCACTATGCACTCCTCCTGGAGCCAGAAGGCTACTAGCAGGTAATGTGAGTACGCATTCAGCTATATACTCACTCTGATTAAAAACCAGCAGCTAGGGCAGAGAAACCAGTCAGGTGTGCACGGCTGAAGTGGAGGCTGCCACACCTCCACACATATTAATCAGAAACACAAGGGGGTTTCAGTCAGCACTCCCTGTATGCAGGTGCACGTAGCCAATGGCAGGTATACATACAAACAAAAAATGCCACAGCACTCTGCAACTAGAACTCTGCCCAAGATACATGCTATAAGAGGACATAGTGTACTCATACAAGCCTACAAACAGTGGAGACATTAGTTTACATTTTGATCAAAAGGCAGTAAGCCCACTCACCCCTTCACGGTTGTCTCCTAGAGTGGGTACTAACGCTAAATCTGACCTGCAATGGGCCAAGCCAGTCACATAAAATCCTCATAGCGCTGAATATTACCTGTTATGGGCCACGACAGCCACATAAAATCCAGGGAGTGTGGGTCCAGCATGCATGCTGGAACAAACCTTACTTATTAACCCCTTCTGGTGCTGTGACAGCCTCCATTAGATCCAGGGATGCAGGTACCAACATGCATGCTGAGCCCACTATGCACTCCTCCTGGAGCCAGAAGGCTACTAGCAGGTAATGTGAGTACGCATTCAGCTATATACTCACTCTGATTAAAAACCAGCAGCTAGGGCAGAGAAACCAGTCAGGTGTGCACGGCTGAAGTGGAGGCTGCCACACCTCCACACATATTAATCAGAAACACAAGGGGGTTTCAGTCAGCACTCCCTGTATGCAGGTGCACGTAGCCAATGGCAGGTATACATACAAACAAAAAAATGCCACAGCACTCTGCAACTAGAACTCTGCCCAAGATACATGCTATAAGAGGACATAGTGTACTCATACAAGCCTACAAACAGTGGAGACATTAGTTTACATTTTGATCAAAGGCAGTAAGCCCACTCACCCCTTCACGGTTGTCTCCTAGAGTGGGTACTAACGCTAAATCTGACCTGCAATGGGCCAAGCCAGTCACATAAAATCCTCATAGCGCTGAATATTACCTGTTATGGGCCACGACAGCCACATAAAATCCAGGGAGTGTGGGTCCAGCATGCATGCTGGAACAAACCTTACTTATTAACCCCTTCT
The DNA here is from genome assembly GCA_033119425.1 of Bufotes viridis. NCBI lineage: Eukaryota > Metazoa > Chordata > Amphibia > Anura > Bufonidae > Bufotes > Bufotes viridis. Next base: position 347,820,141 of record CM065589.1, on the reverse strand, counting down.
GGTGCTGTGACAGCCTCCATTAGATCCAGGGATGCAGGTACCAACATGCATGCTGAGCCCACTATGCACTCCTCCTGGAGCCAAAAGGCTACTAGCAGGTAATGTGAGTACGCATTCAGCTATATACTCACTCTGATTAAAAACCAGCAGCTAGGGCAGAGAAACCAGTCAGGTGTGCACGGCTGAAGTGGAGGCTGCCACACCTCCACACATATTAATCAGAAACACAAGGGGGGGTTTCAGTCAGCACTCCCTGTATGCAGGTGCACGTAGCCAATGGCAGGTATACATACAAACAAAAAAATGCCACAGCACTCTGCAACTAGAACTCTGCCCAAGATACATGCTATAAGAGGACATAGTGTACTCATACAAGCCGTGAAGGGGTGAGTGGGCTTACTGCCTTTTGATCAAAATGTAAACTAATGTCTCCACTGTTTGTAGGCTTGTATGAGTACACTATGTCCTCTTATAGCATGTATCTTGGGCAGAGTTCTAGTTGCAGAGTGCTGTGGCATTTTTTTGTTTGTATGTATACCTGCCATTGGCTACGTGCACCTGCATACAGGGAGTGCTGACTGAAACCCCCCCTTGTGTTTCTGATTAATATGTGTGGAGGTGTGGCAGCCTCCACTTCAGCCGTGCACACCTGACTGGTTTCTCTGCCCTAGCTGCTGGTTTTTAATCAGAGTGAGTATATAGCTGAATGCGTACTCACATTACCTGCTAGTAGCCTTCTGGCTCCAGGAGGAGTGCATAGTGGGCTCAGCATGCATGTTGGTACCTGCATCCCTGGATCTAATGGAGGCTGTCACAGCACCAGAAGGGGTTAATAAGTAAGGTTTGTTCCAGCATGCATGCTGGACCCACACTCCCTGGATTTTATGTGGCTGTCGTGGCCCATAACAGGTAATATTCAGCGCTATGAGGATTTTATGTGACTGGCTTGGCCCATTGCAGGTCAGATTTAGCGTTAGTACCCACTCTAGGAGACAACCGTGAAGGGGTGAGTGGGCTTACTGCCTTTTGATCAAAATGTAAACTAATGTCTCCACTGTTTGTAGGCTTGTATGAGTACACTATGTCCTCTTATAGCATGTATCTTGGGCAGAGTTCTAGTTGCAGAGTGCTGTGGCATTTTTTGTTTGTATGTATACCTGCCATTGGCTACGTGCACCTGCATACAGGGAGTGCTGACTGAAACCCCCTTGTGTTTCTGATTAATATGTGTGGAGGTGTGGCAGCCTCCACTTCAGCCGTGCACACCTGACTGGTTTCTCTGCCCTAGCTGCTGGTTTTTAATCAGAGTGAGTATATAGCTGAATGCGTACTCACATTACCTGCTAGTAGCCTTCTGGCTCCAGGAGGAGTGCATAGTGGGCTCAGCATGCATGTTGGTACCTGCATCCCTGGATCTAATGGAGGCTGTCACAGCACCAGAAGGGGTTAATAAGTAAGGTTTGTTCCAGCATGCATGCTGGACCCACACTCCCTGGATTTTATGTGGCTGTCGTGGCCCATAACAGGTAATATTCAGCGCTATGAGGATTTTATGTGACTGGCTTGGCCCATTGCAGGTCAGATTTAGCGTTAGTACCCACTCTAGGAGACAACCGTGAAGGGGTGAGTGGGCTTACTGCCTTTTGATCAAAATGTAAACTAATGTCTCCACTGTTTGTAGGCTTGTATGAGTACACTATGTCCTCTTATAGCATGTATCTTGGGCAGAGTTCTAGTTGCAGAGTGCTGTGGCATTTTTTTGTTTGTATGTATACCTGCCATTGGCTACGTGCACCTGCATACAGGGAGTGCTGACTGAAACCCCCTTGTGTTTCTGATTAATATGTGTGGAGGTGTGGCAGCCTCCACTTCAGCCGTGCACACCTGACTGGTTTCTCTGCCCTAGCTGCTGGTTTTTAATCAGAGTGAGTATATAGCTGAATGCGTACTCACATTACCTGCTAGTAGCCTTCTGGCTCCAGGAGGAGTGCATAGTGGGCTCAGCATGCATGTTGGTACCTGCATCCCTGGATCTAATGGAGGCTGTCACAGCACCAGAAGGGGTTAATAAGTAAGGTTTGTTCCAGCATGCATGCTGGACCCACACTCCCTGGATTTTATGTGGCTGTCGTGGCCCATAACAGGTAATATTCAGCGCTATGAGGATTTTATGTGACTGGCTTGGCCCATTGCAGGTCAGATTTAGCGTTAGTACCCACTCTAGGAGACAACCGTGAAGGGGTGAGTGGGCTTACTGCCTTTTGATCAAAATGTAAACTAATGTCTCCACTGTTTGTAGGCTTGTATGAGTACACTATGTCCTCTTATAGCATGTATCTTGGGCAGAGTTCTAGTTGCAGAGTGCTGTGGCATTTTTTGTTTGTATGTATACCTGCCATTGGCTACGTGCACCTGCATACAGGGAGTGCTGACTGAAACCCCCTTGTGTTTCTGATTAATATGTGTGGAGGTGTGGCAGCCTCCACTTCAGCCGTGCACACCTGACTGGTTTCTCTGCCCTAGCTGCTGGTTTTTAATCAGAGTGAGTATATAGCTGAATGCGTACTCACATTACCTGCTAGTAGCCTTTTGGCTCCAGGAGGAGTGCATAGTGGGCTCAGCATGCATGTTGGTACCTGCATCCCTGGATCTAATGGAGGCTGTCACAGCACCAGAAGGGGTTAATAAGTAAGGTTTGTTCCAGCATGCATGCTGGACCCACACTCCCTGGATTTTATGTGGCTGTCGTGGCCCATAACAGGTAATATTCAGCGCTATGAGGATTTTATGTGACTGGCTTGGCCCATTGCAGGTCAGATTTAGCGTTAGTACCCACTCTAGGAGACAACCGTGAAGGGGTGAGTGGGCTTACTGCCTTTTGATCAAAATGTAAACTAATGTCTCCACTGTTTGTAGGCTTGTATGAGTACACTATGTCCTCTTATAGCATGTATCTTGGGCAGAGTTCTAGTTGCAGAGTGCTGTGGCATTTTTTTGTTTGTATGTATACCTGCCATTGGCTACGTGCACCTGCATACAGGGAGTGCTGACTGAAACCCCCCCTTGTGTTTCTGACCCATACAGTACAATGTCTCCTTGTGGCTGCCCCATACATTATAAAGTCTCCTGGTGGCTGCCCCATACAGTATATCGTCTCCTTGTGTCTGCACCATACAGTATAACGTCTCCTGGTGTCTGCCTCATACATTATAACGTCTCCTGGTGTCTGCCCCATACAGTATAAAGTCTCCTGGTGTCTACCCCATACAGTATAAAGTCTACTTGTGGCTGCTTCATACAGTATACCGTCTCCTGTTGTCTGCCCCATAAAGTATACAGTCTCCTGGTGGCTGGCCCATACAGTATAACGTCTCCTGGTGTCTGCCCCATACAGTATAACATCACGTTGTGTCTGCCCCATACAGTATAACGTCTCTAGTTGCTGCCCCATACAGTATAAAGTCTACTGGTGTCTGCCCCATACAGCATAATGTGTCGAAACCAACCGCGCCACTGGGTTTTGGAGGGGACAGATTGCCAGCCTCTTGCCCCAGGATTATGGGCCTGTTAGGGTATAACCCGGTATAGTGAGGGTTAATACCGTTCGGGCGATTCCCCTGGCGAAGAGCACAGCAACCCACAACCACTGGAATCCACCGAACTGGAACCATACAAAGTCCTCCTTTCCTGGAACAGGCAAGAGAACGTTCTGACGTAGCAATTCCCCCCAAGTACGAGACGAGGCTCCGTATTGATGGTTACACAGGAATTCTCTCTTTATTGAGGGCTACCTGCCCGGTATTTATGCAGGTTTCCCACCTGGTGGACACTCCCCTAGGGGACCAGAAGGATGACTGAGACACAGGGGATACAGCAGCCAATCACACACAATGGGTAAATAGGGACAACCACACCCAGCATATCTCTCCCCTCTGCCTGTGATACAATTACCCTACATGGGTAATGTAATCATCACAGGCAGGAGAATACACAATGTCTTCTGTCCTGGAGACAATCGAGGAGTCATTCAATTATCTCTCAGGACAAAGGGAAATCTCCAATACACACGTGGGGACAATTGGACAGACATCACTATTCAATATACAATGTCCCACCCTTTACAGTACACACAGACATGTAACATATCCCCAGATGGCTTGGATCTGAGCGCTCAATATATCCAAACAGCGCTCAGATGCCACAAACACAGTCAAATCGCCATGGGGTTCAAGTTTAGCATGGGCTAATGAGAGGGCCCATAATCCTGGGGCAAGAGGCTGGCAATCTGTCCCCTCCAAAAGCCAGTGGCGAGGCTGGTTTCGCCACAGGGCCCTCTCAGGTTGATTACATTACCCATGTAGGGTAATTGTATCACAGGCAGAGGGGAGGAATATGCTGGGTGTGGTTGTCCCTATTGTCCCTTTGTGTGTGATTGGCTGCTGTATCCCCTGTGTCTCAGTCTTCCTTCTGGTCCCCTAGCGGAGTGTCCACCAGGTGGGAGACCTGCTTAAATACCGGGCAGGCAGCCCTCAATAAAGTTAGAATTCCTGTTTAACCATTAATACGGAGCCTCGTCTCGTACTTGGGGGGAATTGCTACGTCAGAACGTTCTCTTGCCTGTTCCAGGAAAGGAGGACTTCGTATGGTTCCAGTTCGGTGGATTCCAGCGGTTGTGGGTTGCTGTGCTCTTCGCCAGGGGAATCGCCCGAACGGTATTAACCCTCACTATACCGGGTTATACTGTAACAACTGGTGGCAAGCAGCGGGATCGTTCCTACAGCCAGAAGGACAGCAACAGAAGGCACCGTGGATTTTACAATTTGAGGGCAAAGCGTGTCCCAGTACAGCACCGGTATGGAACCACTAGTGGAGTATGATGAGGGTGTCATGGATGACCGAGATGCAGTCCGCAAAGGCATCTGGTACCAGGCACTGGGTATTGTGGAGTATCTGCGGGACGAGAGGCTCCCCAAGGACGAGCAGCGACAGCAGAAGCGAGTAGCCCTGCGGATGCCCTTCCTAGGAGAGCAGCCCCTGGAAGAGTGGGTAGAAGACCTGAAGCACCTGGTAAGGCGGGAGATGTGGCTGGAAGATGCCTACCAGGCACTCTGGTGGTATGAAGCTCGGTACCTACCCCGACAGCCGAGCATGACATGCCAGAGGGAGAGGAGTTTGATGGTCCTGGCTTGTTATGGGAGACTTTTTCAGAGCTGGAGTTTGGGAGCCCTACACAAGCCCGGTTCAGGGACCTCTTTGAGTGGCGGGAGAGCAGGTATGACTGGGACGACACTCACAAAATTGAGCAAGACCTGGTCCACCTGGTGACCCGGGAGATGGAGCTGGAACAGGACTACCAGCAGCTGTTCCACTCCAGTGAGAGGGCTCAGCGAGAGAGCAGAGTGTCAGACCCAGGTCCAGAGCCCTTCAGCTGGGAGGATATTGTGGAGGTCTACTGGGAAGAACCCCAGGTGGCCGGTGGAGATGGGACCGAGGTCTCTCCACCGGTCCTGCAGGGAATTGGGAGCCCAGTCTCCATTCCCCAGCGGCAGGCTGAGTTACAGGGGCAGAGACAGTCGGTCCTGTCCCCCAGCGGCAGAGTCAAGTGCAGGGAATTGGGAGCCCAGGCTCCATTTCCCATCGGCAGAGTGTCCAGCAGGGAATAGAGAGCCCAGTCTCCTTTCCCCAGCAGCAGGACACTGTATTGGGAGCGGAGACAGACGGTCTCCCTCCCCAGAGGCTGGAAGTATGTATGGGAGAGGAGCTTGTTACCCCTCTCCCCAGCGGCAGGCTAAGTTACAGAGGGCAGAGACAGTCGGTCCTGTCCCCCAGCGGCAGAGTCAAGTGCAGGGAATTGGGAGCCCAGTCTCCATTCCCCATCGGCAGAGTGTCCAGCAGGAAATAGAGAGCCCAGTCTCCATTCCCCAGCGGCAGGCTAAGTTACAGGGGGCAGAGACAGTCGGTCCTGGCCCCCAGCAGCAGAGTGACTTACTGGGAGAGGAGAGCCTTGTCCTCCCTCCCCATCGGCAGAGAGTCCGGCAGGGAATAGAGAGCCCAGTCTCCTTTCCCCAGCAGCAGGACACTGTGTTGGGAGCGGAGACAGTCGGTCTCCTCCCCAGCGGCTGGAAGTATGTCTGGGAGAGAAGCTTGTTACCTGCTCTCCCCAGCAGCAGCTTAACATACCAGGGGGAGACAGTAAGCCCCACAACAGTGGAGATGGGACCGAGAGCTCTCCACCGGCCCTACAGGGATGCTGGGTAGTCGGCCCAGATCCCCAGCGGCAGCCGGATTTTAAGGGAGTAGGGACAGTCGGTCCTGCTCCCCAGCGGCAGTATGTTTTGCAGGGAGAGAAGAGCATCGTCTCCATTCCCCATCGGCCGTGTGATTTACAGGGAATTGGGAGCCCAGTCTCCATCCCCTAGCGGCAGTTTAACGCACCAGGGGAGACAGTAAGCCCCACAACAGTGCAGATGGGACCGTGGTCTCTGCACTCACAGCACAGGGGTAGGGACAGTCGGTCCTGTCCCCAGCAACAGGGCCATTTAGCCAAAGGGGAGACAGTCGGTCTCCCCCCACAGCAGCATGGTGGTCTATCTAAAGGGGAGACAGTCAGTCTCTCCCTACAACAGCAGAGCTGTGTATCTAAAGGGGAGACAGTCGGTCTCCCCCTACAACAACCAGGCTCCAACCAGGCTACTTCCGTGGTAGCGCTGGCACCAGGGCAGAGTACCGCTGGTCTCTGCCCACTCAGCAACCCACTCAGGCAGTCTACCAGTCCCCCACACAGCCGTAGTGAGGCACATGGACATGGACAGGTTTATCCCTTGCTCAGGTGTAGTAACCATTTATTGTGGGTGGGCTGTACTGCTGTTTCTGTTTTGTGGGTGGGCTGCTGGACTAACAAGGGCACTGACCGGCAGAAGGTCAGATACCCTGTTAGTCTGTTTGGAAAAGGGGAGATGTGTGGCGAAACCAACCGCGCCACTGGGTTTTGGAGGGGACAGATTGCCAGCCTCTTGCCCCAGGATTATGGGCCCTCTCATCAGCCCATGCTAAACTTAAACCCCATGGCGATTTGACTGTGTTTGTGGCATCTGAGCGCTGTTTGGATATATTGAGCGCTCAGATCCAAGCCATCTGGGGATATGTTAAATGTCTGTGTGTACTGTAAAGGGTGGGACATTGTATATTGAATAGTGATGTCTGTCCCATTGTCCCCACGTGTGTATTGGCGATTTCCCTTTGTCCTGAGAGATAATTGAATGAGTCCTCGATTGTCTCCAGGACAGAAGACATTGTGTATTCTCCTGCCTGGGATGATTGCATTACCCATGTAGGGTAATTGTATCACAGGCAGAGGGGAGGAATATGCTGGGTGTGGTTGTCCCTATTGTCCCTTTGTGTTTGATTGGCTGCTGTACCCCCTGTGTCTCAGTCTTCCTTCTGGTCCCCTAGGGGAGTGTCCACCAGGTGGGAGACCTGCATAAATACCGGGCAGGCAGCCCTCAATAAAGTTAGAATTCCTGTTTAACCATTAATACGGAGCCTCATCTCGTACTTGGGGGGAATTGCTACGTCAGAACGTTCCCTTGCCTGTTCCATGAAAAGGAGGACTTCGTATGGTTCCAGTTCGGTGGATTCCAGCGGTTGTGGGTTGCTTTGCTCTTCGCCAGGGGAATCGCCCGAACGGTATTAACACTCACTATACCGGGTTATACTGTAACACATAACGTCTCATGTTGTCTGCCTCATACAGTATAACGTCTCCTGGTGTCTGCCCCATACAGTATAAAGTCTCCTGGTGTCTGCCCCATATAGTATAACGTCTCCTGGTGTCTGCTTCATACAGTATAAAGTCTCCTGGTGTCTGCCCCATACAGTATAACGTCTCCTGGTGGTTGCCCCATACAGTATAACATCTCCTTCTGTCTGCCCCATACAGTATAACGTCTTCTGGTGTCTGCCTCATACAGTATAACGTCTCCTGGTGTCTGCACCATACAGTATTTAGTCTCCTGGTGTCTGCCCCATACACTATAACGTCTCCTGGTGGCTGCCCCATACAGTATAACGTCTCCTGGTGTCTGCCCCATACATTATAAAGTCTCCTGGTTGCTGATCCATACAGTATATCGTCTCCTTGAGTCTTTACCATACAGTAAAACGTCTCCTGGTGTCTGCCTCATACAATATAACGTCTCCTGGTGTCTGCCCCTTACAGTATAAAGTCTGCTGGTGTCTGTAACATACAGTATAATGTCTCAGGGTGGCTGCCCCATACAATATAAAGTCTCCTGGTGTCTGCCCCATACATTATAACGTCTCCTGATGGCTACCCCATACAGTATAATGTCTCCTGGTGGCTACCCCATACAGTAAAAAGTCTCCTGGTGGCTGCCCCATAGAGTATAAAGTCTCCTGGTGGCTGCCCCATACAGTATAACGTCTCCTGGTGTCTGCCCCATACATTATAAAGTCTTCTGGTTGCTGATCCATACAGTATATCGTCTCCTTGAGTCTTTACCATACAGTAAAACGTCTCCTGGTGTCTGCCTCATACAATATAACGTCTCCTGGTGTCTGCCCCTTACAGTATAAAGTCTGCTGGTGTCTGTAACATACAGTATAATGTCTCAGGGTGGCTGCCCCATACAGTATAAAGTCTCCTGGTGTCTGCCCCATACATTATAACGTCTCCTGATGGCTGCCCCATACAGTATAATGTCTCCTGGTGGCTACCCCATACAGTAAAAAGTCTCCTGGTGGCTGCCCCATAGAGTATAAAGTCTCCTGGTGGCTGCCCCATACAGTATAGCGTCTCCTGGTGGTTACCCCATACATTATAACGTCTACTTCTGTCTGCACCATACAGTATAACGTCTTCTGGTGTCTGCCCCATACAGTAAAAATTCTCCTGGTGTCTACCCCATGCAGTATAAAGTCTCCTGGTGTCTTCACCATACAGTATAACGTCTCCTGGTGTCTTCCTCATACAGTATAACGTCTTCTGTTGTCTGCCCCATACAGTATAAAGTCTCCTGTTGTCTACCCCATACAATATAAAGTCTCGTGGTATCTCCCCCATACAGTATAACGTCTCTTGGTGGGTGCCCCATACAGTATAACGTCTCCGTGTGTCTGCCCCATACAGTATAACATCACCTGGTGTCTCTCTAATACAGGATAAATTCTCCTGGTGTCTGCCCCTTACAGTATAAAGATTCCTGGTGTCTGCCCCAGGCAGTATAACGTCTCTTGGTGTCTGCCCCATACAGTATAACATCTCCTGGTGTTTGCCCCATTGAGTATAACGTCTCCTTGTGTCTGCCCCATACAGTATAATGTCTCCTGTTTTCTGCTCCATACAGTATAACGTCTCCTGCTGGCGGCCCTATATAGTATAACGTCTCCTGGTGTCTGCCCCAAACAGTATAACCTCTCCTGGTGTCTGCCTCATACAGTATAACATCACCTAGTGTCTGGCCCATACAGTATAAAGTCTCCTGGTGTCTGCCCCATACAGTATAAAGTCTCCTGGTTGCTTCCCCGTACAGTATAACGTCTCCGAGTGTCTGCCTCATACAGTATAACGTCTCCCTGTGTGTGCCCCATACAGTATAAAGTCTCCTGGTGTCTGCCCCATATAGTATAACGTCTGTTGTGGAAATTTTATTATGATGTGTTTTCTAATATTGTCATCATGTCTCTCAGTGTGTAAACCACTGGAAGTGGATATCTTGCTGCGGATATAGAGGCGCAGCAAGCAGTGTCTTCTTGGCGAATGGATGGATGCCGGCTGGGGCCCCCCGCCCAAAGAGCGGATTTATTGGCTTGGCGTGTATGCATTTGTTAAGAGAACGATATACGAAAGGAACGTGCAATCGTTATTTCCAATGTGTCTGATCAACCGCTGGAGATGATGATTCAATTCCTATAAGTAGGCCCACATAAGAATCCTGGTGAGTCTTGCTTGGCATTTGATCTGATCGTTGCTGAACAAGATTCCCCCCTAGTGGTGACTAAGAGACATGTTGTGGTATTCTTTCTGTGTGTGTCATCACTTCCTGTATGACTGTAATGTACCTGAAGGGAGTGGTCAGGTGTTGGGCCTGCCCACTTCCTATTTGTTATCCCTTTGGCTATGTAAATAAAGAAAGGGTCAGAGGAGAGCAGTTCTCACCTGGTCCACGATAGAGCAACATGTCTGACTGATTACTGGAATAGTGCGGCCTTGCCTTACACAAAGGAGCTGATCCACGTGCTTGGAAGCGCGGGGTAAGAAAATTACTATAACAGATGGCGAGCTAGGTATCAACCAACTGATTTTTCTACTCTGCACAGCAGATAAAAGGGAAGAGAAAGTGTAAGTTTGTCTGCTGCGTCAGAGGAAATCTCTGCTTGGTAAAAGAACATTTTCGCTCTTTGTGTAAGGACAAGGTAAGTGCTTTTCCGTTGTGTAGTTTTTGGTGGATCTGAGTTGATTGTAAAGAGATTGTATAGTCAGATTGTGATGTGTGTGCTGACCAATTGTTTTGTTGTAACTTCTCTGTTTTGGTGTAACTTTTATGTTAGTGGGATTTTGTAAGAGGTGATTCTGGTTTGTAGAGGAAACGTTTTGTTTTAGATTTCTCTGCTGTTAGCCTGTAAATCACCCTCAGAGTGGAAGTTTGGTCTGGTTTAATTAGATTTTTCTGTTGCTAGATTTTGGGAGACACCATCTTATCTTTCATTGTGTGTCCACGCATGTGGTTTGTCGGCCATCTTTGATTTCCTCTGTATAAGACCATGCCATGCGGTTTGTCGGCCATCTTTGATTTGCTTTGTGGGAAAAGTATGTGCGTTTGGCAGACGTCTTGGTTAGGTTAGTGCTGCAGGTTTTAACAAGGAATTCATTTTAGTTTGAGCCGGTTTACTTTTAGTTTTTGTTTGGTGTCTATAAAAAGTGATTTGTTTGTTTTTGCCCAAAATCTCAGTGTTGTCCAGTATAGTTATTTTGTCTTTCTGTAACCTTTCTGTGCACAGTGTGATTTTGGTTTGGCAAGTTTTGTGCTAGTGACTTGTAGTCTTTTTTATAGCAAGCATTGTGGTGTGTATCGCTGTACAATGGACAGTATTTTTAGGGAAGTTGGAAAGTTGAGGAACACAGCGGCCATTCTCCAAGCAATGAAGGGATCTACTGATCCATGGCTTGAGGCTCAGAATTCTGTAGGACACCTGATGGGTATTAGAAAATGGCGCAAACGTGAAGGCAAGTATGGTCTGATTTTTGCTGCAGAGTGGATAGGGGGCAAATATCAGGAGTCTTGTCGGCTGAAGTTGAGCTTGGAGGAAGAAGTGAAAGTTTTAAAATCAGAAATTGTTAAATTGAGAGCTCTTGTCCAACAGGCAGCTGAAGCTCGCGCTGAGTATGAATGTACTGTGAGATGTAATTCTGAGCTACGTAGGGAGAATGAACAATTGTCTGAGAGCCTGGCGCATGCGCAGTGTGCTGTGAGGGAATTGTCTGCCCTCTGCAGGAGGACAGAAGCTGAACAGTCTCAGTGCTTAGTGCAGCCAGAGGTATTGAAGGAACCGTTAGAGAGTAATGGTTTTGGGGTTACAGAGAACATATTGGCGGTAAGTATGGAGAAGTCTGAGGAAGTTCAATCAGATTCTGAAGCCGACTCGGGGATGGACACTTTATCTGACCCTGGAGTTGGAAGTATTGATCCAGAGGCAGACGATTCCTCAGATGAGTCCGTGGTAAGAGGAGTTAATTCAGATTGTAGTGTGGGACCTACCCAAGCTAGGATGGTAAATGTTGTGCAGCAAGGCAGGTCACCATGTGCCCAGAGAAGGTTTTGTGCAGGGAGACAAGCTATTCGTTGTTTTGCATGCAGAGAATTTGGGCACATTGCAAGGTACTGTGACGTTGCTAATAGTAACAGACAGAGGTATGTTAAGTACCCCAGAACCACTCCTAGGAGCAAAGTTGTTTATTCAGCAAGGTGGGGGATGGTCCCAGACATGGTCCTTCTCAAAGGCATAGGAGCTATGGACAGCCAAGGTCATGGATCCGGGAAGCAGATTTGAAATCCCAGTGTGAGCGGTTAAAGTGTGAAAATGTGAAGCTGAGAGAGGAAAGAGATCGGCTCCTGGAATTTAGCAGAGTTTCTCATTTCATGTAAGGAAAAAGGAAGAGATGTTAAGGTCTTTGTGAACCAGTTTACTATTGTATTAGGAAAAAATGGAGGAACTGTAAGCTTGTAATGTTAAATCCTGCTTAATTGTAAAGATGAATCTGAAGTTGGTTTGGGGCTGGGCAAATTAGCATTTCAATGGCTGGGTGGGGAGAAGTTCTCCGGCCAGTGTTTACGGTTTCAGGTGAACCCTCCAGGGCATTGATGTGTTAATTCAGTCCTACATTGTATGTGCTGGAAAGGGTTTGTTTTAAAGTTAAAATGTTTGTCTATAAGAGGGACCTCCAATGTGACCCTCTCTGTAGGAGATTTTGTCTGTGTTATTAATGTTTTACTAGTTTTGTCTTTCAGGGAAACCCAGAGATTTACAGAAGGACCTGGATGTGCGGTTTTAACTGTGTTTTTCCCTGCAGGCAATAACTAGATATTAGAGGATTCTCATTTGTCGTTGTCTATGTGTGTTTTTAAATGTCTGTCCCAATTTTTCTTTTTCTTTCCCTTTTCTAAGTGACAGTTCTACACTCCAGGACTCTTCTCTCTTTAACAACATCACCACCAGAGGTTAACCCCGAATTTCTTCTTATTTTATCAGCAGGAGATTGACTGGAGGAGCCATGTTGGGCTGGAGAAAAGCGGGTCTCATTTATTGGTAGCCTGAGCTGGCCAAACACAGGCGTAGCTCAGCTGTGTGTATAGCCTTCAGAAGGCATACTGGGAATCCAGCAAGAGGAGCTTAGGCCGAAAGGCCCTGTGGGAGTAGAAATAGCATTGAAAGTAGCACTAGGCCGCTCTCATTGCAAGAGATTTCTAGCTGTCCGACGTAGGCTTTGTAAGAAGTCGGAGTCGGAGAGACGCACCGCGAGAATCCGGGCGGTGCTCTCCATGTACGGTCTAATAGTGTCCCTGGACGCAGGCAACACTGGTAATCGCTTGGTTAATCAAGGATGGGTAGTGGTAAATCCATGTTCGGGGAAAAATAGTCCCTCGATGCGGTCAGACGGCTGCTCAGTACCTGAGATCTAGTTATGGGGTGAAGGCCATAAAACCCCTTAAAGAATGGTATAGATGGTCCAAGGGTACCCTTTGGGGTACCCTCTGGAAAGATGTAGCCCAGCTATGGTTTCAAAAGACAATAATGGCAGTAAACCTGCAGGGGATACAGAGGGCGGTTTCAGTCCGGAGTAACCGCATTATGTACACCTGGCATGGATGAGAAGGGGTAACCGCAATTGGTGATATAGTTCCTGAAGCAGAAGAGGCTCTTTCTGAGCTAACTCTGTTAAGACAGGCTGCATCCACCTAGACTGTTGTAGTTTTTTTTCAGATGTCTCTGCTGTCACCAATGTAATTATCTATCTTTCTCTATCTCTCTCTCTCATCCCACCCTCATCTCTCCATCTAACCTTGAGACGATGCACCATGCTGAATCCAACTTCTCTTCGTCCTGGTTTTGAGGACGATGAGAAGGGGGAAAAGTGGTGTAGAAAACAGCAATTTTTAAACATCAAGTGTCAATAATCAGGTCAAGAACCATCAAGAATGCTTCTTTTTCTTTGACGGTACTTGGGTCAGATTTTTGCAAGGAGAAATCACGGCTGATCCATGGCCTGAATGTACCGATTTAGCCCTTTATTCTATCAGGGATGCCCCTAGGCAGCCCCACGGGTTACCACCCAATGTCCACCACCGGGTTCGGGAGATTCTCCCAGACCTGGACTCAATAACCAGTGTTCTTTCTAGTCAACCAGGTAATTGGGTCATGCTAAAGAAACATCTGAAGACATGACTAGAGCCGGGATATCTTGGGCCATTCCAGGTGCTGCCGATGACGACGAGCCACACCAGACACTGCAAGAAGCTGCTCAACTACGTCAAAGGATGAGGAGTATCACTTTTGCTTACTTGTTTACTTTCATTCTTAGGAAGGGAAGGCACCTCAAATTGGCAAGGGCCACAAGAAGACATTTGTTAGTAGCACATCCTAGAGGGTAATATCAGCTATAGGTTTTATAGTAGCTCCGGCTCCTTGTTTGTTAATCCTGGATGGGTGTCCAGCAGCTAGGCGGCCCGCAGATGAGGTAAAGGAGATAGGTTGGTGGGGTCCTCCAGTTGTGAGGCAGTTATTACTGGAGGCCCGTGACTGTCAGAAGTTCTTGTTTGGAGTTGACAGGTCTGTACTATTTCCTATGCGGGTTAGCCATTTATAAGGTAATTTCCCTAATGTCAGAGGGTCATGTGTCCTGGTAAAGCTTGTCCCTGAATCTTATGTTGCAGCCGATTGGGAAGTCTTAGGGCTCAGTGGTTTTCCATTGGATCCAGGCATGTACTTATGTTTTTGTTTCCATTCATTCTATATGCCTGATGTATAACCGACCGAGTTCCCGAATAGACGAGATGCCCTGAAGACCAAACCATGGACCAGATGCTGAGGATTAATCATCGAGGGACACTGAGCAGCATATGACAAAGAGGAGGGACTGTTGTGGAAATTTTATTATGATGTGTTTTCTAATATTGTCATCATGTCTCTCAGTGTGTAAACCACTGGAAGTGGATATCTTGCTGCGGATATAGAGGCGCAGCAAGCAGTGTCTTCTTGGCGAATGGATGGATGCCGGCTGGGGCCCCCGCCCAAAGAGCGGATTTATTGGCTTGGCGTGTATGCATTTGTTAAGAGAACGATATACGAAAGGAACGTGCAATCGTTATTTCCAATGTGTCTGATCAACCGCTGGAGATGATGATTCAATTCCTATAAGTAGGCCCACATAAGAATCCTGGTGAGTCTTGCTTGGCATTTGATCTGATCGTTGCTGAACAAGATTCCCCCCTAGTGGTGACTAAGAGACATGTTGTGGTATTCTTTCTGTGTGTGTCATCACTTCCTGTATGACTGTAATGTACCTGAAGGGAGTGGTCAGGTGTTGGGCCCGCCCACTTCCTATTTGTTATCCCTTTGGCTATGTAAATAAAGAAAGGGTCAGAGGAGAGCAGTTCTCACCTGGTCCACGATAGAGCAACATGTCTGACTGATTACTGGAATAGTGCGGCCTTGCCTTACACAAAGGAGCTGATCCACGTGCTTGGAAGCGCGGGGTAAGAAAATTACTAAACCCGTCTCCTGGTGTCTGCCTCATACAGTATAACGTCTCCTGGTGTCTGCCCCATACAGTATAAAGTCTCCTGGTGTCTGCCTCATACAGTATAATGTCTCCTGGTGTCTGCCCCATACTGGATAATGTCTCCTGATGTCTGCCCCATACAGTATAAAGTCTCCTAGTGGCTGCCCCATACAGTATAAATTCTCCTGGTGGCTGCCCCATACAGTATAAATTCTCCTGGTGGCTGCCCCATACAGTATAAAGTCTCCTGGTGGCTGCCCCATACAGTATAAAGTCTCCTTGTGTCTGCCCATACAGGATAATGTCTCCTGGTGTCTGCCCCATACAGTATAACGTCTCCTGGTGTCTTCCCCATACAGTATAACATCTCCTAGTGTCTGCCCCATTGAGTATAACATCTCCTTGTGTCTGCCCCATACAGTGTAAAGTCTCCTGGTGTCTGCATCATACAGGATAAAGTCTCCTGGTGTCTGCCCATACAGGATAATGTCTCCTGGTGTCTGCCCCATACAGTATAACGTCTCCTGGTGTCTGCCCCATGTCATTGTGTTGTTGATTGTATCACGGACAGTGTCATTGTGTTGTTGATTGTATCACGGACAATGCTCATTGTGGTTATTAAATGTTCATTGACGAATGGGTTCTGTTTAAAATGTGAAACTGTAAATGATTGACTGCTATGTTTATACCACGTGGATGGTAACCTTGTTGGAAAATGTGTATAAAAGGAAATGCTTGTGTGGTCATTAAAAGAGTTCTTATTTGACCCTCAATGCGGAGCTTCTGTCCCGTTATTGGGGGGGATTTATTATTGGCGTTTAGAGACTGCTGAATGGAAATGGAAGCCGCTTGGTGAGTGTGATTGTTTGGCGGCTTGCAGCAGTTCGTGGATTACCGTTCGTGTGTTTGGAGCTGTTCGTGAGATTGCCGCTTCCCCTGCATTTGGTTCGTGCCCTCCAGTTTATGCGAACGGAGGTTATGTGTACAGCAGCCGGGGAAGGTCTACTAAACGGCGGTTTGGTTTAAAGACACAGGAGGCGTCTTAACAATTGGTGGCAAGCGACGGGATGAATCCCACAGCATTGGAGGTCAGCTACAAACCATGCAGTACGAGGAATTAAGGCGTGCTACCCTTAAAGACATATTGGAACGCCGAGGGCGTGCAGCAAGCAATTTAAAGAAACGGGAGATTATTGCTTTACTGCTGGAGATGGATGCAGCACCGGGAATGGAGAGAGTCAATGTGGCCAGTCCCTTGGATTTAACACCCGAGGAAATACAATTTAACCGGGCAGTGCAAATAAGGCTGGCACATTTTGGCCCCAACCCCTCAACCGACATCGTGGAGCGTGTACAGGCAGCAGTAGCAGCACACCAGGCGAGAGAAAGAGGAGCTGCAGCAGCAGAGGTACCCAATAACAATTTTGCCAGGAAAAAGGTACCCTTTGCTGCATTTAAAAACTTTGTTGAAGCAGAGGGGGAGATTGATGGGTTCCTGGCGGATTTTGAGAGGCAGTGTGCCCTACACCAGGTACCCGTAGATGAGTGGGTTACCATCCTCTCTGGGAAGTTATCCGGCCGGGCTAGTGAAGCATTTCGGGCCATCCCAGAGGAGGAGATCACCAGCTACCAGGCTGTGAAGGATGCCCTCCTAGCCAGGTATGCAGTGACCCCAGAGGCTTACAGGAGGCGGTTTAGGGAAACCAACCAGCAGGTTGGTGACTCTTATGTGTAGTGGGCCTGCAGAGTTCACCGTACCGCAGCCCACTGGATGGCAGGATGCCAAGCGGTAACTGGGGAGGAGGTGCTCCAAGTGTTCCTGCTGGAGCATTGCTTTGATAGACTACCTGCTGGGGTCCGGGAGTGGGTCAGAGACAGGAAACCCTCTACCCTACCCGAGGCTGCTCGTCTGGCAGATGAGTACACGGATGCCCATAAGTTAGATGGTACAGCTAACAAAGTCCCTGCCAGACTGGAGTATCGACCAGCTGTAGCACCCACTCCTCCAGCCTACCAACCCCCAGTACATCGCACTCCAGCCCCATCCCCACCAGCTAACAAATATGTGCACCCCTACCGCTTCAATGCCAGGGAATATCCCCAGCCTCTCCGGTGTTATTTGTGCAACCAGTTGGGGCACAAGCGCCCAGAGTGCCCCCTGAACAGTGCCAACCAAGCCCAGTCTTGGAGAAAACCAGCCAATGGCAATCAGCGGCCCCCTCAGCCTGCTGCGCACTGCATAGAGCAGGAGGAGTTTTGGGGCATCTTACACGAGGCCGACCCAGTGCAAGCAGCTCACCAGGATAACCGCCAGCAACATCGGCAAACTGTGAAGCTGAATGGCAGGGTGGTAAATGGGCTGAGAGACTCAGGAGCCACGATGACACTGCTCCAAAAGAACTTGGTCTCAGAGCATCAGCACACTGGGGACACTGTGGCAGTAAGGGTAGCAGGGGGTGCCGTGTTTCGTTTACCTGTTGCCCGGGTGCATTTGGATTGGGGAGTGGGCGCTAGACATGTGGATGTGGGGGTGATGAAAGACTTGCCGGCAGATGTCCTTCTGGGAAACGATTTGGCCCCTCTGGTTTCCGCCTATGCCCCGATGAGCCCTGCAGAGGTGAACCCTGTGACCACCCGTGCCCAGACCCGTGCTGCCGGAACCAGCCCACCTGCTGATGAGACCCAGGTAAGGTTTACTGCCCCGACTGTTACCCCAGATCAGGTCCCCTTAAGCTGGGCCTCCCCAGAGGAGTTTGGGAGGGAAACCCGGGCGGATCCCAACCTCCAAAAGTACAGAGCCAGGGCCGATGCTGGGGAGGAAGGGGTAGATGGGGAGCGGTATGAGTGGGTGGGGACAGGTTATATAGGATCCCTAAGCCCTCCCGGAAGAGTGTTGCCTCTCCGCCAAATCGCCAGTTAGTGGTACCCGCAAAGTACCGGCTGGAGATTATGCGGATAGGGCATGATGTTCCGCTAGCTGGACATCTAGGGTCCCGCTGTACAGCCTACAGAATATCACAGAATTTCTTTTGGCCAAACTTTAACCAGGCTGTGCGGATGTACTGCAGTACGTGCGACACGTGTCAACGGGTAGGTAAGCGGGGGGATCACCCAAAAGCTAGGCTTCAGTCGATGCCTATTATTGGGGAACCCTTTTCCCGCATAGCCGTTGACATTGTGGGTCCACTGGCCAGGGCTAGTCCATCAGGTAAGAAGTATATTCTTACCGTGGTGGACTATGCCACGCGCTATCCAGAGGCAGTAGCGCTGTCTAATATAGAGGCAGAGACGGATGCTGATGCCCTGGTTAGGATTTTTACTAGGGTCGGGTTCCCTCAGGAGATTCTCTCCAATCAGGGAACCCAATTCACCGCTGTGCTCACCCAGCAGCTGTGGAAGGTGTGTGGTATTAAGCCGTTACTTAGTTCACCATACCACCCACAGACTAACGGTCTCTGCGAGCGCTTTAACGGTACCCTCAAGCTGATGCTGAGGACCTTTACAGACGCTTGCAGAGACTGGGAGAGATTCCTGCCTCATCTATTGTTTTCGTATAGAGAGGAATCTACTGGGTTCTCCCCCTTTGAGCTGCTGTATGGGAGGAGGGTCCGCGGACCCCTAGATCTCATTAGAGGCCACTGGGAGGGGGAGACGGAGCAGGAAGGGACCCCCATTGTGCCGTATGTTCTGGAACTCCGGGACCGCATGGAGAAACTATCCCTGATGGTAAGGGGGAATCTCCAGGCGGCCCAGGGGAGACAGAAAAGATGGTATGATCAGGGTGCCCGACAGCGGGTCTTCCAGGTTGGGCAAAAGGTATTGGTGCTCAATGTAACGGATCGCCTGGCACCCCGACTGGGTACCTCCGTTGAAAGATGCTCCTAGCGCTTCTTGAGGACTCCAAGCGCTCTAAACGACACCACAACCACCGAACCTGAGAAGCATACGAATCCTCTCAAGCCTCTGAATGCTGTAGACAGTTGAATAGGAACCATACGAATAGGTTTGCACTCCTAGCAGTCAGACTGGAACAGCATGCAATAACTCCTCCCCCAATAATGAGACGACACTTCACTTTGAGGGTTAAACAGGAACTCTATATTTTTATTGAGGGCTACCTGCCCGGTAATTATCCAGGTCTCCCACCTGGTGGACACTCCCCTAGGGGACCAGAAGGAAGACTACGACACGGGATACAGCAGCCAATCACACACAATGGGACAATACAGACAACCACACCCAGCATATCCCTCCCCTCTGCCTGTGATACAATCCCCCTACATGGGTAATGTAATCATCACAGGCAGGCGAATACACAATGTCTTCTGTCCTGGAGACAATTGAGGAGTCATTCAATTATCTCTCAGGACAAAGGGAAATCGCCAATACACACGTGGGGACAATAGGACAGACATCACTATTCAATACACAATGTCCCACCCTTTACAGTACACAGACATTTAACATATCCCCAGATGGCTTGGATCTGAGCGCTCAATATATCCAAGGATAGAGGCAGACTCCATTGAGCACATGGTTGCAAAAGATCATAAAATTACACAATGTTACATAAAACATATACATGCAACATATCCCCAGATAGCTTAGGTCTGAGCGCACATTATTGAATGGCGCTCAGACCACACATATCCAGTTCAATTGCCATGGAGCTAAAGTCTTTCCCATAGTCTTTCATTATACGAATGGGCTCCATAGCAGAGCTATCTGGGGTATCACCGCTCAAACAGGACAAGCATACATGGGGCCATAGTCGCAGGGCAGGAGGCGAGCAAGCAGTCCCTTCCAGGAAACTGGGGCAGACTCTGGTACAGGGTCCAGTCCGCTACATTTCTCCCCTTTACCAAAGAGACTATTCAGACTCCAGACCTCCAATCGGTCTGGGGCTCTGATAGTCGGTCGGCCTTTCTTACCCGGTGTAGCTGTCCTGGTGTTCTCCTGCCACATGTA
Source organism: Bufotes viridis (assembly GCA_033119425.1). NCBI lineage: Eukaryota > Metazoa > Chordata > Amphibia > Anura > Bufonidae > Bufotes > Bufotes viridis. The sequence goes on along the minus strand of CM065589.1, from coordinate 347,799,875 downwards.
TCCAGTGGGAAATCCATAGTCTGGGAAAAAGTAACCAGGGTGTCCTCTCTCCTGGTTGGATAAAGCGGTTGCTGGGGAGAAGGGGTAACAGGCTCCTCTCCCTGCGACGTCCTCTCTTGTATTACGGGAAAACAAACCGCCTTCTCTTCCAATACCTTGTCCTGTTGTTGGGGACCAGGACAGACTGTCCATATCTCCAGTGGTGCAGGTGCAGAGATTATGGTCCCATCTGCACTGTTGTGGGGTTTACTGTCTCCCCTTGGTAGGCTAGGCTGCTGCTGGGGAGGAGGGACAAGACTCTCCCCTCCTGGTAAAAGATTCTGCCGCTGGGGAGCAGGGCTGACCCTCCGTACTCCCTGTAGCTTGGGCGCAGAGACCGCGGTCCCATCTGCGCTGGTGAGGGGCTTAGTGTCTCCCCTTGGTGGGTTATGCTTCTGCTGGGGAGAGGGGGTAACCAGCTCCTCTCCCTGAACAGTAGACTGCTGCTGGGCAGAAGGGACGGCACCTTCAGCTCCCGGGGGTACACACTGCCGCTGGGGAGGAAGGACAGCACCTTCAGCTCCCTGGGGTACACACTGCCGCTGGGGAGAAAGGACGACACCTTCAGCTCCCTGGGGTACACACTGCGGCTGGGGAGGAAGGACAACACCTTCAGCTCCCGGGGGTACACACTGCGGCTGGGGAGAAGGGACGGCACCTTCAGCTCCCGGGGGTACACACTGCGGCTGGGGAGAAGGGACGGCACCTTCAGCTCCCGGGGGCACACACGGCCGCTGGGGAGGAATGACGACACCTTCGGCCCTCTGTAACTCACACTGCCGCTGGGGGGGAAGGACGACACCTTCGGCCCTCTGTAACTCACACTGCCGCTGGGGGAAGGACGACACCTTCGGCCCTCTGTAACTCACACTGCCGCTGGGGGAAGGACGACACCTTCGGCCCTCTGTAACTCACACGGCCGCTGGGGGAAGGACGACACCTTCGGCCCTCTGTAACTCACACGGCCGCTGGGGGGGAAGGACGACACCTTCGGCCCTCTGTAACTCACACGGCCGCTGGGGAGGAAGGACGACACCTTCGGCCCCCTGGACTTCACACTGCCGCTGAGGAGGAAGGACGATACCATCTGCCATGAACTGCAGGTACTCTGCTGTTAACCTCCTCACGAACTGCACAGATTTCTCCGAGGGGTTGGGTCCGAAGAAAATCAGCCGTGATCTCAGCACTCTGTCAAATTCCTCCTGCGTGTAGCTGGGTGCCATGCTTGTTCTCCTGTGAGTCTGGATCCCAGCGCTGCCAACCAATGTAACGGATCGCCTGGTACCCCGACTGGGTACCTCCGTTGAAAGATGCTCCTAGCGCTTCTTGAGGATTCCAAGCACTCTAGCCGACACCACAACCACCGAACCTGAGAAGCATACGAATCCCCTCAAGCCTCTGAATAATGTAGACAGTTGAATTGGAACCATACGAATAGGTTTGCACTCCTAGCAGTCAGACTGGAACAGCATGCAATAACTCCTCCCCCAATAATGAGACGACACTTCACTTTGAGGGTTAAACAGGAACTCTATATTTTTATTGAGGGCTACCTGCCCGGTATTTATCCAGGTCTCCCACCTGGTGGACACTCCCCTAGGGGACCAGAAGGAAGACTACGACACGGGATACAGCAGCCAATCACACACAATGGGACAATACAGACAACCACACCCAGCATATCCCTTCCCTCTGCCTGTGATACAATCCCCCTACATGGGTAATGTAATCATCACAGGCAGGCGAATACACAATGTCTTCTGTCCTGGAGACAATTGAGGAGTCATTCAATTATCTCTCAGGACAAAGGGAAATCGTCAATACACACGTGGGGACAATAGGACAGACATCACTATTCAATACACAATGTCCCACCCTTTACAGTACACAGACATTTAACATATCCCCAGATGGCTTGGATCTGAGCTCTCAATATATCCAAGGATAGAGGCAGACTCCATTGAGCACATGGTTGCAAAAGATCATAAAATTACACAATGTTACATAAAACATATACATGCAACATATCCCCAGATAGCTTAGGTCTGAGCGCACATTATTGAATGGCGCTCAGACCACACATATCCAGTTCAATTGCCATGGAGCTAAAGTCTTTCCCATAGTCTTTCATTATACGAATGGGTTCCATAGCAGAGCTATCTGGGGTATCACCGCTCAAACAGGACAAGCATACATGGGGCCATAGTCGCAGGGCAGGAGGCGAGCAAGCAGTCCCTTCCAGGAAACTGGGGCAGACTCTGGTACAGGGTCCAGTCCGCTACACTCAAACCTGTGAAGGCCAACAAGATGCAAGCATCTTGGCAGGGCCCGTACAAAGTAGTGGCGCAGATTTGCGACACTACTTACGTGATAGCCAGCTGTGCAGATGAGAGGATTCAGCGATTCTTTCATGTGAACATGCTAAAGGAGTACCAGGAGAGACCTGAGAATATTGCAGCAGTATGTGCCCCAGCTGCAGATGATTCTGAGAATTTACCCCTTCCCGATCTGTTAGAAAGGGAGCCCCAGACTGACCTTACTACCCTTGTACAGCTAGGGGAACAGCTGAACCCCACGGAAAAGGTACAGGCACAACAGTTGTTGTGGGAGAAGCAGGCGACGTTCTCCCAGGAGCCAGGTTATACCACCCTAGCTGTACATAAGGTAGAGACCCTGGACAGACCCCCTACGACAGCCCCCTATCGTATCCCTGAAGCAGTCCGTGAAGGAATGCGGAAGGAGATACAGGAGATGACCCAGCTTGGGGTCATCAAGCACTCCGACAGCCCTTGGGCCTCGCCTGTAGTCCTGGTGCCCAAGAAAGATGGGACCACTCGGTTCTGTGTGGACTACAGGCGGCTCAACGAGCGGACCACCACTGACGCCTACCCAATGCCCCGGGTAGACAAATTGCTGGATCGTATTGCCAGGGGGAGATATCTGACCACCATAGACCTGTGTAAGGGCTACTGGCAGATCCCTCTGGCCGAGAATGCTATCCCCAAGTCGGCATTTGTCACCCCATTTGGCTTGTACCAATTTAAGGTCATGCCCTTTGGAATGAAAAATGCATCGGCTACCTTCCAACGGATGGTGGATAGATTCCTGGATGGCTTCCAAGAATTTGCCTGTGCATACTTGGATGACATTGCGATTTACAGTGGGTCCTGGGAGGAACACCTAGTACATGTAGGGGTAGTGCTGGATAAGATTCGGGCCGCTGGCCTGACATTGAAGCCAGAGAAGTGCCATCTAGGTATGGCTGAGGTACAGTACCTGGGTCACAGAGTGGGGTGTGGGAGCCAGAGACCAGAGCCAGCCAAGGTAGAGGCGGTGGTTAACTGGCCCACACCTACCACTAAGACCCAGGTATTGGCCTTCTTGGGGACGGCAGGGTACTATAGACGTTTTGTCCCTGACTACAGCACTATTGCTAAGCCCCTGACAGACCTGACAAAGAAGAACTTGCCTAAGCAGGTCCTGTGGTCTGCAGCTTGTGAAGCTGCGTTCCAGGCATTGAAGCAGGCTCTTGTGAATGCCCCTGTCTTGGCTGCCCCAGTACCTAACAAACCTTTTCTCGTCCATACAGACGCTTCTATGTATGGACTGGGGGCTGTGCTGAGCCAAGTCGGGGAAGATGGAGGAGAGCACCCTGTCGCATATCTCAGCAGAAAGCTGTTACCCTGAGAAGTGAGTTATGCGGCAGTGGAGAAGGAGTGCTTAGCCTTGGTCTGGGCATTGAAAAAGTTAAGTCCCTATCTGTATGGGCAAGAGTTTTCCATTGTGACTGATCACAACCCCCTCGTTTGGCTTAACCGGGTCTCAGGAGACAATGGGAGACTATTGAGATGGAGCTTGGCATTGCAGCCCTACAATTTTATTATCAGCTACAGACCCGGTAAGCTGAACGGAAATGCAGATGGATTGTCACGGCAAACAGACATCGCTACCACCTCTTAGTCCGGGCATCCCCAAGTTGACCTGCCACAGGGTCAAGCCGGGTCTGCCGGAGTGTCCCACGAGGAGGGAGCCGTGTGACAGAACCATCTGTCTGATTATTCTTTTTTAATGCTTGTTTCCCTGCTGTATTCGTCTGTTTGCATTCCGTTCGTATGTCGACCACGAGGCAGCGGCCATTTTAAACTATGCGAAAGCCCAGCGGTGTTCGGCTCTATTTTCATGGAACTAAAAACGGACACTTTTTCTGCCGAACACCGCTGAAACAACAGAACACGTGTTATTGCCTGGATTCCTAACTTTTATTTTGTTGATTGTATCACAGACAATGTCATTGTGTTGTTGATTGTATCACGGGCAATGCCATTGTGTTGTTGATTGTATCACAGGCAATGCCATTGTGTTGTTGATTGGATCACGGACAATGTCATTGTGTTGTTGATTGTATCACGGACAATGTCATTGTGTTGTTGATTGGATCACGGACAGTGTCATTGTGTTGTTGATTGTATCACGGACAATGTCATTGTGTTGTTGATTGGATCACGGACAATGTTCATTGTGGTTATTAAATGTACATTGACGAATGGGTTCTGTTTAAAATGTGAAACTGTAAATAATTGACTGCTATGTTTATACCACGTGGGTGGTAACCTTGTTGGAAAATGTGTATAAAAGGAAATGCTTGTGTGGTCATTAAAAGAGTTCTTATTTGACCCTCAATGCGGAGCTTCTGTCCCGTTATTGGGGGGGATTTATTATTGGCGTTTAGAGACTGCTGAATGGAAATGGAAGCCGCTTGGTGAGTGTGATTGTTCGGCTGCTTGCAGCAGTTCGTGGATTACCGTTCGTGTGTTTGGAGCCGTTCGTGAGATTGCCGCTTCCACTGCATTTGGTTTGTGCCCTCCAGTTTATGCGAACGGAGGTTATGTGTACAGCAGCCGGGGAAGGTCTACTAAACGGCGGTTTGGTTTAAAGACACAGGAGGCGTCTTAACAGCACCATACAGTATAACATCTCATTCTGTCTTCACCATACAGTATAAAGTCTTCTGGTGTCTGCCTCATACAGTATAACTTCTCCTGGTGTCTGCACCATACAGTATTCAGTCTCCTGGTTTCTGCCACATACAGTATAACGTCTCTGGGTGGCTGCCCTATACAGTATAATGTCTCCTGGAATCTGTGCCATACAGTATAACGTCTCCTGGTGGCTGCCCCATACAGTATATCATCTCCTTGAGTCTGTAGCATACCGTTTAACGTCTCCTGGTGTCTGCCTCATACAATATAACGTCTCCTGGTGTCTGCCCCGTACAGTATAAAGTCTGCTGGTGTCTGTAACGTACAGTATAATGTCTCAGGGTGGCTGCCCCATACAGTATAAAGTCTCCTGGTGTCTGCCCCATACAGTATAACGTCTCCTGGTTGCTGCCCCATAGAGTATAAAGTCTCCTGGTGGCTGCTCCATACAGTATAACGTCTCCTGGTGGTTACTTCATACATTATAACGTCTACTTCTGTCTTCACCATACAGTATAACATCTTCTGGTGTCTGCCCAATACAGTATAAAGTCTCCTGGTTTCTAACCCATGCAGTATAAAGTCTCCTAGTGTCTTCACCATACAGTATAACGTCTCCTGGTGTCTGCCTCATACAGTATAAAGTTTCCTGGTGTCTGCCCCACACAGTATAAAGTCTCCTGTTGTCTGCCCCATACAATATAAAGTCTCGTGGTATCTCCCCCATACAATATAACGTCACTTGTTGGGTGCCCCATACAGTATAACGTCTCAGTGTGTCTGCCCCATACAGTATAACGTCTCCTGATGTCTGCCTCATACAGTATAAATTCTCCTGGTGTCTGCCCCTTACAGTATAATGTCTCCTGGTGTCTGCCCCAGGCAGTATAACGTCTCTTGGTGTCTGCCCCATACAGAATAACATATCCTGTTGTCTGCCCCATTGAGTATAACGTCTCCTTGTGTCTGCCCCATACAGTATAACGTCTCCTGGTGTCTGCCTCATACAGTATAAATTCTCCTGGAGTCTGCCCCTTACAGTATAATGTCTCCTGGTGTCTGCCCCAGGCAGTATAACGTCTCTTGGTGTCTGCCCCATACAGTATAACATATCCTGTTGTCTGCCCCATTGAGTATAACGTCTCCTTGTGGCTGCCCCATACAGTATAACATTTCCAGGTGGCTGCACCATACAGTATAACCTCTCCTGGTGTTTGATTCATACAGTATAACGTCTCCTGGTGTCTGCCCCATACAGTATAAAGTCTCCTTCTGGCTTCCCCATACAGTATAACGTCTCCGTGTGTTTGGCTCATACAGTATAACGTCTCCTGGTGTCTGCCCGATACAGTATAAAGTCTCCTGGTGTCTGCCCCATACAGTATAAAGTCTCCTGGTGTCTGCCCCATACAGTATAACGTCTCCGTGTGTCTGCCCCATACAGTATAACGTCTCCTGGTGTCTGCCTCATACAGTATAAATTCTCCTGGTGTCTGCCCATTACAGTATAATGTCTCCTGGTGTCTGCCCCAGGCAGTATAACGTCTCTTGGTGTCTGCCCCATACAGTATAACATATCCTGTTGTCTGCCCCATTGAGTATAACGTCTCCTTGTGTCTGCCCCATACAGTATAACGTCTCCTGGTGTCTGCCTCATACAGTATAAATTCTCCTGGTGTCTGCCCCTTACAGTATAATGTCTCCTGGTGTCTGCCCCAGGCAGTATAACGTCTCTTGGTGTCTGCCCCATACAGTATAACATATCCTGTTGTCTGCCCCATTGAGTATAACGTCTCCTTGTGGCTGCACCATGCAGTATAACATTTCCAGGTGGCTGCACCATACAGTATAACCTCTCCTGGTGTTTGATTCATACAGTATAACGTCTCCTGGTGTCTGCCCCATACAGTATAAAGTCTCCTTCTGGCTTCCCCATACAGTATAACGTCTCCGGGTGTTTGGCTCATACAGTATAACGTCTCCTGGTGTCTGCCCGATACAGTATAAAGTCTCCTGGTGTCTGCCCCATACAGTATAAAGTCTCCTGGTGTCTGCCCCATACAGTATAACGTCTCCGTGTGTCTGCCCCATACAGTATAACGTCTCCTGGTGTCTGCCTCATACAGTATAAATTCTCCTGGTGTCTGCCCCTTACAGTATAATGTCTCCTGGTGTCTGCCCCAGGCAGTATAACGTCTCTTGGTGTCTGCCCCATACAGTATAACATATCCTGTTGTCTGCCCCATTGAGTATAACGTCTCCTTGTGTCTGCCCCATACAGTATAACGTCTCCTGGTGTCTGCCTCATACAGTATAAATTCTCCTGGTGTCTGCCCCTTACAGTATAATGTCTCCTGGTGTCTGCCCCAGGCAGTATAACGTCTCTTGGTGTCTGCCCCATACAGTATAACATATCCTGTTGTCTGCCCCATTCAGTATAACGTCTCCTTGTGGCTGCCCCATACAGTATAACATTTCCAGGTGGCTGCACCATACAGTATAACCTCTCCTGGTGTTTGTTTCATACAGTATAACGTCTCCTGGTGTCTGCCCCATACAGTATAAAGTCTCCTTCTGGCTTCCCCATACAGTATAACGTCTCCGGGTGTTTGGCTCATACAGTATAACGTCTCCTGGTGTCTGCCCGATACAGTATAAAGTCTCCTGGTGTCTGCCCCATACAGTATAAAGTCTCCTGGTGTCTGCCCCATACAGTATAACGTCTCCTTGTGTCTGCCCCCATGTGGATTAAAGTCTTCTTGTGTCTGCCCCATACAGTAAACCATCTCCTGTTGTCTGCCCCTTACAGTATAAAGTCTCCTTGTGGCTGCCCCATACAGTATAACATTTCCAGGTTGCTGCCCCATACAGTATAACATCTCCTGGTGGTTGCTCCATACAGTATAAAGTCTCCTGGTGGCTGCCCCATACAGTATAATGTGTCCTGGTGTCTGCCCCATACTGGATAATGTCTCCTGGTGTCTGCCCCATACAGTATAAAGTCCCCTGGTGGCTGCCTCATACAGTATAAAGTCTCCTGGTGTCTGCCCCATACAGGATAATGTCTCCTGGTGTCTGCCCCATACAGAATAACGTGTCCTGGTGGCTGCCGCATACAGTATAACGCCTCCTGGTGTCTGCCCCATACAGTATAACATCTCCTAGGTTCTGCCCTATTGAGAATAACGTCTCCTTGTGTCTGCCCCATACAGTATAAAGTCTCCTGGTGTCTGTCCCATACAGTATAACGTCTGCCTCATACAGTAAAACGTCTCCTGGTGTCTGCCCCATACAGTATAAAGTCTCCTGGTGTCTGCCTCGTACAGTATAAAGTCTCCTGGTGTCTGCCCATACTGGATAATGTCTCCTGATGTCTGCCCCATACAGTATAAAGTCTCCTGGTGGCTGCCCCATACAGTATAAAGTCTCCTGGTGTCTGCCCCATACAGAATAATGTCTCCTGTTGTCTGCCCCATACAGTATAACGTCTTCTGGTGGCTGCCCCATACAGTATAACGTCTCCTAGTGGCTGTCACATACAGTATAAAGTCTCCTGGTGGCTGCCCCATACAGTATAAAGTCTCCTGGTGGCTGCCCCATACAGTAGAACGTCTCCTGGTGTCTGCCTCATACAGTATAAAGTCTCCTGGTGTCTGCCCCATATAGTATAACGTCTCTTGGTGTCTGCCTCATATAGTATAACGTCTCCTGATGTCTGCCCAATACAGTATAAAGTATCCTGGCGTCTGCCCCATACAGTATAAAGTCTTCTAGTGTCTGCCCCATACAGTATACCATCTCATGGTGGCTGCCCCATACATTATGAAGTCTCCTGGTGGCTACCCCATACAGTATATCGTCTCCTTGAGTCTGTACCAAACAGTATAACGTCTCCTGGTGTCTGCCTCATACAATATAACTTCTCCTGGTGTCTGCCCCTTATAGTATAAAGTCTCCTGGTGGCTGCCCCATACAGTATAACGTCTCATTGTGGCTGCCCCATACAGTATAAAGTCTCCTGGTGTCTGCCCCATACAGTATAACGTCTCCTGGTGGCTGCCCCATACAGTATAATGTCTCCTGGTGGCTGCCACATACAGTAAAAAGTCTCCTGGTGGCTGCCCCATAGAGTATCAAGTCTCCTGGTGGCTGCCCCATACAGTATAACGTCTCCTATTGGTTACCCCATACATTATAACGTCTACTTCTGACTGCACCATACAGTATAATGTCTTCTGCTGTCTGCCCCATACAGTATAAAGTCTCCTGGTGTATACCCCATGCAGTATAAAGTCTCCTGGTGGCTTCACAGTACAGTATATCGTCTCCTGGTGTCTGCCTCATACAGTATACCGTCTCCTTGTGTCTGCCCCATACAGTATAAAGTCTCCTTTTGTCTGCCCCATACAGGATAATGTCTCCTGTTGTCTGCCCAATACATTATAACGTCTTCTGGTGGCTGGCCCATACAGTATAAAGTCTCCTGGTGTCTGCCTCATACAGTATAAAGTCTCCTGGTCTCTGCCCCAGGCAGTATAACTTCTCTCGGTGTCTGCCCCATACAGTATAACATCTCCTGGTGTCTACCCCATTGAGTATAACGTCTCTTTGTGTCTGCCCCATACATTATAATGTCTCCTGTTTTCTGCTCCATACAGTAAAACGTCTCCTGGTGGCGGCCCCATACAGTCTAACGTCTCCTGGTGTCTGCCCTATACAGTATAACCTCTCCTGGTGTCTGCCTCATACAGTATAATGTCTCCTGGTGTCTGGCCCATACAGTATAAAGTCTCCTGGCGTCTGCCCCATACAGTATAAAGTCTCCTGGTGGCTTCCCCATACAGTATAACGTCTCCGGGTGTCTGCCCCATACTGTATAAAGTCTCCTGGTTTCTGCCCCATACAGTATAAAGTCTACTGGTGTCTGCCCCATACAGTATAACGTCTCCTTGTGTCTGCCCCCATGTGGATTAAAGTCTTCTTGTGTCTGCCCCATACAGTATATAGTCTCCTGGTGGCTGGCCCATACAGTGTAAAGTCTCCTTGTGGCTGCCCCATACAGTATAACATCTCCTGTTGTCTGCCCCTTACAGTATAAAGTCTCCTTGTGGCAGCCCCATACAGTATAACGTTTCCAGGTGGCTGCCCCATACAGTATAACGTCTCCGGGTGGTTGCTCCATACAGTACAAAGTCTCCTGGTGACTGCCCCATACAGTATAAAGTGTCCTGGTGTCTGCCCCATACAGTATCACGTCTCCTTGTGGTTGCCCCATACAGTCTAACATCTCCTTCTGTCTGCCCCATGCAGTATAACGTCTTCTGGTGTCTGCCCCATACAGTATAAAGTCTCTTGGTGTCTGCCCCATACAGTATAACGTCTCCTGGTGGTTGCCCCATTCAGTATAAAGTCTCCTGGTTGCTTCCCCGTACAGTATAACGTCTCCGAGTGTCTGCCTCATACAGTATAACGTCTCCTGGTGTCTGCCCCATACAGTATTAAGTCTCCTGGTGTCTGCCCCATACAGTATAAAGTCTCCTGGTGTCTGCCCCATACAATATAACGTCTCCTTGTGTCTGACCCCATGTGGATTAAAGTCTTCTTGTGTCTGCCCCATACAGCATATAGTCTCCTGGTGGCTGGCCCTTGCCGTGTAAAGTCTCCTTGTGGCTGGCCCATACAGTATAACATCTCCTGTTGTCTGCCCCTTACAGTATAATGTCTCCTTGTGGCTGCCCAATACAGTATAACGTCTCCTGGTGGTTGCTCCATACAGTATAAAGTCTCTTGGTGTCTGCCCCATACAGTATTAAGTCTCCTGGTGTCTGCCCCATACAGTATAAAGTCTCCTGGTGTCTGCCCCATACAATATAACGTCTCCTTGTGTATGACCCCATGTGGATTAAAGTCTTCTTGTGTCTGCCCCATACAGCATATAGTCTCCTGGTGGCTGGCCCATGCCGTGTAAAGTCTCCTTGTGGCTGGCCCATACAGTATAACATCTCCTGTTGTCTGCCCCTTACAGTATAATGTCTCCTTGTGGCTGCCCAATACAGTATAACGTCTCCTGGTGGTTGCTCCATACAGTATAAAGTCTCCTGGTGGCTGCCCCATACAGAATAAAGTGTCCTGGTGTCTGCCCCATACTGGATAATGTTTCCTGGTGTCTACCCCATAAAGTATAAAGTCTCCTGGTGGCTGCCCCACACAGTATAAAGTCTCCTGGTGTCTGCCCCTTAAAGGATAATGTCTCCTGGTGTCACCCCATACAGTATCATGTCTCCTGGTGGCTGCCACATACAGTATAAAGTCTCCTGGTGGCTGCCCCATACATTTTAAAGTCTCCTGGTGGCTGCCCCATACAGTATAAGGTCTCCTGGTGTCTGCCCCATACAGTATAACATCTCCTGGTGTCTGCCCCATTGAGAATAACGTCTCCCTGTGTCTGCCCCATACAGTATAAAGTCTCCTGGTGTCTGCCCCATATAGTATAACGTCTCCTGGTGTCTGCCTCATACAGTATAACGTCTCCTGGTTTCTGCCCCATACAGTATAAAGACTCCTGGTGTCTGCCTCATGCAGTAAAAAGTCTCCTGGTGTCTGTCCCATACTGGATAATGTCTACTGATGTCTGCCCCATACAGTATAAAGTCTCCTAGTGGCTGCCCCATACAGTATAAATTCTCCTGGTGGCTGCCCCATACAGTATAAAGTCTTCTGGTGGCTGCCCCATACAGTATAAAGTCTCCTGGTGTATGCCCCATACAGGATAATGTCTCCTGGTGTCTGCCCCATACAGTATAACGTCTCCTTTTTTCTGCCCCATACAGTAAAACATCTCCTGGTGTCTGCCCCATTGAGTATAACATCTCCTTGTGTCTGCCCCATACAATGTAAAGTCTCCTGGTTTCTGCCTCATACAGGATAAAGTCTCATGGTGTCTTCCCCATACAGTATAAAGTCTCCTGGTGGCTGCCCCATACAGTATAAAGTCTCCTGGTGTCTGCCCCATACAGGATAATGTCTCCTGTTGTCTGCCACATACAGTATAAAGTCTCCTGGAGGCTTCCCCATACAGTATGAAGTCTCCTGGTGGCTGCCCCATACAGTATAACGTCTCCTGGTGTCTGCCTCATACAGTATAAAGTCTCCTGGTGTCTGCCCCATATATTATAACGTCTCCTGGTGTCTGCCTCATATAGTATAACGTCTCCTGGTGTCTGCCCAATACAGTATAAAGTCTCCTGGTGTCTGCCCCATATATTATAACGTCTCCTGGTTTTCTGCCCCATACAGTATAAAGTCTCCTGGTGTCTGCCCCATACAGTATAAAGTCTACTTGTGGCTGCCCCATACAGTATACCGTCTCCTGGTGACTGCCCCATAAAGTATACTGTCTCCTGGTGGCTGGCCCATACATTATAACGTCTCCTTGTGTCTGCCCCATACAGTATAACGTCTCCTGGTGTCTGCCACATACAGTATAACGTCTCCTGATTGCTGCCCCATACAGTATAAAGTCTACTGGTGTCTGCCCAATACAGCTAAATGTCTCCTGTTGTCTGCCTCATACAGTATATCGTCTCCTGGTGTCTGCCCCATACAGTATAAAGTCTCCTGGTGTATGCCCCATATAGTATAACGTCTCCTGGTGTCTGCCTCATACAGTATATAGTCTCCTGGTGTCTGCCCCATACAGTATAAAGTTTCCTGGTGTCTGCCCAATACAGTATAACGTCTCCTGGTGGCTGCCCCATACAGTATACCGTCTCCTGGTGGCTGCCCCATAGAGTATAAAGTCTCCTGGTGACTGCCCCATACAGTATAACGTCTACTTGTGGCTGCCCCATACAGTATACCGTCTCCTGGTGGCTGCCCCATACAGTATACCGTCTCCTGGTGGCTGCCCCATAGAGTATAAAGTCTCCTGGTGACTGCCCCATACAGTATAACGTCTACTTGTGGCTGCCCCATACAGTATACCGCCTCCTGGTGTCTGCCCCATAAAGTATACAGTCTCCTGGTGGCTGGCCAATACAGTATAACGTCTCCTGGTGTCTGTAACATACAGTATAATGTCTCAGGGTGGCTGCCCCATACAGTATAAAGTCTCCTGGTGTCTGCCCCATACAGTATAACGTCTCCTGGTGGCTGCCCCATACAGTATACCGTCTCCTGGTGGCTGCCCCATAGAGTATAAAGTCTCCTGGTGACTGCCCCATACAGTATAACGTCTACTTGTGGCTGCCCCATACAGTATACCGTCTCCTGGTGTCTGCCCCATAAAGTATACAGTCTCCTGGTGGCTGGCCAATATAGTATAACGTCTCCTGGTGTCTGCCCCATACAGTATAACGTCTCCTTATGTCTGCCCCATACAGTATAACGTCTCCTGGTGTCTGCTCCATACAGTATAACGTCTCCTGGTTGCTGCCCCATACAGTATAAAGTCTACTGGTGTCTGCCCCATACAGCTGAACGTCTCCTGTTGTCTGCCTCATACATTATAACTTCTCCTGGTGTCTTCCCCATACAGTATAAAGTCTCCTGGTGTCTGCCCCATATAGTATAACGTCTCCTGGTGTCTGCCTCATACAGTATAACGTCTCCTGGTGTCTGCCCCATACAGTATAAAGTCTCCTGGTGTCTGCCCCATACAGTATAACGTATCCTTCTGGTTGCACCATACAGTATAACATCTCCTTCTGTCTGCCCCATACAGTATAACGTCTCCTGGTGTCTGCCTCATACAGTATAACTTCTCCTGATGTCTGCACCATACAGTATTCAGTCTCCTGGTTTCTGCCCCATACAGTATAACGTCTCCGGGTGGCTGTCCTATACAGTATAACGTCTCCTGGTTTCTGCCCCATACAGTATAACGTTTCCTGGTGGCTGCCCCATACAGTATATCGTCTCCTTGAGTCTGTAGCATACAGTATAACGTCTCCTGGTGTCTGCCTCATACAATATAACGTCTCCTGGTGTCTGCCCCTTACAGTATAAAGTCTGCTGGTGTCTGTAACGTACAGTATAATGTCTCAGGGTGGCTGCCACAAACAGTATAAAGTCTCCTGGTGTCTGCCCCATACAGTATAACGTCTCCTGGTGGCTGCCCCATACAGTATAATGTCTCAGGGTGGCTGCCCCATACAGTATAAAGTCTCCTGGTGTCTGCCCCATACAGTATAACGTCTCCAGGTGGCTGCCCCATACAGTATAATGTCTCCTGTTGGCTGCCCCATACAATAAAAAGTCTCCTGGTGGCTGCCCCATAGAGTATAAAGTCTCCTGGTGGCTGCCCCATACAGTATAATGTCTCCTGGTGGTTACTTCATACATTATAACGTCTACTTCTGTCTTCACCATACAGTATAACATCTTCTTGTGTCTGCCCAATACAGTATAAAGTCTCATGGTGTCTGCTTCATACAGTATAAAGTCTCCTAGTGTCTGCCCCATACTGGATAATGTCTCCTGTTGTCTGCCCCATACAGTATAACGTCACCTGGTTTCTGCCCCATGCAGTATAAAGTCTACTGGTGTCTTCACCATACAGTATAACGTCTCCTGATGTCTGCCTCATACAGTATAACGTCTCCTGGTGTCTGCCCTATACAGTATAAAGTCTCCTGTTGTCTGCCCCATACAATATAAAGTCTCGTGGTATCTCCCCCATACAATATAACGTCACTTGTTGGGTGCCCCATACAGTATAACGTCTCTGTGTGTCTGCCCCATACAGTATAACGTCTCCTGGTGTCTGCCTCACACAGTATAAATTCTCCTGGTGTCTGCCCATTACAGTATAACGTCTCCTGGTGTCTGCAGCTTACAGCTGAACGTCTCCTGGTTGCTTCCTCATACAGTATAAAGTCTACTGGTGTCTGCCCCATTCAGCTAAACGTCTCCTGTTTTCTGCCTCATACATTATAACGTCTCCTGGTGTCTGCCCCATACAGTATAAAGTCTCCTGGTGTCTGCCCCATATAGTATAACGTCTCCTGGTGTCTGTCTCATACAGTATAACGTCTCCTGGTGTCTGCCCCATACAGTATAACGTCTTCTGGTGTCTGCCTCATACGGTATAACTTCTCCTGGTGTCTGCACCATACAGTATACAGTCTCCTGGTTTCTGCCCCATACAGTATAACGTCTCCGGGTGGCTGCCTTATACAGTATAACGTCTCCTGGTGTCTGCCCCATACAGTATAACGTCTCCTGGTGGCTGCCCCATACAGTATATCGTCTCCTTGAGTCTGTAGCATACAGAATAATGTCTCCTGGTGTCTGCCTCATACAATATAACGTCTCCTGGTGTCTTCCCCTTACAGTATAAAGTTTGCTGGTGTCTGTAACGTACAGTATAATGTCTCAGGGTGGCTGCCCCATACAGTATAAAGTCTCCTGGTGTCTGCCCCATACAGTATAACGTCTCCTGGTGGCTGCCCCATACAGTATAATGTCTCCTTTTGGCTGCCCCATACAGTAAAAAGTCTCCTGGTGGCTGCCCCATAGAGTATAAAGTCTCCTGGTGGCTGCCCCATACAGTATAACGTCTCCTGGTGGTTACCTCATACATTATAACTGTGGCGAAACCAACCGCGCCACTGGATTTTGGAGGGGACAGATTGCTCGCCTCCTGCCCTGCGACTATGGCCCCATGTTTGCTTGTCCTGTTTGAGCAGTGATGCCCCAGATAGCTCTGCTATGGAGCCCATTCGTATAATGAAAGACTATGGGAAAGACTTTAGCTCCATGGCAATTGAACTGGATGTGTGTGGTCTGAGCGCCATTCAATAATGTGCGCTCAGACCTAAGCTATCTGGGGATATGTTGCATGTATATGTTTTATGTAGTAATTGTAACATTGTGTAATTTTATGTCCTTTTGCAACCATGTGCTCAATGGAGTCTGCCTCTATCCTTGGATATATTGAGCGCTCAGATCCAAGCCATCTGGGGATATGTTAAATGTCTGTGTGTACTGTAAAGGGTGGGACATTGTATATTGAATAGTGATGTCTGTCCTATTGTCCCCACGTGTGTATTGGCGATTTCCCTTTGTCCTGAGAGATAATTGAATGAGTCCTCGATTGCCTCCAGGACAGAAGACATTGTGTATTCTCCTGCCTGTGATGATTACATTAACCTGTGTAAGGTAATTGTATCACAGGCAGAGTGGAGGGATATGCTGGGGGTGTCTGTATTGTCCCATTGTGTGTGATTGGCTGCTGTATCCCGTGTCGCTGTCTTCCTTCTGGTCCCCTAGGGGAGTGTCCACCAGGTGGGAGACCTGCATAAATACCGGGCAGGTAGCCCTCAATAAAGAGAATTCCTGTTTAACCATCAATACGGAGCCTCGTCTCGTACTTGGGGGGGAATTGCTACGTCAGAACGTTCTCTTGCCTGTTCCAGGAAAGGAGGACTTCGTATGGTTCCAGTTCGGTGGATTCCAGCGGTTGTGGGTTGCTGTGCTCTTCGCCAGGGGAATCGCCCGAATGGTATTAACCCTCACTATACCGGGTTATACCGTAACAACTGGTGGCAAGCAGCGGGATCGTTTCTACAGCCAGAAGGACAGCAACAGAAGGCACCGTGGAATTTGAGGGCAAAGCGTGTCCCAGTACAGCACCGGTATGGAACCACTAGTGGAGTATGATGAGGGTGTCATGGATGACCGAGATGCAGTCCGCAAAGGCATCTGGTACCAGGCACTGGGTATTGTGGAGTATCTGCGGGACGAGAGGCTCCCCAGGACGAGCAGCGACAGCAGAAGCGAGTAGCCCTGCGGATGCCCTTCCTAGGAGAGCAGCCTCTGGAAGAGTGGGAAGAAGACCTGAAGCACCTGGTAAGGCGGGAGATGTGGCTGGAAGATGCCTACCAGGCACTCTGGTGGTATGAAGCTCGGTACCTACCCGGACAGCCGAGCATGACATGCCAGAGGGAGAGGAGTTTGATGGTCCTGGCTTGTTATGGGAGACTTTTTCAGAGCTGGAGTTTGGGAGCC
Organism: Bufotes viridis; assembly: GCA_033119425.1. NCBI lineage: Eukaryota > Metazoa > Chordata > Amphibia > Anura > Bufonidae > Bufotes > Bufotes viridis. The sequence continues at coordinate 347,782,848 of CM065589.1, read as the reverse complement.
CTACACAAGCCCGGTTCAGGGACCTCTTTGAGTGGCGGGAGAGCAGGTATGACTGGGACGACACTCACAAAATTGAGCAAGACCTGGTCCACCTGGTGACCCGGGAGATGGAGCTGGAACAGGACTACCAGCAGCTGTTCCACTCCAGTAAGAGGGCTCAGCGAGAGAGCAGAGTGTCAGACCCAGGTCCAGAGCCCTTCAGCTGGGAGGATATTGTGGAGGTCTACTGGGAAGAACCCCAGGTGGCCGGTGGAGATAAGACCAAGGTCTCTCCACCGGTCCTGCAGGGAATTGGGAGCCCAGTCTCCATTCCCCAGCGGCAGGCTGAGTTACAGGGGGCAGAGACAGTCGGTCCTGGCCCCCAGCAGCAGAGTGACTTACTGGGAGAGGAGAGCCTTGTCCTCCCTCCCCATCGGCAGAGTGTCCGGCAGGGAATAGAGAGCCCAGTCTCCTTTCCCCAGCAGCAGGACACTGTATTGGAAGCGGAGACAGTCGGTCTCCATTCCCAGAGGCTGGAAGTATGTCTGGGAGAGGAGCTTGTTACCCCCTCTCCCCAGCGGCAGGCTAAGTTACAGGGGGCAGAGACAGTCGGTCCTGGCCCCCAGCAGCAGAGTGACTTACTGGGAGAGGAGAGTCTTGTCCTCCCTCCCCAGAGGCAGAGTGTCCAGCAGGGAATAGAGAGCCCAGTCTCCTTTCCCCAGCAGCATGACACTGTATTGGGAGCGGAGACAGTCGGTGTCCCTCTCCAGCAGCTGGAAGAATGTCTGGAAGAGGAGGTTGTTACCCCCTCTCCCCAGCGGCAGCTTAATGCACCAGGGGGAGACAGTAAGCCCCACAACAGTGGAGATGGGACCGAGAGCTCTCCACCGGCCCTACAGGGATGCTGGGTAGTCGGCCCAGATCCCCAGCGGCAGACGGATTTTAAGGGAGTAGGGACAGTCGGTCCTGCTCCCCAGCGGCAGTATGTTTTGCAGGGAGAGAAAAGCATCGTCTCCATTCCCCATCGGCCGTGTGATGTACAGGGAATTGGGAGCCCGGTCTCCATCCCCCGGCGACAGTTTAATGCACCAGGGGGAGACAGTAAGCCCCACAACAGTGCAGATGGGACCGTGGTCTCTGCACTCACAGCACAGGGGGTAGGGACAGTCGGTCCTGTCCCCCAGCAACAGGGCCATTTAGCCAAAGGGGAGACAGTCGGTCTCCCCTCACAGCAGCATGGTGGTCTATCTAAAGGGGAGACAGTCGGTCTCCCCCTACAACAACCAGGCTCCAACCAGGCTACTTCCGTGGTAGCGCTGGCACCAGGGCAGAATACCGCTGGTCTCTGCCTACTCAGCAACCCACTCAGGCAGTCTACCAGTCCCCCACACAGCTGTAGTGAGGCACATGGACATGGACAGGTTTATCCCTTGCTCAGGTGTAGTAACCATTTATTGTGGGTGGGCTGTACTGCTGTTTCTTTTTTGTGGGTGGGCTGCTGGACTAACAAGGGCACTGACCGGCAGAAGGTCAGATACCCTGTTAGTCTGTTTGGAAAAGGGGAGATGTGTGGCGAAACCAACCGCGCCACTGGGTTTTGGAGGGGACAGATTGCTCGCCTCCTGCCCTGCGACTATGGCCCCATGTATGCTTGTCCTGTTTGAGCGCTGATGCCCCAGATAGCTCTGCTATGGAGCCCATTCGTATAATGAAAGACTATGGGAAAGACTTTAGCTCCATGGCAATTGAACTGGATGTGTGTGGTCTGAGCGCCATTCAATAATGTGCGCTCAGACCTAAGCTATCTGGGGATATGTTGCATGTATATGTTTTATGTAGTAATTGTAACATTGTGTAATTTTATGTCCTTTTGCAACCATGTGCTCAATGGAGTCTGCCTCTATCCTTGGATATATTGAGCGCTCAGATCCAAGCCATCTGGGGATATGTTAAATGTCTGTGTGTACTGTAAAGGGTGAGACATTGTATATTGAATAGTGATGTCTTTCCTATTGTCCCCACGTGTGTATTGGCGATTTCCCTTTGTCCTGAGAGATAATTGAATGAGTCCTCGATTGTCTCCAGGACAGAAGACATTGTGTATTCTCCTGCCTGTGATGATTACATTAACCTGTGTAAGGTAATTGTATCACAGGCAGAGGGGAGGGATATGCTGGGGGTGTCTGTATTGTCCCATTGTGTGTGATTGGCTGCTGTATCCCGTGTCGCAGTCTTCCTTCTGGTCCCCTAGGGGAGTGTCCACCAGGTGGGAGACCTGCATAAATACCGGGCAGGTAGCCCTCAATAAAGAGAATTCCTGTTTAACCATCAATACGGAGCCTCGTCTCGTACTTGGGGGGAATTGCTACGTCAGAACGTTCTCTTGCCTGTTCCAGGAAAGGAGGACTTCGTATGGTTCCAGTTCGGTGGATTCCAGCGGTTGTGGGTTGCTGTGCTCTTCGCCAGGGGAATCGCCCGAATGGTATTAACCCTCACTATACCGGGTTATACCGTAACAACTGGTGGCAAGCAGCGGGATCGTTTCTACAGCCAGAAGGACAGCAACAGAAGGCACCGTGGAATTTGAGGGCAAAGCGTGTCCCAGTACAGCACCGGTATGGAACCACTAGTGGAGTATGATGAGGGTGTCATGGATGACCGAGATGCAGTCCGCAAAGGCATCTGGTACCAGGCACTGGGTATTGTGGAGTATCTGCGGGACGAGAGGCTCCCCAAGGACGAGCAGCGACAGCAGAAGCGAGTAGCCCTGCGGATGCCCTTCCTAGGAGAGCAGCCTCTGGAAGAGTGGGTAGAAGACCTGAAGCACCTGGTAAGGCGGGAGATGTGGCTGGAAGATGCCTACCAGGCACTCTGGTGGTATGAAGCTCGGTACCTACCCCGGACAGCCGAGCATGACATGCCAGAGGGAGAGGAGTTTGATGGTCCTGGCTTGTTATGGGAGACTTTTTCAGAGCTGGAGTTTGGGAGCCCTACACAAGCCCGGTTCAGGGACCTCTTTGAGTGGCGGGAGAGCAGGTATGACTGGGACGACACTCACAAAATTGAGCAAGACCTGGTCCACCTGGTGACCCGGGAGATGGAGCTGGAACAGGACTACCAGCAGCTGTTCCACTCCAGTAAGAGGGCTCAGCGAGAGAGCAGAGTGTCAGACCCAGGTCCAGAGCCCTTCAGCTGGGAGGATATTGTGGAGGTCTACTGGGAAGAACCCCAGGTGGCCGGTGGAGATGGGACCGAGGTCTCTCCACCGGTCCTGCAGGGAATTGGGAGCCCAGTCTCCATTCCCCAGCGGCAGGCTGAGTTACAGGGGGCAGAGACAGTCGGTCCTGGCCCCCAGCAGCAGAGTGACTTACTGGGAGAGGAGAGCCTTGTCCTCCCTCCCCATCGGCAGAGAGTCCGGCAGGGAATAGAGAGCCCAGTCTCCTTTCCCCAGCAGCAGGACACTGTATTGGAAGCGGAGACACTCGGTCTCTCTTCCCAGAGGCTGGAAGTATGTCTGGAAAAGGAGGTTGTTACCCCCTCTCCCCAGCGGCAGCTTAATGCACCAGGGGGAGACAGTAAGCCCCACAACAGTGGAGATGGGACCGAGAGCTCTCCACCAGCCCTACAGGGATGCTGGGTAGTCGGCCCAAATCCCCAGCGGCAGACGGATTTTAAGGGAGTAGGGACAGTCGGTCCTGCTCCCCAGCGGCAGTATGTTTTGCAGGGAGAGAAGAGCATCGTCTCCATTCCCCATCGGCCGTGTGATGTACAGGGAATTGGGAGCCCGGTCTCCATCCCCCGGCGACAGTTTAACGCACCAGGGGGAGACAGTAAGCCCCACAACAGTGCAGATGGGACCGTGGTCTCTGCACTCACAGCACAGGGGGTAGGGACAGTCGGTCCTGTCCCCCAGCAACAGGGCCATTTAGCCAAAGGGGAGACAGTCGGTCTCCCCTCACAGCAGCATGGTGGTCTATCTAAAGGGGAGACAGTCGGTCTCCCCCTACAACAACCAGGCTCCAACCAGGCTACTTCCGTGGTAGCGCTGGCACCTGGGCAGAGTACCGCTGGTCTCTGCCCACTCAGCAACCCACTCAGGCAGTCTACCAGTCCCCCACACAGCTGTAGTGAGGCACATGGACATGGACAGGTTTATCCCTTTCTCAGGTGTAGTAACCATTTATTGTGGGTGGGCTGTACTGCTGTTTCTGTTTTGTGGGTGGGCTGCTGGACTAACAAGGTAAAAGGTCAGATACCCTGTTAGTCTGTTTGGAAAAGGGGAGATGTGTGGCGAAACCAACCGCACCACTGGGTTTTGGAGGGGACAGATTGCTCGCCTCCTGCCCTGCGACTATGGCCCCATGTATGCTTGTCCTGTTTGAGCGGTGATGCCCCAGATAGCTCTGCTATGGAGCCCATTCGTATAATGAAAGACTATGGGAAAGACTTTAGCTCCATGGCAATTGAACTGGATGTGTGTGGTCTGAGCGCCATTCAATAATGTGCGCTCAGACCTAAGCTATCTGGGGATATGTTGCATGTATATGTTTTATGTAGTAATTGTAACATTGTGTAATTTTATGTCCTTTTGCAACCATGTGCTCAATGGAGTCTGTCTCTATCCTTGGATATATTGAGCGCTCAGATCCAAGCCATCTGGGGATATGTTAAATGTCTGTGTGTACTGTAAAGGGTGGGACATTGTATATTGAATAGTGATGTCTGTCCTATTGTCCCCACGTGTGTATTGGCGATTTCCCTTTTTCCTGAGAGATAATTGAATGACTCCTCAATTGTCTCCAGGACAGAAGACATTGTGTATTCTCCTGCCTGTGATGATTACATTACCCATGTAGGGTGATTGTATCACAGGCAGAGGGGAGGGATATGCTGGGGGTGTCTGTATTGTCCCATTGTGTGTGATTGGCTGCTGTATCCCGTGTCCCAGTCTTCCTTCTGGTCCCCTAGGGGAGTGTCCACCAGGTGGGAGACCTGGATAAATACCGGGCAGGTAGCCCTCAATAAAGTCAGAATTCCTGTTTACCATCAATACAGAGCCTTGTCTCGTACTTGGGGGGAATTGCTACGTCAGAACGTTCTCTTGCCTGTTCCAGGAGAGGAGGACTTCGTATGGTTCCAGTTCGGTGGATTCCAGCGGTTGTGGGTTGCTGTGCTCTTCTCCAGGGGAATCGCCCGAACGGTATTAACCCTCACTATACCGGGTTATACCGTAACATACCCCATGCAGTATAAAGTCTCCTGGTGGCTTCACAGTACAGTATAACGTCTCCTGGTGTCTGCCTCATACAGTATACCGTCTCCTTGTGTCTGCCCCATACAGTATAAAGTCTCCTTTTGTCTGCCCCATACAGGATAATGTCTCCTGTTGTCTGCCCCATACAGTATAACGTCTTCTGGTGGCTGGCCCATACAGTATAAAGTCTCCTGGTGTCTGCCTCATACAGTATAAAGTCTCCTGGTGTCTGACCCAGGCAGTATAACTTCTCTTGGTGTCTGCCCCATAGAGTATAACATCTCCTGGTGTCTACCCCATTGAGTATAACGTCTCTTTGTGTCTGCCCCATACAGTATAATGTCTCCTGTTTTCTGCTCCATACAGTATAACGTCTCCTGGTGGCGGCCCCATACAGTATAACGTCTCCTGGTGTCTGCTCCATACAGTATAACCTCTCCTGGTGTCTGCCCCATACAGTATAATGTCTCCTGTTTTCTGCTCCATACAGTATAACGTCTCCTGGTGTCTGGCCCATTACAGTATAACGTCTCTTGGTGTCTGCCCCATACAGTATAACGTTTCCTGGTTGCTGCCCCATACAGTATAAAGTCTACTGGTGTCTGCCCCATACAGCTAAACGTCTCCTTTTTTCTGCCTCATACATTATAACGTCTCCTGGTGGCTGCCCCATACAGTATATCATCTCCTTGAGTCTGTAGCATACAGTATAACGTCTCCTGGTGTCTGCCTCATACAATATAACGTCTCCTGGTGTCTTCCCCTTACAGTATAAAGTCTGCTGGTGTCTGTAACGTACAGTATAATGTCTCAGGGTGGCTGCCCCATACAGTATAAAGTCTCCTGGTGTCTGCCCCATACAGTATAACGTCTCCTGGTGGCTGCCCCATACAGTATAATGTCTCCTGTTGGCTGCCCCATACAGTAAAAAGTCTCCTGGTGGCTGCCCCATAGAGTATAAAGTCTCCTGGTGGCTGCCCCATACAGTATAACGTCTCCTGGTGGTTACCTCATACATTATAACGTCTACTTCTGTCTTCACCATACAGTATAACATCTTCTGGTGTCTGCCCAATACAGTATAAAGTCTCCTGGTGTCTACCCCATGCAGTATAAAGTCTCCTAGTGTCTTCACCATACAGTATAACGTCTCCTGGTGTCTACCTCATACAGTATAACGTCTCCTGGTGTCTGCCCCATACAGTATAAAGTCTCCTGTTGTCTGCCCCATACAATATAAAGTCTCGTGGTATCTCCCCCATACAATATAACGTCACTTGTTGGGTGCCCCATACAGTATAACGTCTCCGTGTGTCTGCCCCATACAGTATAACGTCTCCTGGTGTCTGCCTCATACAGTATAAATTCTCCTGGTGTCTGCCCCATATAGTATAACGTCTCCTGGTGTCTGTCTCATACAGTATAACGTCTCCTGGTGTCTGCCCCATACAGTATAAAGTCTCCTGGTGTCTGCCCCATACAGTATAACGTATCCTGGTGGTTGCACCATACAGTATAAAATCTCCTTCTGTCTGCCCCATACAGTATAACGTCTTCTGGTGTCTGCCTCATACGGTATAACTTCTCCTGGTGTCTGCACCATACAGTATTCAGTCTCCTGGTTTCTGCCCCATACAGTATAACGTCTCCGGGTGGCTGCCCTATACAGTATAACGTCTCCTGGTGTATGCCCCATACAGTATAACGTCTCCTGGTGGCTGCCCCATACAGTATATCATCTCCTTGAGTCTGTAGCATACAGTATAACGTCTCCTGGTGTCTGCCTCATACAATATAACGTCTCCTGGTGTCTTCCCCTTACAGTATAAAGTCTGCTGGTGTCTGTAACGTACAGTATAATGTCTCAGGGTGGCTGCCCCATGCAGTATGAAGTCTCCTGGTGTCTGCCCCATACAGTATAACGTCTCCTGGTGGCTGCCCCATACAGTATAATGTCTCCTGTTGGCTGCCCCATACAGTAAAAAGTCTCCTGGTGGCTGCCCCATAGAGTATAAAATCTCCTGGTGGCTGCCCCATACAGTATAACGTCTCCTGGTGGTTACTTCATACATTATAACGTCTACTTCTGTCTTCACCATACAGTATAACATCTTCTGGTGTCTGCCCAATACAGTATAAAGTCTCCTGGTGTCTACCCCATGCAGTATAAAGTCTCCTAGAGTCTTCACCATACAGTATAACATCTCCTGGTGTCTGCCTCATACAGTATAACGTCTCCTGGTGTCTGCCCCATACAGTATAAAGTCTCCTGTTGTCTGCCCCATACAATATAAAGTCTCGTGGTATCTCCCCCATACAATATAACGTCACTTGTTCGGTGCCCCATACAGTATAACGTCTCCGTGTGTCTGCCCCATACAGTATAACGTCTCCTGGTGTCTGCCTCATACAGTATAAATTCTCCTGGTGTATGCCCCTTACAGTATAAAGTCTCCTGGTGTCTGCACCAGGCAGTATAACGTCTCTTGGTTTCTGCCCCATACAGTATAACATATCCTGTTGTCTGCCCCATTGAGTATAACGTCTCCTTGTGTCAGCCCCATACAGTATAATGTCTCCTGTTTTCTACTCCATACAGTATAACGTTTCCTGGTGGCGGCCCCATACAGTATAACGTCTCCTGGTGTCTGCCCCATACAGTATAACCTCTCCTGGTGTCTTTTTTAATACAGTATAACGTCTCCTGGTGTCTGGCCCATACATTATAAAGTCTCCTTGTGGCTGCCCCATACAGTATAACATTTCCAGGTGGCTGCCCCATACAGTATAACCTCTCCTGGTGTTTGTTTCATACAGTATAACGTCTCCTGGTGTCTGGCCCATACAGTATAAAGTCTCCTGGTGGCTTCCCCATACAGTATAACGTCTCCGGGTGTTTGCCTCATACAGTATAACGTCTCCTGGTGTCTGCCCGATACAGTATAAAGTCTCCTGGTGTCTGCCCCATACAGTATAAAGTCTCCTGGTGTCTGCCCCATACAGTATAACGTCTCCTTGTGTCTGCCCCCATGTGGATTAAAGTCTTCTTGTGTCTGCCCCATACAGTATAACATCTCCTGTTGTCTGCCCCTTACAGTATAAAGTCTCCTTGTGGCTGCACCATACAGTATAACATTTCCAGGTTGCTGCCCCATACAGTATAACATCTCATGGTGGTTGCTCCATACAGTATAAAGTCTCCTGGTGGCTGCCCCATACAGTATAAAGTGTCCTGGTGTCTTCCCCATACTGGATAATGTCTCCTGGTGTCTGCCTCATACAGTATAAAGTCTCCTGGTGGCTTCCCCATACAGTATAACGTCTCCTGGTGTTTACCCCATACATTATAACGTCTACTTCTGACTGCACCATACAGTATAACGTCTTCTGCTGTCTGCCCCATACAGTATAAAGTCTCCTGGTGTATACCCCATGCAGTATAAAGTCTCCTGGTGGCTTCACAGTACAGTATAACGTCTCCTGGTGTCTGCTTCATACAGTATACCGTCTCCTTGTGTCTGCCCCATACAGTATAAAGTCTCCTTTTGTCTGCCCCATACAGGATAATGTCTCCTGTTGTCTGCCCCATACAGTATAACGTCTTCTGGTGGCTGGCCCATACAGTATAAAGTCTCCTGGTGTCTGCCTCATACAGAATAAAGTCTCCTGGTGTCTGCCCCAGGCAGTATAACTTCTCTTGGTGTCTGCCCCATAGAGTATAACATCTCCTGGTGTCTACCCCATTGAGTATAACGTCTCTTTGTGTCTGCCCCATACAGTATAATGTCTCCTGTTTTCTGCTCCATACAGTATAACGTCTCCTGGTGGCGGCCCCATACAGTATAACGTCTCCTGGTGTCTGCTCCATACAGTATAACCTCTCCTGGTGTCTGCCTCATACAGTATAATGTCTCCTGGTGTCTGGCCCATACAGTGTAAAGTCTCCTGGTGTCTGCCCCATACAGTATAAAGTCTCCTGGTGGCTTCCCCATACAGTATAACGTCTCCGGGTGTCTGCATCATACAGTATAACGTCTCCTGGTGTCTGCCCCATACTGTATAAAGTCTCCTGGTTTCTGCCCCATACAGTATAAAGTCTCCTGGTGTCTGCCCCATACAGTATAACGTCTCCTTGTGTCTGCCCCCATGTGGATTAAAGTCTTCTTGTGTCTGCCCCATACAGTATATAGTTTCCTGGTGGCTGGCCCATATAGTGTAAAGTCTCCTTGTGGCTGCCCCATACAGTATAACATCTCCTGTTGTCTGCCCCTTACAGTATAAAGTCTCCTTGTGGCATCCCCATACAGTATAACGTTTCCAGGTGGCTGCCCCATACAGTATAACGTCTCCTGGTGGTTGCTCCATACAGTACAAAGTCTCCTGGTGGCTGCCCCATACAGTATAAAGTGTCCTGGTGTCTGCCCCATACAGTATAACGTCTCCTTGTGGTTGCCCCATACAGTCTAACATCTCCTTCTGTCTGCCCCATGCAGTATAACGTCTTCTGGTGTCTGCCCCATACAGTATAAAGTCTCTTGGTGTCTGCCCCATACAGTATAACGTCTCCTGGTGGTTTCCCCATACAGTATAACATCTACTGCAGTCTGCCCCATACAGTATAACATCTTATTTTGTCTGCCCCTTACAATATAACGTCTTTTGGTGTCTGCTTCATACAAAATAACGTCTCCTGGTGTCTGCACCATACAGTATACATTCTCCTGGTGGTTGCCCCATACAGCATAACATGTCCTGGTCGTTGCCCCATACAGTATAACGTCTCTTGGTGTCTGATCCATACAGTATAGTGTCTCCTTGTGGCTGCCCCATACAGTATGAAGTCTCCTGGTGTCTGCCCCATATAGTATAACGTCTCCTGGTGTCTGCCTCATACACTGTAACGTCTCCTGGTGTCTGCCCCATACAGTATAAAGTCTCCTGGTGTCTTCCCCATACAGTATAAAGTCTCCTGGTGTCTGCCCCATACAGTATAACGTCTCCAGGTGGTTGCCCCATACAGTATAACATCTCCTTCTGTCTGCCCCATACAGTATAACGTCTCCTGGTGTCTGCCCCATACATTTTACCATCTCCTGGTGGCTGCCACATACATTATGAAGTCTCCTGGTGGCTACCCCGTACAGTATATCGTCTCCTTGAGTCTGTACCAAACAGTATAACGTCTCCTAGTGTCTGCCTCATACAATATAACGTCTCCTGGTGTTTGCATCTTATAGTATAAAGTCTCCTGGTGTCTGCCCCATACAGTATAACGTCTCCTGGTGGCTGCGCCATACAGTATAATGTCTCCTGGTGGCTGCCCCATACAGTAAAAAGTCTCCTGGTGGCTGCCCCATAGAGTATAAAGTCTCCTGGTGGCTGCACCATACAGTATAACGTCTCCTGGTGGTTACCCCATACATTATAATGTCTACTTCTGACTGCACCATACAGTATAACGTCTTCTGCTGTCTGCCCCATACAGTATAAAGTATCCTGGTTTATACCCCATGCAGTATAAAGTCTCCTGGTGTCTTCACCATACAGTATATCGTCTCCTGGTGTCTGCCTCATACAGTATAACGTCTCCTGGTGTCTGCCCCATACAGTATAAAGTCTCCTTTTGTCTGCCCCATACAGGATAATGTCTCCTGTTGTCTGCCCCATACAGTATAACGTCTTCTGGTAGCTGGCCCATACAGTATAACGTCTCCTTGTGTCTGCCCCATGTGTATTAAAGTCTTCTTGTGTCTGCCCCATACAGTATATAGTCGCCTGGTGGCTGGCCCATACGGTGTAAAGTCTCCTTGTGGCTGCCCCATACAGTATAACATCTCCTGTTGTCTGCCCCTTACAGTATAAAGTCTCCTTGTGGCAGCCCCATACAGTATAATGTTTCCAGGTGGCTGCCCCATACAGTATAACGTCTCCTGGTGGCTGCTCCATACAGTACAAAGTCTCCTGGTGGCTGCCCCATACAGTATAAAGTGTCCTGGTGCCTGCCCCATACAGTATAACGTCTCCTTGTGGTTGCCCCATACAGTCTAACATCTCCTTCTGTCTGCCCCATGCAGTATAACGTCTTCTGGTGTCTGCCCCATACAGTATAAAGTCTCTTGGTGTCTGCCCCATACAGTATAACGTCTCCTGGTGGTTGCCCCATACAGTATAACATCTCCTTCAGTCTGCCCCATACAGTATAACATCTTATTATGTCTGCCCCATACAATATAACGTATTTTATTGTCTGCTTCATACAATATAACTTCTCCTGGTGTCTGCACCATACATTATACAGTTTTCTGGTGGTTGCCCCATACAGCATAACATCTCCTGGTCATTGCCACAGACAGTATATCGTCTCTTGGTGTCTGATTCATACAGTATAATGTCTCCTTGTGGCTGCTCCATACAGTATGAAGTCTCGTGGTGTCTGCGCCATACAGTATAAAGTCTCCTGGTGTCTGCCCCATACAGTATAACGTCTCCAGGTGGTTGCCCCATACAGTATAACATCTCCTTCTGTTTGCCCCATACAGTATAACGTCTCCTGGTGTCTGCCCCATACAGTATACCATCTCCTGGTGGCTGCCCCATACATTATGAAGTCCCCTGGTGGCTACCCTATACAGTATATTGTCTCCTTGAGTCTGTACCAAACAGTATAACGTCTCCTGGTGTCTGCCTCATACAATATAACGTCTCCTGGTGTCTGCCCCTTATAGTATAAAGTCTCCTGGTGTCTGTAACATACAGTATAATGTCTCAGGGTGGCTGCCCCATACAGTATAAAGTCTCCTGGTGTCTGCCCCATACAGTATAACTTCTCCTGGTGGCTGCCCCATACAGTATAATGTACGTGACCGAATATTGTTTTTTACAATGGAGGGAACTCATGATGGCCTGGTTCCTTCCATGTTAAAAATGTCAGTGTGGACGTTATTTAAATAAAGATTTTCCTACCTGATCTTAGGTAAACGTGAAGGCAACGGTCATCCTGATCGGGTGCCAGCTACAAGTATCCTGATTGGTGGATTCAAAAGAGAAGCCCTCGTGGAGATGCCTACAAAAGAAGAGGATAAACGGTCACTGCGCATTCACGGCGCAGACATCAGAAGATACGGTCCTGCGCCACTTCTGGTCATGGAAGATCTGCTTAAAAAGCTAATCTGCAAAGCTGAACTCAAGGGTGGAGAAGAATGGTTACTTAAATGCCTTGATTCTTCTCCCCCATCTCCGGTCGTGGATCGAGGAGCCACTATTCCTCCCAACAGCGCAGCCCCGTCCGCGAGCGCAGAAATCATCGATTCAGGCTGCGTCATCGGCGCGCGCATGCGCGATGACTCAGTCCAACCGTCGGAGTCTGCGAAGAGAAGGAGAAAGGAGCGGGTGACTTATTCACCGGATCCCTCCTCTCTTTACAGGACAGTTCACAGAAGAAACTCACCGGAACCTAAGAAAGCTTCTATCAAGAAGAAGAAGCCTGTACAACCTGCTGCAGCCGTTTCAGGACTCAGTTTACAGCCATCAGAGGGTGAGGACAATGTATCAGCTTTTCAAAATGCAGAGGTTTTTTCATTAGCAGAGTCAGCTATTCCCTCTGATAAAATTGGGCTATTCCAAGACTTCTTGGAATATATTACTATTAAGGAGAGTAAGGTCCCCTCTCAAAACCCAGGAAATAGCATTTTTCCTGGCTCATCTACACAAAATGAACTTTCTTCAAATGCGATCTCCCGCATTTTACCAATCCAGGAGACCTGTCACAAAGATACCCTCTTTTGTCAGGTCTCCCCTTTAGGGTTTCATCTTTCTGTTTCTGTAAAAGAAAAAATCTGGAACAGGGAGTTTATAGATTTGTACTCCCTGTTACCAGCTGCTAAGGATAATTTGAAAATTGATAAAAAACCAGACGAGGAAAAAGTCAGGGGGAAATCAATATTCAATTGGATCCAGGCCTTTTCTATTTATTGTGCAGTTTTAGGAGAACGCCACCCTGAGCTTTGCACTAAACTTTTTTATCATCAGGATTCCATCCTGGAAGCCTACAGAAATTTTGATGGTTCCGCTTGGAATGCTTATGATGAAATGTATAGACAGAAATTGGCAGTTTACCCGCACCTTGATTGGGGAGAAAAGGACGTGGGCCTCTGGCTAAATTTCATGCTGCCGAATCGTTCCCAGCTTTTTCGTCCCCAATCCAGGAAAGGAATTTGCTTCTCATTTAATGAGAATCAGTGCAAGTGGGGTCAGAACTGCAAATACAGACACGAGTGTTCCTTCTGTACAGGTTCACACCCAGTCTTTAGGTGTTTTAAAAAACATGGAGTTTCTACAAAGGATAACACGGGAAAGAGCTCCGACTCCGGTGAAACTACAAGAATTAATCCCCTGGCTAAATTATTATCCAAGCAAATTGAAAGCTAAGTTACTTTATTTGGGTTTTTCGGAGGGTTTTTATGTCCCCAGTTTTAAAGGGTCAGGTTGTGTTGTTCAACAAAATTTAAAGTCTGTTAACTTAAATCCGTCTGCTGTAAGGGAAAAAATTTTTAAGGAAATTAGGGAAGGCAGAATTGCAGGTCCTTTTTCTGCACCCCCCTTTCTTAATTTTCGTATCTCGCCTATAGGTTTAGTTCCAAAGAAGGAGAAGGGCTCCTTTCGATTAATACATCACTTATCCTTTCCCAAATTCTCTTCAGTAAATTTTGAAATAGACAAGGATTTGTCGTCAGTTTATTACACTTCTTTTGATGTTGCGGTGTCCTTACTCAACAAATTGGGCAAAGGGGCTATTTTGGCAAAAACCGATATAAAATCTGCTTTCAGACTCCTCCCGATTCACCCGTCAGGTTTCAATTCGCTTGGCTTTCACTTTCAGGGAGAGTATTTTTTTGACAGGGCTCTACCCATGGGTTTCGCGTTATCCTGTTTTTATTTTGAAACTTTTAGTACGTTTCTTAACTGGGTTTTATACCAGCCTTTTGCCCCGGGTGAGGCGATTCATTACCTCGATGACTTTCTTTTTCTCGGTAGAAGGGATACAGATGAATGTAAGTTAATGCTCAGCAAATTCTTGACTATGGCTGAGCGTTTTGGTATCCCTTTAGCCGAGGAAAAGACGATTCTTCCTTCTAATAATTTAATTTTTCTTGGAATTGAGATCGATACTTCGTTCATGCAATTCCGGATTCCAATCGACAAAATTCAAAAAACTTATGGTGATATTCTTTTGATTTTGTCCAAACCTAAGACCACTTTGAGGAAGTTAGTGATCCCCATGGGTAGAGTTTTTTCCAAAAGATTATACGGAGCCACTAAAGGTTTCTCCTCTCCATATTCTCATATAAGGTTAAACAATGAAATGAAGAGTGACTTAAAAATTTGGCTCAGCTTCCTAGGCACCTTCAATGGTCACTCTTTATGGCAACGAGAGTTTGTTTCCTCTGATGCTCTCACTTTATATTCTGATGCAGCAGGTTCCGTTGGTTACGGTGTAATTTTTGGCAACAGTTGGTCTTCTATGAGATGGCCAGGGAGCTGGATTGATAAGGGTTTTACCCGTAACTCGGTTTTAATTGAATTATTCCCTATTCTTGTTGCTTTACACATCTGGAAAGGTGAGCTAGCCAACAAGAGAATTTTACTAATCACTGATAATCAGGGGGTGGTTTTCGCTCTCAACTGCCAGTCGTCGAGATCAGAGCAAGTAATTGTTTTGTTGAGAGAAATCGTTCTTCAATGTTTAGTTAATAACATCTGGCTTAAGGCCAGATACATTGAGGGTTCTTCTAATTTAACAGCTGATGCTTTATCTCGGCAGGACTGGCAGTTATTCCGAAAATTACTCCCTGGAGCAGCGGAACAGAACATCGTCTGCCCGAGTTTCCTTTGGGAAATACTGTAAATTCTGTCTTAGTCCTTTTGCAGAGTTCTTTAGCTTGTAATACGTGGACTTCATACATCTCTGCTTGGAACAAGTGGAAACAATTTTGTTCAGCAAAAAATACGGATAAGTTTTCTAATGATAGCTTTTTGTTAATCAGTTTTGTGTTATTTTTGGAAAAGAATAAGTATTCCTCCAGTTCGATTTCAAAAATTCTCTCCGGAATTTCCTTCTTTTTCAAGATCTTTGGTTTATTACCAGTCAAATCCAATTTTTTGCTGAAACAACTTCTTAACGGTATTAAGAGAAGAGAAATTCCTAGACATAAAACAAGACCTTTGTCTTTGGTTGATTTAAGAGGTTTAATTCATTACTTACCTTCGGTTTGTAGTTCTTTATTCGAATCCAGTTTATTTAGAGCGGTTTTTGTTTTATCTTTCTTCGCGGCTCTCAGGATTTCTGAGTTCACTGCAAGAAATAAGAATGAGGCTTCACCACTCTTGGTTTCTGATGTGGAGTTAGGTGAATTTGGCCTGAAGCTATTGATCAGGAAATCAAAGAATGATCAATTTCAAAAAGGCAGATGGGTGGAGTTATCCAATTTCAGTGATATTAACTTGTGCCCCATACAGTATAAAGTCTCCTTGTGGCTGCCCAATCCAGTATAACGTCTCCTGGTGTCTGCCCCATAAAGTATAACTTCTCCTGGTGGCTTCCCCATACAGTATAACGTCTCCTGTTGTCTGCCCCTTACAGTATAAAGTCTCCTGGTGTCTGCCCTATACAGTAAAATGTCTCCTGGTGTCTGCCCAATACAGTATAACGTCTCCTGGTGTCTGCCTCATACAGTATAACGTCTCCTGGTGTCTGCACCATACAGTATAACGTCTCCTGGTGTCTATCCCATACAGTATAAAGTCTCTTGGTGTCTGCCCCATACAGTATAACGTCTCCTGGTGGCTGCCCCATACAGTATACAGTCTCCCGGTGTCTTCCCCATACAGTATAACGTCTCCTGGTGGCTGCCCTATACAGTAAAATGTCTCATGGTGTCTGCCCCATACAGTATAACGTCTCCTGGTGTCTGCCTAATACAGTATAACGTCTCCTGGTGTCTGCACCATACAGTATAACGTCTCCTGGTGTCTATCCCATACAGTATAAAGTCTCTTGGTGTCTGCCCCATACAGTATAACGTCTCCTGGTGGCTGCCCCATACAGTATAACGTCTCCTGGGGCTGCCCATACAGTATAACGTCTCCTGGTGGCTACCGCATACAGTATTAAGTCTCCTAGTGTCTGCTCCATACAGTATAAAGTCTGCTGGTGTCCATCACATACAGTATGAAGTCTCCTGGTGGCTGACCCATACAGTATAAAGTCTCCTGGTGTCTGCCCCATACAGTATAAAGTCTCCTGGTGGCTGCCCCATTCAGTATACCGTGTCCTGGTGTCCGTCCCATACAGAATAAAGTCTCCTGGTGTCTGCCCCATACAGTATAAAGTCTCCTTGTGGCTGCCAAATCCAGTATTACGTCTCCTGGTGGCTTCCCCATACAGTATAACGTCTCCTGGTGGCTGCCCATACAGTATAACGTCTCCTGGTGGCCTCCGCATATAATATTAAGTCTCCTAGTGTCTGCCCTATACAGTATAAAGTCTCCTGGTGTCTGTCACATGCAGTATAAAGTCTCCTGGTGTCTGCCCCATACAATATAAAGTCTCATGATGTCTACCCCATACATTATAAGGTCTCCTGGTGGTTGCCCCATACAGTATAATGTCTCTCTGTGTCTGCCCCATACAGTATAACGTCTCCTGGTGTCTGCCTCATACAGTTTATATTCTCCTGGTGTCTGCCCCATAGAGTATAAAGTCTCCTGGTGTCTGCCCCATGCAGTATAACGTCTCCTGGTGTCTGCACCATACAGGATTACGTCTCCTGGTGTCTGCCCCATACAGTATAAAGTCTCCTTGTGGCTGCCCAATCCAGTATAACGTCTCCTGGGGGCTGCCCCATACAGTATAACGTCTCCTGGGGGCTGCCCATACAGTATAACGTCTCCTGGTGGCTACCGCATACAGTATTAATTCTCCTAGTGTCTGCTACATACACTATAAAGTCTCCTGGTGTCTATCACATACAGTATGAAGTCTCCTGGTGGCTGACTCATACAGTATAAAGTCTCCTGGTGTCTGCCACATACAGTATAAAGTCTCCTGGTGGCTGCCCCATTCAGTATACCGTGTCCTGGTGTCCGTCCCATACAGAATAAAGTCTCCTGGTGTCTGCCCCATACAGTATAAAGTCTCCTTGTGGCTGCCAAATCCAGTATAACGTCTCCTGGTGGCTTCCCCATACAGTATAACGTCTCCTGGTGGCTGCCCATACAGTATAACGTCTCCTGGTGGCTTCCGCATATAATATTAAGTCTCCTAGTGTCTGCCCCATACAGAATAAAGTCTCCTGGTGTCTGTCACATGCAGTATAAAGTCTCCTGGTGTCTGCCCCATACAATATAAAGTCTCCTGGTGTCTACCCCATACATTATAAGGTCTCCTGGTGGTTGCCCCATACAGTATAACGTCTCCCTGTGTCTGCCCCATACAGTATAACGTCTCCTGGTGTCTGCCTCATACAGTTTAAATTCTGCTGGTGTCTGCCCCATAGAGTATAAAGTCTCCTGGTGTCTGCCTCATACAGTTTAAATTCTGCTGGTGTCTGCCCCATAGAGTATAAAGTCTCCTGGTGTCTGCCCCATGCAGTATAACGTCTCCTGGTGTCTGCACCATACAGGATAACGTCTCCTGGTGTCTGCACCATACAGTATAAAGTCTCCGTGTGGCTGCCAAATCCAGTATAACGTCTCCTGGTGTCTGCCCCATACAGTATAACTTCTCCTGGTGGCTTCCCCATACAGTATAACGTCTCCTGTTGTCTGCCCCTTACAGTATAAAGTCTCCTGGTGTCTGCCCCATAAAGTGTAACATCTCCTAGTGTCTGCCTCATACAGTATAACGTCCCATGGTGTCTGCCCCATACAGTATAAAGTCTCCTGGTGTCTGCCCCATACAATATAAAGTCTCCTGGTGTCTGCCCCATACATTATAACGTCTCCTTGTGGTTGCCCCATACAATATAACGTCTCCCTGTGTCTTCCCCATACAGTATAACGTCTCCTGGTGTGTGCCTCATACAGTATAAATTCTCCTGGTGTCTGCCCCATAGATTATAAAGTCTCCTGGTGTCTGCCCCATGCAGTATAACGTCTCCTGGTTTCTGCACCATACAGGATAACGTCTCCTGGTGTCTGCCCCATACAGTATAAAGTCTCCTTGTGGCTGCCAAATCCAGTATTACGTCTCCTGGTGTCTTCCCCTTACAGTATAACTTCTCCTGGTGTCTGCCTTATACAGTATAACGTCTCCTGGTGTCTGCCTCATACATTATAACGTCTCTTGGGGTCTGCCCCATACAGTATAAAGTCTCCTGGTGGCTGCCCCATACAGTAAACAGTCTCCCGGTGTCTTCCCCATACAGTATAACGTCTCCTGGGGGCTGCCCTATACAGTATAATGTCTCCTGGTGTCTGCCCCATACAGTATAACGTCTCCTGGTGTCTGCCTAATACAGTATAACGTCTCCTGGTGTCTGCACCATACAGTATAACGTCTCCTGGTGTCTATCCCATACAGTATAAAGTCTCTTGGTGTCTGCCCCATACAGTATAACGTCTCCTGGTGGCTGCCCCATACAGTATAACGTCTCCTGGGGCTGCCCATACAGTATAACGTCTCCTGGTGGCTACCGCATACAGTATTAAGTCTCCTAGTGTCTGCTCCATACAGTATAAAGTCTGCTGGTGTCCATCACATACAGTATGAAGTCTCCTGGTGGCTGACCCATACAGTATAAAGTCTCCTGGTGTCTGCCCCATACAGTATAAAGTCTCCTGGTGGCTGCCCCATTCAGTATACCGTGTCCTGGTGTCCGTCCCATACAGAATAAAGTCTCCTGGTGTCTGCCCCATACAGTATAAAGTCTCCTTGTGGCTGCCAAATCCAGTATTACGTCTCCTGGTGGCTTCCCCATACAGTATAACGTCTCCTGGTGGCTGCCCATACAGTATAACGTCTCCTGGTGGCTTCCGCATATAATATTAAGTCTCCTAGTGTCTGCCCCATACAGTATAAAGTCTCCTGGTGTCTGTCACATGCAGTATAAAGTCTCCTGGTGTCTGCCCCATACAATATAAAGTCTCCTGGTGTCTACCCCATACATTATAAGGTCTCCTGGTGGTTGCCCCATACAGTATAATGTCTCCCTGTGTCTGCCCCATACAGTATAACGTCTCCTGGTGTCTGCCTCATACAGTTTAAATTCTCCTGGTGTCTGCCCCATAGAGTATAAAGTCTCCTGGTGTCTGCCCCATGCAGTATAACGTCTCCTGGTGTCTGCACCATACAGGATAACGTCTCCTGGTGTCTGCCCCATACAGCATAAAGTCTCCTTGTGGCTGCCCAATCCAGTATAACGTCTCCTGGGGGCTGCCCCATACAGTATAACGTCTCCTGGGGGCTGCCCATACAGTATAACGTCTCCTGGTGGCTACCACATACAGTATTAATTCTCCTAGTGTCTGCTCCATACAGTATAAAGTCTCCTGGTGTCTATCACATACAGTATGAAGTCTCCTGGTGGCTGACCCATACAGTATAAAGTCTCCTGGTGTCTGCACCATACAGTATAAAGTCTCCTGGTGGCTGCCCCATTCAGTATACCGTGTCCTGGTGTCCGTCCCATACAGAATAAAGTCTCCTGGTGTCTGCCCCATACAGTATAAAGTCTCCTTGTGGCTGCCAAATCCAGTATAACGTCTCCGGGTGGCTTCCCCATACAGTATAACGTCTCCTGGGGGCTGCCCATACAGTATAACGTCTCCTGGTGGCTACCGCATACAGTATTAATTCTCCTAGTGTCTGCTCCATACAGTATAAAGTCTCCTGGTGTCTATCACATACAGTATGAAGTCTCCTGGTGGCTAACCCATACAGTATAAAGTCTCCTGGTGTCTGCCCCATACAGTATAAAGTCTCCTTGTGGCTGCCCCATTCAGTATACCGTGTCCTGGTGTCCGTCCCATACAGAATAAAGTCTCCTGGTGTCTGCCCCATACAGTATAAAGTCTCCTTGTGGCTGCCAAATCCAGTATAACGTCTCCTGGTGGCTTCCCCATACAGTATAACGTCTCCTGGGGGCTGCCCATACAGTATAACGTCTCCTGGTGGCTTCCGCATATAATATTAAGTCTCCTAGTGTCTGCCCCATACAGTATAAAGTCTCCTGGTGTCTGTCACATGCTGTATAAAGTCTCCTGGTGTCTGCCCCATACAATATAAAGTCTCCTGGTGTCTACCCCATACATTATAAGGTCTCCTGGTGGTTGCCCCATACAGTATAACGTCTCCCTGTGTCTGCCCCATACAGTATAACGTCTCCTGGTGTCTGCCTCATACAGTTTAAATTCTCCTGGTGTCTGCCCCATAGAGTATAAAGTCTCCTGGTGTCTGCCCCATGCAGTATAACGTCTCCTGGTGTCTGCACCATACAGGATAACGTCTCCTGGTGGCTGCCCTATACAGTAAAATGTCTCCTGGTGTCTGCACCATACAGTATAAGGTCTCCTGGTGTCTGCTCCATACAGTATAAAGTCTCCTGGTGGCTGCCCCATACAGTAAACAGTCTCCCGGTGTCTTCCCCATGCAGTATAACGTCTCCTGGTGGCTGCCCTATACAGTAAAATGTCTCCTGGTGTCTGCCCCATACAGTATAACGTCTCCTGGTGTCTGCCTCATACAGTATAACGTCTCCTGGTGTCTGCACCATACAGTCTAACGTCTCCTGGTGTCTATCCCATACAGTATAAAGTCTCCTGGTGTCTGCCCCATACAGTATAACGTCTCCTGGTGGCTGCCCCATACAGTATAACGTCTCCTGGGGGCTGCCCATACAGTATAACGTCTCCTGGTGGCTACCGCATACAGTATTAAGTCTCCTAGTGTCTGCTCCATACAGTATAAAGTCTGCTGGTGTCCATCACATACAGTATGAAGTCTCCTGGTGGCTGACCCATACAGTATAAAGTCTCCTGGTGTCTGCTCCATACAGTATAACGTCTCCTGGTGGCTTCCGCATATAATATTAAGTCTCCTAGTGTCTGCCCCATACAGTATAAAGTCTCCTGGTGTCTGTCACATGCAGTATAAAGTCTCCTGGTGTCTGCCCCATACAATATAAAGTCTCCTGGTGTCTACCCCATACATTATAAGGTCTCCTGGTGGTTTCCCCATACAGTATAATGTCTCCCTGTGTCTGCCCCATACAGTATAACGTCTCCTGGTGTCTGCCTCATACAGTTTAAATTCTCCTGGTGTCTGCCCCATAGAGTATAAAGTCTCCTGGTGTCTGCCCCATGCAGTATAACGTCTCCTGGTGTCTGCACCATACAGGATAACGTCTCCTGGTGTCTGCCCCATACAGTATAAAGTCTCCTTGTGGCTGCCCAATCCAGTATAACGTCTCCTGGTGTCTGCCCCATACAGTATAAAGTCTCCTGGTGGCTGCCCCATTCAGTATACCGTGTCCTGGTGTCCGTCCCATACAGAATAAAGTCTCCTGGTGTCTGCCCCATACAGTATAAAGTCTCCTTGTGGCTGCCCAATCCAGTATAACGTCTCCTGGGGGCTGCCCCATACAGTATAACGTCTCCTGGGGGCTGCCCATACAGTATAACGTCTCCTGGTGGCTACCGCATACAGTATTAATTCTCCTAGTGTCTGCTCCATACAGTATAAAGTCTCCTGGTGTCTATCACATACAGTATGAAGTCTCCTGGTGGCTGACCCATACAGTATAAAGTCTCCTGGTGTCTGCACCATACAGTATAAAGTCTCCTGGTGGCTGCCCAATTCAGTATACCGTGTCCTGGTGTCCGTCCCATACAGAATAAAGTCTCCTGGTGTCTGCCCCATACAGTATAAAGTCTCCTTGTGGCTGCCAAATCCAGTATAACGTCTCCTGGTGGCTTCCCCATACAGTATAACGTCTCCTGGGGGCTGCCCATACAGTATAACGTCTCCTGGTGGCTACCGCATACAGTATTAATTCTCCTAGTGTCTGCTCCATACAGTATAAAGTCTCCTGGTGTCTATCACATACAGTATGAAGTCTCCTGGTGGCTGACCCAAACAGTATAAAGTCTCCTGGTGTCTGCCCCATACAGTATAAAGTCTCCTGGTGGCTGCCCCATTCAGTATACCGTGTCCTGGTGTCCGTCCCATACAGAATATAGTCTCCTGGTGTCTGCCCCATACAGTATAAAGTCTCCTTGTGGCTGCCAAATCCAGTATAACGTCTCCTGGTGGCTTCCCCATACAGTATAACGTCTCCTGGTGGCTGCCCATACAGTATAACGTCTCCTGGTGGCTTCCGCATATAATATTAAGTCTCCTAGTGTCTGCCCCATACAGTATAAAGTCTCCTGGTGTCTGTCACATGCTGTATAAAGTCTCCTGGTGTCTGCCCCATACAATATAAAGTGTCCTGGTGTCTACCCCATACATTATAAGGTCTCCTGGTGGTTGCCCCATACAGTATAACGTCTCCCTGTGTCTGCCCCATACAGTATAACGTCTCCTGGTGTCTGCCTCATACAGTTTAAATTCTCCTGGTGTCTGCCCCATAGAGTATAAAGTCTCCTGGTGTCTGCCCCATGCAGTATAACGTCTCCTGGTGTCTGCACCATACAGGATAACGTCTCCTGGTGTCTGCCCCATACAGTAAAAAGTCTCCTTGTGGCTGCCCAATCCAGTATAACGTCTCCTGGTGGCTGCCTTATACAGTAAAATGTCTCCTGGTGTCTGCACCATACAGTATAACGTCTCCTGGTGTCTGCTCCATACAGTATAAAGTCTCCTTGTGGCTGCCAAATCCAGTATAAAGTCTCCTGGTGTCTTCCCCTTACAGTATAACTTCTCCTGGTTTCTGCCTTATACAGTATAACGTCTCCTGGTGTCTGCCTCATACATTATAACGTCTCTTGGTGTCTGCCCCATACAGTATAAAGTCTCCTGGTGGCTGCCCCATACAGTATACAGTCTCCCGGTGTCTTCCCCATACAATATAACGATTCCTGGTGGCTGCCCTATACTGTAAAATGTCTCCTGGTGTCTGCCCCATACAGTATAACGTCTCCTGGTGTCTGCCTCATACAGTATAACGTCTCCTGGTGTCTGCACCATACAGTATAACGTCTCCTGTTGTCTATCCCATACAGTATAAAGTCTCTTGGTGTCTGCCCCATACAGTATAACGTCTCCTGGTGGCTGCCCCATACAGTATAACGTCTCCTGGGGCTGCCCATACAGTATAACGTCTCCTGGTGGCTACCGCATACAGTATTAATTCTCCTAGTGTCTGCTCCATACAGTATAAAGTCTGCTGGTGTCTATCACATACAGTATGAAGTCTCCTGGTGGCTGACCCATACAGTATAAAGTCTCCCGGTGTCTGCCCCATACAGTATAAAGTCTCCTGGTGGCTGCCCCATTCAGTATACCGTGTCCTGGTGTCCGTCCCATACAGAATAAAGTCTCCTGGTGTCTGCCCCATAAAGTATAAAGTCTCCTTGTGGCTGCCAAATCCAGTATTACGTCTCCTGGTGGCTTCCCCATACAGTATAACGTCTCCTGGTGGCTGCCCATACAGTATAACGTCTCCTGGTGGCTTCCGCATATAATATTAAGTCTCCTAGTGTCTGCCCCATACAGTATAAAGTCTCCTGGTGTCTGTCACATGCAGTATAAAGTCTCCTGGTGTCCGCCCCATACAATATAAAGTCTCCTGGTGTCTACCCCATACATTATAAGGTCTCCTGGTGGTTGCCCCATACAGTATAACGTCTCCCTGTGTCTGCCCCATACAGTATAACGTCTCCTGGTGTCTGCCTCATACAGTTTAAATTCTCCTGGTGTCTGCACCATACAGGATAACGTCTCCTGGTGTCTGCCCCATACTGTATAAAGTCTCCTTGTGGCTGCCCAATCCAGTATAACGTCTCCTGGTGTCTGCCCCATAAAGTATAACTTCTCCTGGTGGCTTCCCCATACAGTATAACGTCTCCTGTTGTCTGCCCCTTACAGTATAAAGTCTCCTGGTGTCTGCCCCATAAAGTGTAACATCTCCTGGTGTCTGCCTCATACAGTATAACGTCCCATGGTGTCTGCCCCATACAGTATAAAGTCTCCTGGTGTCTGCCCCATACAATATGAAGTCTCCTGGTGTCTGCCCCATACATTATAACGTCTCCTTGGGGTTGCCCCATTCAGTATAACGTCTCCCTGTGTCTTCCCCATACAGTATAACGTCCCCTGGTGTGTGCCTCATACAGTATAAATTCTCCTGGTGTCTGCCCCATAGATTATAAAGTCTCCTGGTGTCTGCCCCATGCAATATAACGTCTCCTGGTGTCTGCACCATACAGGATAACGTCTCCTGGTGTCTGCCCCATACAGTATAAAGTCTCCTTGTGGCTGCCAAATCCAGTATAAAGTCTCCTGGTGTCTTCCCCTTACAGTATAACTTCTCCTGGTTTCTGCCTTATACAGTATAACGTCTCCTGGTGTCTGCCTCATACATTATAACGTCTCTTGGGGTCTGCCCCATACAGTATAAAGTCTCCTGGTGGCTGCCCCATACAGTATACAGTCTCCCGGTGTCTTCCCCATACAGTATAACGTCTCCTGGTGGCTGCCCTATACAGTAAAATGTCTCCTGGTGTCTGCCCAATACAGTATAACGTCTCCTGGTGTCTGCCTCATACAGTATAACGTCTCCTGGTGTCTGCACCATACAGTATAACGTCTCCTGGTGTCTATCCCATACAGTATAAAGTCTCTTGGTGTCTGCCCCATACAGTATAACGTCTCCTGGTGGCTGCCCCATACAGTATAACGTCTCCTGGGGCTGCCCATACAGTATAACGTCTCCTGGTGGCTACCGCATACAGTATTAGGTCTCCTAGTGTCTGCTCCATACAGTATAAAGTCTGCTGGTGTCTATCACATACAGTATAAAGTCTCCTGGTGGTTGACCCATACAGTATAAAGTCTCCTGGTGTCTGCCCCATACAGTATAAAGTCTCCTTGTGGCTGCCAAATCCAGTATTACGTCTCCTGGTGGCTTCCCCATACAGTATAACGTCTCCTGGTGGCTGCCCATACAGTATAACGTCTCCTGGTGGCTTCCGCATATAATATTAAGTCTCCTAATGTCTGCCCCATACAGTATAAAGTCTCCTGGTGTCTGTCACATGCAGTATAAAGTCTCCTGGTGTCTGCCCCATACAATATAAAGTCTCCTGGTGTCTACCCCATACATTATAAGGTCTCCTGGTGGTTGCCCCATACAGTATAATGTCTCTCTGTGTCTGCCCCATACAGTATAACGTCTCCTGGTGTCTGCCTCATACAGTTTAAATTCTCCTGGTGTCTGCCCCATAGAGTATAAAGTCTCCTGGTGTCTGCCCCATGCAGTATAACGTCTCCTGGTGTCTGCACCATACAGGATAACGTCTCCTGGTGTCTGCCCCATACAGTATAAAGTCTCCTTGTGGCTGCCCAATCCAGTATAACGTCTCCTGGGGGCTGCCCCATACAGTATAACGTCTCCTGGGGGCTGCCCATACAGTATAACGTCTCCTGGTGGCTACCGCATACAGTATTAATTCTCCTAGTGTCTGCTACATACACTATAAAGTCTCCTGGTGTCTATCACATACAGTATGAAGTCTCCTGGTGGCTGACCCATACAGTATAAAGTCTCCTGGTGTCTGCCCCATACAGTATAAAGTCTCCTGGTGGCTGCCCCATTCAGTATACCGTGTCCTGGTGTCCGTCCCATACAGAATAAAGTCTCCTGGTGTCTGCCCCATACAGTATAAAGTCTCCTTGTGGCTGCCAAATCCAGTATTACGTCTCCTGGTGGCTTCCCCATACAGTATAACGTCTCCTGGTGGCTGCCCATACAGTATAACGTCTCCTGGTGGCTTCCGCATATAATATTAAGTCTCCTAGTGTCTGCCCCATACAGTATAAAGTCTCCTGGTGTCTGTCACATGCAGTATAAAGTCTCCTGGTGTCTGCCCCATACAATATAAAGTCTCCTGGTGTCTACCCCATACATTATAAGGTCTCCTGGTGGTTGCCCCATACAGTATAACATCTCCTGGTGTCTGCCTCATACAGTTTAAATTCTCCTGGTGTCTGCCCCATAGAGTATAAAGTCTCCTGGTGTCTGCCCCATGCAGTATAACGTCTCCTGGTGTCTGCACCATACAGGATAACGTCTCCTGGTGTCTGCACCATACAGTATAAAGTTTCCTTGTGGCTGCCCAATCCATTATAACGTCTCCTGGTGTCTGCCCCATACAGTATAAAGTCTCCTGGTGTCTGCCCCATACAATATAAAGTCTCCTGGTGTCTGCCCCATACATTATAACGTCTCCTTGTGGTTGCCCCATACAGTATAACGTCTCCCTGTGTCTTCCCCATACAGTATAACGTCTCCTGGTGTGTGCCTCATACAGTATAAATTCTCCTGGTGTCCGCCCCATAGATTATAAAGTCTCCTGGTGTCTGCCCCATGCAGTATAACGTCTCCTGGTGTCTGCACCATACAGGATAACGTCTCCTGGTGTCTGCCCCATACAGTATAAAGTCTCCTTGTGGCTGCCAAATCCAGTATAAAGTCTCCTGGTGTCTTCCCCTTACAGTATAACTTCTCCTGGTGTCTGCCTTATACAGTATAACGTCTCCTGGTGTCTGCCTCATACATTATAACGTCTCTTGGGGTCTGCCCCATACAGTATAAAGTCTCCTGGTGGCTGCCCCATACAGTATACAGTCTCCCGGTGTCTTCCCCATACAGTATAACGTCTCCTGGTGGCTGCCCTATACAGTAAAATGTCTCCTGGTGTCTGCCCCATACAGTATAACGTCTCCTGGTGTCTGCCTCATACAGTATAACGTCTCCTGGTGTCTGCACCATACAGTATAACGTCTCCTGGTGTCTATCCCATACAGTATAAAGTCTCTTGGTGTCTGCCCCATACAGTATAACGTCTCCTGGTGGCTGCCCCATACAGTATAACGTCTCCTGGGGCTGCCCATACAGTATAACGTCTCCTGGTGGCTACCGCATACAGTATTAAGTCTCCTAGTGTCTGCTCCATACAGTATAAAGTCTGCTGGTGTCCATCACATACAGTATGAAGTCTCCTGGTGGCTGACCCATACAGTATAAAGTCTCCTGGTGTCTGCCCCATACAGTATAAAGTCTCCTGGTGGCTGCCCCATTCAGTATACCGTGTCCTGGTGTCAGTCCCATACAGAATAAAGTCTCCTGGTGTCTGCCCCATACATTATAAAGTCTCCTTGTGGCTGCCAAATCCAGTATTACGTCTCCTGGTGGCTTCCCCATACAGTATAACGTCTCCTGGTGGCTGCCCATACAGTATAACGTCTCCTGGTGGCTTCCGCATATAATATTAAGTCTCCTAGTGTCTGCCCCATACAGTATAAAGTCTCCTGGTGTCTGTCACATGCAGTATAAAGTCTCCTGGTGTCTGCCCCATACAATATAAAGTCTCCTGGTGTCTACCCCATACATTATAAGGTCTCCTGGTGGTTGCCCCATACAGTATAATGTCTCCCTGTGTCTGCCCCATACAGTATAACGGCTCCTGGTGTCTGCCTCATACAGTTTAAATTCTCCTGGTGTCTGCCCCATAGAGTATAAAGTCTCCTGGTGTCTGCCCCATGCAGTATAACGTCTCCTGGTGTCTGCACCATATAGGATAACGTCTCCTGGTGTCTGCCCCATACAGTATAAAGTCTCCTTGTGGCTGCCCAATCCAGTATAACGTCTCCTGGGGGCTGCCCCATACAGTATAACGTCTCCTGGGGGCTGCCCATACAGTATAACGTCTCCTGGTGGCTACCGCATACAGTATTAATTCTCCTAGTGTCTGCTCCATACAGTATAAAGTCTCCTATTGTCTATCACATACAGTATGAAGTCTCCTGGTGGCTGACCCATACAGTATAAAGTCTCCTGGTGTCTGCACCATACAGTATAAAGTCTCCTGGTGGCTGCCCCATTCAGTATACCGTGTCCTGGTGTCCGTCCCATACAGAATAAAGTCTCCTGGTGTCTGCCCCATACAGTATAAAGTCTCCTTGTGGCTGCCAAATCCAGTATAACGTCTCCTGGTGGCTTCCCCATACAGTATAACGTCTCCTGGGGCTGCCCATACAGTATAACGTCTCCTGGTGGCTACCGCATGCAGTATTAATTCTCCTAGTGTCTGCTCCATACAGTATAAAGTCTCCTGGTGTCTATCACATACAGTATGAAGTCTCCTGGTGGCTGACCCATACAGTATAAAGTCTCCTGGTGTCTGCCCCATACAGTATAAAGTCTCCTGGTGGCTGCCCCATTCAGTATACCGTGTCCTGGTGTCCGTCCCATACAGAATATAGTCTCCTGGTGTCTGCCCCATACAGTATAAAGTCTCCTTGTGGCTGCCAAATCCAGTATAACGTCTCCTGGTGGCTTCCCCATACAGTATAACGTCTCCTGGTGGCTGCCCATACAGTATAACGTCTCCTGGTGGCTTCCGCATATAATATTAAGTCTCCTAGTGTCTGCCCCATACAGTATAAAGTCTCCTGGTGTCTGTCACATGCTGTATAAAGTCTCCTGGTGTCTGCCCCATACAATATAAAGTCTCCTGGTGTCTACCCCATACATTATAAGGTCTCCTGGTGGTTGCCCCATACAGTATAACGTCTCCCTGTGTCTGCCCCATACAGTATAACGTCTCCTGGTGTCTTCCTCATACAGTTTAAATTCTCCTGGTATCTGCCCCATAGAGTATAAAGTCTCCTGGTGTCTGCCCCATGCAGTATAACGTCTCCTGGTGTCTGCACCATACAGGATAACGTCTCCTCGGTGTCTGCCCCATACAGTATAAAGTCTCCTTGTGGCTGCCCAATCCAGTATAACGTCTCCTGGTGTCTGCCCCATACAGTATAACTTCTCCTGGTGGCTTCCCCATACAGTATAACGTCTCCTGTTGTCTGCCCCTTACAGTATAAAGTCTCCTGGTGTCTGCCCCATAAAGAGTAACATCTCCTGGTGTCTGCCCCATACAGTATAACGTCCCATGGTGTCTGCCCCATAGAGTATAAAGTCTCCTGGTGTCTGCCCCATACAATAAAAAGTCTCCTGGTGTCTGCCCCATACATTATAACGTCTCCTTGTGGTTGCCCCATACAGTATAACGTCTCGTGGTGTCTGCCTCATACAGTATAAATTCCCCTGGTGTCTGCCCCATAGAGTATAAAGTCTCCTGGTGTCTGCCCCATGCAGTATAACGTCTCCTTGTGGCTGCCCAATACAGTATAAAGTCTCCTGGTGTCTGCCCCATACAGTGTAACGTCTCCTGGTGTCTGCCTCATACAGTATAACGTCCCATGGTGTCTGCCCCATACAGTATAAAGTTTCCTGGTGTCTGCCCCATACAATATAAAGACTCCTAGTTGTTGCCCCATACAGTATATCGTCTCCCTGTGTCTTCCCCATACAGCATAACGTCTCCTGGTGTGTGCCTCATACAGTATAAATTCTCCTGGTGTCTGCCCCATAGATTATAAAGTCTCCTGGTGTCTGCCCCATGCAGTATAACGTTTCCTGGTGTCTGCACCATACAGGATAACGTCTCCTGGTGTCTGCCCCATACAGTATAAAGTCTCCTTGTGGCTGCCAAATCCAGTATAACGTCTCCTGGTGTCTGCCCCATACAGTAAAACTTCTCTTGGTGGCTTCCCCATACAGTATAACGTCTCCTGTTGTCTGCCCCTTACAGTATAAAGTCTCCTGGTGTCTGCCCCATAAAGTGTAACATCTCCTGGTGTCTGCCTCATACAGTATAACGTCCCATGGTGTCTGCCCCATACAGTATAAAGTCTCCTGGTGTCTGCCCCATACAATATGAAGTCTCCTGGTATCTGCCCCATACATTATAACGTCTCCTTGTGGTTGCCCCATACAGTATAACGTCTCCCTGTGTCTTCCCCATACAGTATAACGTCTCCTGGTGTCTGCCTCATACAGTATAAATTCCCCTGGTGTCTGCCCCATAGAGTATAAAGTCTCCTGGTGTCTGCCCCATGCAGTATAACGTCTCCTTGTGGCTGCCCAATACAGTATAAAGTCTCCTGGTGTCTGCCCCATACAGTGTAACGTCTCCTGGTGTCTGCCTCATACAGTATAACGTCCCATGGTGTCTTCCCCATACAGTATAAAGTTTCCTGGTGTCTGCCCCATACAGTATAAAGTTTCCTGGTGTCTGCCCCATACAATATAAAGTCTCCTAGTTGTTGCCCCATACAGTATATCGTCTCCCTGTGTCTTCCCCATACAGCATAACGTCTCCTGGTGTGTGCCTCATACAGTATAAATTCTCCTGGTGTCTGCCCCATAGATTATAAAGTCTCCTGGTGTCTGCCCCATGCAGTATAACGTCTCTGGTGTCTGCACCATACAGGATAACGTCTCCTGGTGTCTGCCCCATACAGTATAAAGTCTCCTTGTGGCTGCCAAATCCAGTATAACGTCTCCTGGTGTCTTCCCCTTACAGTATAACTTCTCCTGGTGTCTGCCTTATACAGTATAACGTCTCCTGGTGTCTGCCTCATACATTATAACGTCTCTTGGTGTCTGCCCCATACAGTATAAAGTCTCCTGGTGTCTGCCCCATAAAGTATAAAGTCTCTTTGTGGCTGCCCCATATAGTATACCGTCTCCTGGTGGCTGCACCATACAGTTTAAAATCTCCGGGTGGCTGTCCCATACAGTATAAAGTCTCCTTTTGGCTGCCCCATACAGTATAACATCTCCTGGTGTCTGCCCCATACAGTATAAAGTCTCCTGGTGTCTGCCCCATACAGTATAAATTTTCCTTGTGGCTGCCCCATACAGTATAAAGTCTCCTTATGGCTGCACCATACATTATACAGTCTCCTGCTGTCTGACCCATACAGTATAACGTCTTCTGGTGGCTGCCCCATACAGTTTAAAGTCTCCGGGTGGCTGTCCCATACAGTATAAAGTCTCTTTTTGGCTGCCCCATACAGTATAACGTCTCCTGGTGTCTGCCTCATACAGTATAACGTCCCATGGTGTCTGCCCCATACAGTATAAAGTCTCCTGGTGTCTATCACATACAGTATAATGTCTCCTGGTGGCTGCCGCATACAGTATAACGTCTCCTTGTGTCTGCCCCATACAGTATATAGTCTCCTGGTGTCTGCCCCATACAGTATAACGTCTCCTGGTATCTGCCTCATACAGTATAACGTCCCATGGTGTCTGCCCCATACAGTATAAAGTCTCCTGGTGTCTGCCCTATACAGTAAAACGTCTCCTGGTGTCTGCCTCATACAGTATATAGTCTCCTGGTGTCTGCCCCATACAGTATAACGTCTCCTGGTGGCTGCCCCATACAGCATACCGTCTCTTGGTGTCTGCCCCATACAGTATAAAGTCTCCTGGTGTCTGCCCTATACAATAAAACGTCTCCTGGTGTCTGCCTCATACAGTATATAGTCTCCTGGTGTCTGCCCCATACAGTATAACGTTGTAACGGATCGACGGGCACCCCGACTGGGTACCTCCGTTGAAAGATGCTCCTAGCGCTTCTTGAGGATTCCAAGCACTCTAGCAGACACCTCAATCACCGAACCTGAGAAGCATATGAATCCTCTCAAGCCTCTGAATGCTGTAGACAGTTGAATAGGAACCATACGAATAGGTTTGCACTCCTAGCAGTCAAACTGGAACAGCATGCAATAAATCCTCCCCCAATAATGAGACGACACTTCACTTTGAGGGTTAAACAGGAACTCTCCTTTACTGGCCCATACAGCCTCTTCTATTCCTAATTCCCAAACACATTACAGCCCACAGGGTTTTGCAGAACAACCAATAAACACATTACAACACATACAATGCAAGTACAGCAGCCATTCAGATACAATGGGACAATACAGACACTCAGCATATTCCTCACCTCTGCTTAGGAGATAATTGAGTCAATTACTGTGTCTACTCAATTATCGCCAAGCTGAAAAGTTACACTTTTTTATACATTTTAATAACTCCCTGATCTTACATCACATACGGATAAAACTTATATTTCTGTGATCAGCATAACTTGGGGAGCAACATATGTAAAAATCACATGAATCCGTCTGGGGGTTACAAGGTTAGGTGAGGTCCCTTTATTATCCCTTGGCAGTATGGCTTTACCTGTCCAAAAAGTTTCCATGTGTCCGTATACTGTTTTTAAAAGAGCCAGCACTGTACAATAAAAGTCCATAAGTCCAAATCAGTTCTTAACGGGCAAAACATCCCAGGGCCATAGTCAGAAGGCAAGCCCCATACAGTATAAAGTCTCCTGGTGGCTGCCCCATACAGTATACACCTACACCTCGCCCCCAATATACGCCCCCAATGATAAACAGGTTTTCTAAAGAATGTTTTTAAAGTCCTAGATCCATTCTTGGAGGGCTCACTAATATTAGGCGGGGATTTTAATCTCACACCAGAACCCAAATTTGATGCTTCCTCGCGCAAATCCCGTGTGTTTAACAAAAATTTAAAACAATTTAATGACATTCTGAGAGAACATTTACTTGTTGATATATGGAGAGTTCTACACCCATATACAAAAGACTTTTCATACTATTCTCAACTTCACAAAACCCATTCCAGGATAGATTTCTTCCTGAAAAAGATATAGATTCGGTGCTCAAAATAGAGTATGACGTTAAATTTAAATTACTTTCTGATCATGCTCCTGTGATCCTTCACCTTAAATATGTTCAATTGGTGAACCGGGTGTTAAATGAAAGCTTGCTTAATAGGGATTCTAATGTGGGCCATATCTCTTCCCAGCTAGAGTTGTTCTTCAAGGAGAACTTATGTGGGAATAATTGTGATTCGCTTATATGGGAGACCCATAAAGCAGTGGTCCGGGGCCTCCTAATACAAATAGGCACTAGAGAGAAAAAAGCAAGAAACAGGTCTATAGAAACCTTAATGGATCAAATTAGACAGCTTGAAAAATCCCATAAAACCTCTCCAGATTCCAAAACTGAGACAGAATTGTCAAATTTGAGGCTAGAAGTTAAGAATCTCCTAGACCATTCCTATCAAAAATACATCTACTTTGCAAAGTACAGCCAGTTTTTATACGCAAATAAGTGTGGAAAGGAGCTTGCTCGATTAGTGCGGAAAGAAAGAGCCTAAAATAATATTGCCAAAATTAAACTTAGCCAAAACAAGATCATTTATGATTCATATGGAAAAGCTTCAGCTTTTCGAGATTTCTATAACAAGCTATACAACATACATTCTTCTGACCCTAAGGTGACTCTAGATCTGACTCAAAGCAAAATTAAACAATATTTGAGTAAGCTACAAGTACCGAATATTTCACAAGAACAGAGAAGGACTCTGGTCACACCCTTTTCGTTAGAGGAAATGTACAAGGCAATAGATAACATCAAATTGGGCAAAAGCCCAGGCCCTGATGCTCTCTTGGCCAGCTACTATAAAAAATTCAAAAAATGACTTGCCCCATACTTGGTAGATTATTTTAACGCATTAGGAGAATCAGATTATCTAAGACAGGAATCACTACTAGCACATATAACGGTAATTCCTAAGGAAGGCAAGGACACAGCAGAATGCTCCAACTTTAGGCCAATTTCTCTTCTGAATATTGATTTGAAGTTATTTGCCT
The DNA here is from genome assembly GCA_033119425.1 of Bufotes viridis. Lineage (NCBI taxonomy): Eukaryota > Metazoa > Chordata > Amphibia > Anura > Bufonidae > Bufotes > Bufotes viridis. The sequence continues at coordinate 347,748,803 of CM065589.1, read as the reverse complement.
CCCTTTTAGCAAACCGACTGAACAAGCTCCTTGGCTCCCTTGTCGGAGGTGACCAGGTGGGTTTCGTTCCAGGCCGCGAGGCTAAAGATAATACGATTAAGGTACTACAACTAATGGAATATGCGAAAATAAAAAACATTCCCTTTGTCCTGGTCGCTTCCGACGCGGAAAAAGCCTTTGACCATTTGAACTGGTCATACTTGAAGGAAGTGCTATATAAATTTCAATTTCCAGAAGAATTTATAAATAAAATTATGTCCCTTTACACTTTTCCTGCGGCTAAAGTCAAAGTTAACAGGACTTTATCTGATTCTTTTTATATCAAAAACGGGACTCGCCAGGGATGTCTATTGTCCCCCTTATTGTTTATCCTTTCCCTAGAACCTTTTTTCATAAGAATTAGAGAAAATAAGCACATCAGTGGCCTTCAAACCGGCTCTGAAGAACACAAGATTGCGGCGTACGCCGACGACGCTTTATTTACATTAACCAATCCCAAATACGCATTGCCATATCTTCTTGAAGAATTCAACATCTTCAATTAAGTTTCAGACTTTAAAATAAACCTTACAAAATCAGTAATATATAATGTGAACCTAGACAGCAGAACCTGGACAGAAGTTCTCAGCCTTAGTGAAATAAAACCAGCCTTGAATTCTTTCAAATATTTAGGCGTGAATATATGCAAGAACCCAGTGGATTTATATAAGTATAATTTTCCCAACATCTTGAATGACCTAGAGAAGCAACTTAAAGAGTGGGAGCCCCTTTGGCTCTCTTGGTTCGGCAAAATGAATATTTTAAAAATGAGCATACTGCCGAAGATTCTATATGTTCCCAAAGCCTTCTTCACTAAATACAGAAGATTCACTTCAAAATTTATATGGAATAACAAACGTAGTAGGCTCTCATATAAACTTCTTACTAGGCCCAAACGTGCGGGTGGCATTGGCCTCCCGGATTTAGAGAAATATTACAAGGCAGCCTCCATGACCAGGTCACTGGAATGGTGTGTCTTTCCCATTAGGAAAAAATGGACAAAAGTGCTTAGTGACTCATTTCGAGGAGATTTCATCCCTATAAAATCGATCTGGGTAAAGGGGAAACTCATCAACAAAATCGATTTAAGCAAATTACTCTCTGCGTCCTCTATCCCAAACAGACAATACGTTAAACTTAGCTTCTTTCTCAAAGACTTAGACCTTTCCCAGCCTATCGCATCAGAGAATAGATGGATGACACAAATGATTCGTGAGGGATCAATTACCCCACACCTACTTGCAAAATGTTACGACTTAATCAACAGTCCAGTTACTGAACCCCCTTTCTGCAAGAAATGGAACAAGGAGTTACGTTATGGTCTTTCCGAGTCTCAGAAATTACTAGTGGTCAGAAATGCTCTCTCCAACTCTCCATCATGTGTCTATCAAGAGATGCAATATAAATTGACAACTAGATGGTACAGGACCCCTATTTTACTTTATGGGTTTATTCCAGATATTCCAGACACATGCTGCAGGTGAGGAGATGGCAAAGGAGACTATGGACATATTTGGTTTCATTGTTCAGTTTTAACTTCCACAAACGTTGCTCTCTCATTAAACATGGTATTGTTCAACATATATGATACGCATCAACAAAGTGTTAAAACAGATCTATGTACATTTATCCTCAACTCCGCAAAGATATTGATCCCAAGAAAATGGTTACAAAACACACCTCCGTCGGTATCTGAATGGTTGGTGGAGTTCAACAAAGTGACTGACTTTGAAAAGCGGAGATGGAATGCCAATTTCAAGGCTGACAAGTTCGAACGAGTATGGAAGAAGTGGTTCCAGTTTACAGCAAAGAACTCTATCTCCTCCTTTATACAAGGACTTTGATTACTAGGTTCTAATCTCTAAATGATCAATGTGAAACACAGTGTTGGATCAGACTATTATAAACAGAATATTCTAGCCTATACCCTTGTTCCCTCTCCCTGTACCCTCCCCCACCCTAACATCATTGTTTGTTGGATGTTTATTCTGTGTGATTTTTTCACAATTGGTCTTTTGCCGATCTTTTGATTGTTGTTTAAGACTACTTTATTGTATACTTTCACTCAAACTGTATCTCTTAATACTGTATTTTTTTTCTTTTCTTTTCTCATCATGATCAGTATTATTTGAGATACATATACATTTCCTTCTGATTCAAAAATTTTTCTCAAAAAATAAACACAATTTACAGCAAATCATCCCAAACAGACGATTCCTACACTTGCTGTTTTCTCGGCCTAGGAAAGAGCTGCATACTCCAACTCCTGGGTGTAGGTAGACCTAGTGGGCCTGCATGTACAACAAAGTTTTCATGTTTCTATCTCTAGAGGAACCCATAATTTTTTCGGTGTTCACCGATGCAAGTCGAGAACCGCTTGCAAATCATCCAAACAGATGATTCTTACACTTGCTGTTTTCTCGGCCTAGGAAAGAGCTGCATACTCCAACTCTGGGGAGAAGGTAGACCTAGTGGGCCTACATGTACAACAAACTTTTAACGTTTCTATCTCTGGAGAAACCCAGAATTTTTTCGGTGGCAACCGGTTCAAGTAGAGGATTCCTATACTTGCTGTTTTCTCGGCCTAGGAAAGAGCTGCATACTCCAACTCCTGGGTGTAGGTAGAACTATTGTGCCTGCATGTACAACAAAGTTTTCACGTTTCTATCTCTAGAGGAACCCATAATTTTTTCGGTGTTCACCGATGCAAGTCGAGAACCACTTGCAAATCATCCCAAACAGATGATTCTTACACTTGCTGTTTTCTCGGCCTAGGAAAGAGCTGCATACTCCAACTCTGGGGAGAAGGTAGACCTAGTGGGCCTACATGTACAACAAACTTTTAACATTTCTATCTCTGGAAGAACCCAGAATTTTTTGGTGGCAACCGGTCGAAGCAGAGGATTCCTATACATGCTGTTTTCTCGGCCTAGGAAAGAGCTGCACACTCCAACTCCTGGGTGTAGGTAGACCTAGTGTGCCTGCATGTACAATAAAGTTTTCACATTTCTATCTCTAGAGGAACCCATAATTTTTTCGGTGTTTACCGGTGCAAGTCGAAAAGCGCTTGCAAATCAACCCAAACAGACGATTCCTACACTTGCTGTTTTCTCGGCCTAGGAAAGAGCTGCATACTCCAACTCTGGGAAGAAGGTAGACCTAGTGGGCCTACATGTACAACAAACTTTTAACGTTTCTATCTCTGGAGGATGGCAGAATTTTTTTGGTGGCAACCGGTCCAAGTTGAGGATTCCTATACTTGCTGTTTTCTCGGCCTAGGAAAGAGGTGCATACTCCAACTCCTGGGTGTAGGTAGACCTAGTGGGTCTGCATGTACAACAAAGTTTTCACGTTTGTATCTCTAGAGGAACCCATCATTTTTTCGGTGTTTATTGGTGCAAGTCGAAAACCGCTTTCGAATCATCCCAAACAGACGATTCCTACACTTGCTGTTTTCTCGTCCTAGGAAAGAGCTGCATACTCTAACTCTGGGGTGAAGGTAGACCTAGTGGGCCTACATGTACAACAAACTTTTAACGTTTCTATCTCTTGAGGAACCCAGAATTTTTTCGGTGGCAACCGGTCCAAGTAGAGGATTCCTATACTTGCTGTTTTCTCGCGTTAGGAAAGAGGTGCATACTCCAACTCCTGGGTGTAGGTAGACCTAGTGGGTCTTCATGTACAACAAAGTTTTCACGTTTCTATCTTTAGAGGAACCCATAATTTTTTCGGTGTTCACCGGTGCAAGTCGAAAACTGCTTGCAAATCATCCCAAACAGACGATTCCTACACTTGCTGTTTTCTCGGCCTAGGAAAGAGCTGCATACGCCAACTCTGGGGAGAAGGTAGACCTAGTGGGCCTACATGTACAACAAACTTTTAACGTTTCTATCTCTGGAGGAATCCAGAATTTTTTTGGTGGCAACCGGTCCAAGTAGAGGATTCCTATACTTGCTGTTTTCTCGGCCTAGGAAAGAGGTGCATACTCCAACTCCTGGGAGTAGGTAGACCTAGTGGGTCTGCATGTACAACAAAGTTTTCACGTTTCTATCTCTAGAGGAACCCATAATTTTTTTGGTGTTCACCGATGCAAGTCGAAAACTGCTTTCAAATCATTCCAAACAGACGATTCCTACACTTGCTGTTTTCTCGTCCTAGGAAAGAGCTGCATACTCCAACTCTGGGGAGAAGGTAGACCTAGTGGGTCTACATGTACAACAAACTTTTAACGTTTCTATCTCTTGAGAAACCCAGAATTTTTTCGGTGGCAACCGGTCCAAGTAGATGATTCCTATACTTGCTGTTTTCTCGACCTAAGAAAGAGCTGCAAACTCCAACTCGTGGGTGTAGGTAGACCTAGTGGGCCTGCATGTACAACAAAGTTTTCATGTTTCTATCTCTAGAGGAACCCATAATTTTTTCGGTGTTTACCGGTGCAAGTCGAAAACTGCTTGCAAATCATCCCAAACAGACGATTCCTACACTTGCTGTTTTCTCGGGCTGGGAAAGAGCTGCATACTCCAACTCTGGGGAGAAGGTAGACCTAGTGGGCCTACATGTACAACAAAGTTTTCACGTTTCTATCTCTAGAGGAACCCATAATTTTTTCGGTGTTTACCGGTGCAAGTCGAAAAGCGCTTGCAAATCATCCCTAACAGACGATTCCTACACTTGCTGTTTTCTCGGCCTGGGAAAGAGCTGCATACTCCAACTCTGGGGAGAAGGTAGACCTAGTGGGCCTACATGTACAACAAACTTTTAACGTTTCTATCTCTGGAAGAAGGCAGAATTTTTTCGGTGGCCACCGGTCCAAGTAGAGGATTCCTAGAGTTGCTGTTTTCTCGGCCCAGGAAAGAGCTGTACACTCCAACTCCTGGCTGTAGGTAGACCTAGTGTGCCTGCATGTACAACAAAGTTTTCACGTTTCTATCTCTAAAGGAACCCATAAATTTTTCGGTGTTTACCGTTGCAAGTCGAAAAGCGCTTGCAAATCATCCCAAACAGACGATTCCTACACTTGCTGTTTTCTCGGTCTGGGAAAGAGCTGCATACTCCAACTCTAGGGAGAAGGTAGACCTAGTGGGCCTACATGTACAACAAACTTTTAACGTTTCTATCTCTGGAGGAAGGCAGAAGTTTTTTCGGTGGCCACCGGTCCAAGTGGAGGATTCCTAGAGTTGCTGTTTTCTCGGCCCAGGAAAGAGCTGCACACTCCAACTCCTGGCGGTAGGTAGACCTAGTGTGCCTGCATGTACAACAAAGTTTTCACGTTTGTATCTCTAGAGGAACCCATAATTTTTTCTGTGTTTACCGATGCAAGTCGAAAAGCGCTTGCCAATCATCCCAAACAGATGATTCCTACACTTGCTGTTTTCTCGGCCTGGGAAAGAGCTGCATACTCCAACTCTGGGGAGAAGGTAGACCTTTTGGGCGTACATGTACAACAAACTTTTAACGTTTCTATCTATGGAGGAAGCCAGAATTTTTTCGGTGGCCACCGGTCCAAGTGGAGGATTCCTAGAGTTGCTGTTTTCTCGGCACAGGAAAGAGCTGCACACTCCAACTCCTGGCTGTAGGTAGACCTAGTGTGCCTGCATGTACAACAAAGTTTTCACGTTTCTATCTCTAGAGGAACCCATAATTTTTTGGGTGTTTACCGATGCAAGTCGAAAAGCGCTTGCAAATCATCCCAAACAGACGATTCCTACACATGCTGTTTTCTCGGCCTGGGAAAGAGCTGCATACTCCAACTCTGGGGAGAAGGTAGACCTAGTGGGCCTACATGTACAACAAACTTTTAACGTTTCTATCTCTGGAGGAAGGAAGAATTTTTTCGGTGGCCACCGGTCCAAGTGGAGGATTCCTAGAGTTGCTGTTTTCTCGGCCCAGGAAAGAGCTGCACACTCCAACTCCTGGCTGTAGGTAGACCTAGTGTGCCTGCATGTACAACAAAGTTTTCACGTTTGTATCTCTAGAGGAACCCATAATTTTTTCGGTGTTTACCGGTGCAAGTCGAAAAGCACTTGCAAATCATACCAAACAGACGATTCCTACACTTGCTGTTTTCTCGGCCTGGGAAAGAGCTGCATACTCCAACTCTGGGGAGAAGATAGACCTAGTGGGCCTACATGTACAACAATGTTTTCAAGTTTGTATCTCTAGAGGAACCCATAATTTTTTCGGTGTTTACCGGTGCAAGTCGAAAAGCTCTTGCAAATCATCCCAAACAGACGATTCCTACACTTGCTGTTTTCTCGGCCTGGGAAAGAGCTGCATACTCCAACTCTGGGGAGAAGGTAGAACTAGTGGGCCTACATGTACAACAAAGTTTTCACGTTTGTATCTCTAGAGGAACCCATAATTTTTTCAGTGTTTACCGTTGCAAGTCGAAAAGCGCTTGCAAATCATCCCAAACAGACGATTCCTACACTTGCTGTTTTCTCGGCCCAGGAAAGAGCTGCACACTCCAACTCCTGGCTGTAGGTAGACCTAGTGTGCCTGCATGTACAACAAAGTTTTCACGTTTCTATCTCTAGAGGAACCCATAATTTTTTCGGTGTTTACCGATGCAAGTCGAAAGCGCTTGCAAATCATCCCAAACAGACGATTCCTACACTTGCTGTTTTCTCGGCCTGGGAAAGAGCTGCATACTCCAACTCTGGGGAGAAGGTAGACCTAGTGGGCCTACATGTACAACAAACTTTTAACGTTTCTATCTCTGGAGGAAGGAAGAATTTTTTCGGTGGCCACCGGTCCAAGTGGAGGATTCCTAGAGTTGCTGTTTTCTCGGCCCAGGAAAGAGCTGCACACTCCAACTCCTGGCTGTAGGTAGACCTAGTGTGCCTGCATGTACAACAAAGTTTTCACGTTTGTATCTCTAGAGGAACCCATAATTTTTCGGTGTTTACCGGTGCAAGTCGAAAGCACTTGCAAATCATACCAAACAGACGATTCCTACACTTGCTGTTTTCTCGGCCTGGGAAGAGCTGCATACTCCAACTCTGGGAGAAGATAGACCTAGTGGGCCTACATGTACAACAATGTTTTCAAGTTTGTATCTCTAGAGGAACCCATAATTTTTTCGGTGTTTACCAGTGCAAGTCGAAAAGCGCTTGCAAATCATCCCAAACAGACAATTCCTACACTTGCTGTTTTCTCGGCCTGGGAAAGAGCTGCATACTCCAACTCTGGGGAGAAGGTAGAACTAGTGGGCCTACATGTACAACAAAGTTTTCACGTTTGTATCTCTAGAGGAACCCATAATTTTTTCAGTGTTTACCGTTGCAAGTCGAAAAGCGCTTGCAAATCATCCCAAACAGACGATTCCTACACTTGCTGTTTTCTCGGCCCAGGAAAGAGCTGCACACTCCAACTCCTGGCTGTAGGTAGACCTAGTGTGCCTGCATGTACAACAAAGTTTTCACGTTTCTATCTCTAGAGGAACCCATAATTTTTGTCGGTGTTTACCGTTGCAAGTCGAAAAGCGCTTGCAAATCATCCCAAACAGACGATTCCTACACTTGCTGTTTTCTTGGCCTGGGAAAGAGCTACATACTCCAACTCTGGGGAGAAGGTAGACCTAGTGGGCCTACATGTACAACAAAATTTTAACGTTTCTTTTAAATTCAAGTTTATTGAATAAATAAAGAATAAGTTTTTCTAACCATCAATGAAAAATAAAACAGTAAAATTGGAGGTAAATCTGTAACCTGAGAAAATTTTAACGTTTCTATCTCTGGAGGAAGCCAGAATTTTTTCGGTGGCCACCGGTCCAAGTGGAGGATTCCTAGAGTTGCTTTTTTCTCGGCCCAGAAAAGAGCTGCACACTCCAACTCCTGGCTGTAGGTAGACCTAGTGTGCCTGCATGTACAACAAAGTTTTCACGTTTGTATCTCTAGAGGAACCCATAATATTTCCGATGTTTACCGGTGCAAGTCGAAAAGCGCTTGCAAATCATCCCAAACAGACGATTCCTACACTTGCCGTTTTCTCGGCCTGGGAAAGAGCTGCATACTCCAACTCTGGGGAGAAGGTAGACCTAGTGGGCCTACATGTACAACAAACTTTTAACGTTTCTATCTCTGGAGGAAGCCAGAATTTTTTCGGTGGCCATCGGTGCAAGTGGAGGATTCCTAGAATTGCTATTTTCTCGGCCCAGGAAAGAGCTGCACACTCCAACTCCTGGCTGTAGGTAGACCTAGTGTGCCTGCATGTACAACAAAGTTTTCACGTTTCCATCTCTAGAGGAACCCATAATTTTTTCGATGTTTACCGGTGCAAGTCGAAAAGCGCTTGCAAAGCATCCCAAACAAACGATTCCTACACTTGCTGTTTTCTCGGCCTGGGACAGAGCTGCATACTCCAACTCTAGGGAGAAGGTAGACCTAGTGGGCCTACATGTACAACAAACTTTTAACGTTTCTATCTCTGGAGGAAGGCAGAATTTTTTCGGTGGCCACCGGTCCAAGTGGAGGATTCCTAGAGTTGCTGTTTTCTCGGCCCAGGAAAGAGCTGCACACTCCAACTCCTGGCGGTAGGTAGACCTAGTGTGCCTGCATGTACAACAAAGTTTTCACGTTTGTATCTCTAGAGGAACCCATAATTTTTTCTGTGTTTACCGATGCAAGTCGAAAAGCGCTTGCAAATCATCCCAAACAGATGATTCCTACACTTGCTGTTTTCTCGGCCTGGGAAAGAGCTGCATACTCCAACTCTGGGGAGAAGGTAGACCTTTTGGGAGTACATGTACAACAAACTTTTAACGTTTCTATCTCTGGAAGAAGGCAGAATTTTTTCTGTGGCCACCGGTCCAAGTAGAGGATTCCTAGAGTTGCTGTTTTCTCGGCACAGGAAAGAGCTGCACACTCCAACTCCTGGCTGTAGATAGACCTAGTGTGCCTGCATGTACAACAAAGTTTTCACGTTTCTATCTCTAGAGGAACCCATAATTTTTTGGGTGTTTACCGATGCAAGTCGAAAAGCGCTTGCAAATCATCCCAAACAGACGATTCCTACACATGCTGTTTTCTCGGCCTGGGAAAGAGCTGGATACTCCAACTCTGGGGAGAAGGTAGACCTAGTGGGCCTGCATGTACAACAAACTTTTAACGTTTCTATCTCTGGAAGAAGGCAGAATTTTTTCGGTGGCCACCGGTCCAAGTAGAGGATTCCTAGAGTTGCTGTTTTCTCGGCCCAGGAAAGAGCTGCACACTCCAACTCCTGGCACCTAGTGGGCCTGCATGTACAACAAAGTTTTCACGTTTCTATCTCTAGAGGAACCCATAATTTTTTCGGTGTTTACCGGTGCAAGTCGAAAAGCGCTTGCAAATCATCCCAAACAGACGATTCCTACACTTGCTGTTTTCTCGGCCCAGGAAAGAGCTGCACACTCCAACTCTGGGGAGAAGGTAGACCTAGTGGGCCTGCATGTACAACAAAGTTTTCACGTTTCTATCTCTAGAGGAACCCATAATTTTTTCGGTGTTTACCGGTGCAAGTCGAAAAGCGCTTGCAAATCATCCCAAACAGACGATTCCTACACTTGCTGTTTTCTCGGCCTGGGAAAGAGCTGCATACTCCAACTCTGGGGAGAAGGTAGAACTAGTGGGCCTACATGTACAACAAAGTTTTCACGTTTGTATCTCTAGAGGAACCCATAATTTTTTCGGTGTTTACCGGTGCAAGTCGAAAAGCGCTTGTAAATCATCCCAAACAGACGATTCCTACACTTGCTGTTTTCTCGGCCCAGGAAAGAGCTGCACACTCCAACTCCTGGCTGTAGGTAGACCTAGTGTGCCTGCATGTACAACAAAGTTTTCACGTTTGTATCTCTAGAGGAACCCATAATTTTTTCGTGTTTACCGGTGCAAGTCGAAAAGCGCTTGCAAATCATCCCAAACAGACGATTCCTACACTTGCTGTTATCTCGGCCTGGGAAAGAGCTGAATACTTCAACTCTGGGGAGAAGGTAGACCTTTTGGGCCTACATGTACAACAAACTTTTAACGTTTATATCTGTGGAGGAAGGCAGAATTTTTTCGGTGGACACCGGTCCAAGTGGAGGATTCCTAGAGTTGCTGTTTTCTCGGCCCAGGAAAGAGCTGCACACTCCAACTCCTGGCTGTAGGTAGACCTAGTGTGCCTGCATGTACAACAAAGTTTTCACGTTTCTATCTCTAGAGGAGCCCATAATTTTTGTCGGTGTTTACTGTTGCAAGTCGAAAAGCGCTTGCAAATCATCCCAAACAGACGATTCCTACACTTGCTGTTTTCTTGGCCTGGGAAAGAGCTACATACTCCAACTCTGGGGAGAAGGTAGACCTAGTGGGCCTACATGTACAACAAAATTTTAACGTTTCTTTTAAATTCAAGTTTATTGAATAAATAAAGAATAAGTTTTTCTAACCATCAATGAAAAATAAAACAGTAAAATTGGAGGTAAATCTGTAACCTGAGAAAATTTTAACGTTTCTATCTCTGGAGGAAGCCAGAATTTTTTCGGTGGCCACCGGTCCAAAGTGGAGGATTCCTAGAGTTGCTGTTTTCTCGGCCCAGGAAAGAGCTGCACACTCCAACTCCTGGCTGTAGGTAGACCTAGTGTGCCTGCATGTACAACAAAGTTTTCACGTTTCTATCTCTAGAGGAACCCATAATATTTCCGATGTTTACCGGTGCAAGTCGAAAAGCGCTTGCAAATCATCCCAAACAGACGATTCCTACACTTGCCGTTTTCTCGGCCTGGGAAAGAGCTGCATACTCCAACTCTGGGGAGAAGGTAGACCTTTTGGGCGTACATGTACAACAAACTTTTAACGTTTCTATCTCTGGAGGAAGCCAGAATTTTTTCGGTGGCCACCGGTCCAAGTGGAGGATTCCTAGAGTTGCTGTTTTCTCGGCCCAGAAAAGAGCTGCACACTCCAACTCCTGGCTATAGGTAGAACTAGTGTGCCTGCATGTACAACAAAGTTTTCACGTTTGTATCTCTAGAGGAACCCATAATTTTTTCGGTGTTTACCTTTGCAAGTCGAAAAGTGCTTGCAAATCATCCCAAACAGACGATTCCTACACTTGCTGTTTTCTCGGCCTGGGAAAGAGCTGTATACTCCAACTCTGGGGAGAAGGTAGACCTAGTGGGCTTACATGTACAACAAACTTTTAACGTTTCTATCTGTGGAGGAAGGCAGAATTTTTTCGGTGGCCACCGGTCCAAGTGGAGGATTCCTAGAGTTGCTGTTTTCTCAGCCCAGGAAAGAGCTGCACACTCCAACTCCTGGCTGTAGGTAGACCTAGTGTGCCTGCATGTACAACAAAGTTTTCACGTTTGTATCTCTAGAGGAACCCATAATTTTTTCGGTGTTTACCGGTGCAAGTCGAAAAGCACTTGCAAATCATCCCAAACAGACGATTCTTACACTTGCTGCTTTCTCGGCCTGGGAAAGAGCTGCATACTCCAACTCTGGGGAGAAGATAGACCTAGTGGGCCTACATGTACAACAAACTTTTAACGTTTCTATCTCTGGAGGAAGCCAGAATTTTTTCGGTGGCCATCGGTGCAAGTGGAGGATTCCTAGAATTGCTATTTTCTCGGCCCAGGAAAGAGCTGCACACTCCAACTCCTGGCTGTAGGTAGACCTAGTGTGCCTGCATGTACAACAAAGTTTTCACGTTTCCATCTCTAGAGGAACCCATAATTTTTTCGATGTTTACCGATGCAAGTCGAAAAGCGCTTGCAAATCATCCCAAACAGACGATTCCTACACTTGCCGTTTTCTCGGCCTGGGAAAGAGCTGCATACTCCAACTCTGGGGAGAAGGTAGACCTAGTGGGCCTACATGTACAACAAAGTTTTCACGTTTTTTTCTCTAGAGGAACCCATAATTTTTTCGGTGTTTAACGGTGCAAGTCGAAAAGCGCTTGCAAATCATCCCAAACAGGCGATTCCTACACTTGCTGTTTTCTCGGCCTGGGAAAGAGCTGCATACTCCAACTCTGGGGAGAAGGTAGAACTAGTGGGCCTACATGTACAAAAAAGTTTTCACGTTTGTATCTCTAGAGGAACCCATAATTTTTTCAGTGTTTACCGGTGCAAGTCGAAAAGCGCTTGCAAATCATCCCAAACAGATGATTCCTACACTTGCTGTTTTCTAAGCCTGGGAAAGAGCTGCATACTCCAACTCTGGGGAGAAGGTAGACCTTTTGGGCCTACATGTACAACAAACTTTTAACGTTTCTATCTGTGGAGGAAGGCAGAATTTTTTCGGTGGCCACCGGTCCAAGTGGAGGATTCCTAGAGTTGCTGTTTTCTCGGCCCTGGAAAGAGCTGCACACTCCAACTCCTGGCTGTAGGTAGACCTAGTGTGCCTGCATGTACAACAAAGTTTTCACGTTTGTATCTCTAGAGGAACCCATAATTTTTTCGGTGTTTACCGGTGCAAGTCGAAAAGCGCTTGCAAATCATCCCAAACAGACGATTCCTACACTTGCTGTTATCTCGGCCTGGGAAAGATCTGCATACTTCAACTCTGGGGAGAAGGTAGACCTTTTGGGCCTACATGTACAATGAACTTTTAACGTTTATATCTCTGAAGGAAGCCAGAATTTTTTCGGTGGCCACCGGTCCAAGTGGAGGATTCCTAGAGTTGCTGTTTTCTCGGCCCAGGAAAGAGCTGCACACTCCAACTCCTGGCTGTAGGTAGACCTAGTGTGCCTGCATGTACAACAAAGTTTTCACGTTTGTATCTCTAGAGGAACTCATAATTTTTTCGGTGTTTACCGGTGCAAGTCGAAAAGCGCTTGCAAATCATCCCAAACAGACGATTCCTACACTTGCTGTTATCTCGGCCTGGGAAAGATCTGCATACTTCAACTCTGGGGAGAAGGTAGACCTTTTGGGCCTACATGTACAATAAACTTTTAACGTTTATATCTCTGAAGGAAGCCAGAATTTTTTCGGTGGCCACCGGTCCAAGTGGAGTATTCCTAGAGTTGCTGTTTTCTCGGCCCAGGAAAGAGCTGCACACTCCAACTCCTGGCTGTAGATAGACCTAGTGTGCCTGCATGTACAACAAAGTTTTCATGTTTCTATCTCTAGAGGAACCCATAATTTTTGTCGGTGTTTACCGTTGCAAGTCGAAAAGCGCTTGCAAATCATCCCAAACAGACGATTCCTACACTTGCTGTTTTCTTGGCCTGGGAAAGAGCTACATACTCCAACTCTGGGGAGAAGGTAGACCTAGTGGGCCTAAATGTACAACAAACTTTTAACGTTTCTATCTCTGAAGGAAGCCAGAATTTTTTCGGTGGCCACCGGTCCAAGTGGAGGATTCCTAGAGTTGCTGTTTTCTCGGCCCAGGAAAGAGCTGCACACTCCAACTCCTGGATGTAGGTAGACCTAGTGTGCCTGCATGTACAACAAAGTTTTCAAGTTTGTATCTCTAGAGGAACCCATAATTTTTTCGGTGTTTACCGGTGCAAGTCGAAAAGTGCTTGCAAATCATCCCAAACAGACGATTCCTACACTTGCTGTTTTCTCGGCCTGGGAAAGAGCTGTATACTACAACTCTGGGGAGAAGGTAGACCTAGTGGGCTTACATGTACAACAAACTTTTAACGTTTCTATCTCTGGAGGAAGCCAGAAGTTTTTCGGTGGCCACCGGTCCAAGTGGAGGATTCCTAGAGTTGCTGTTTTCTCGGCCCAGGAATGAAGCTGCACACTCCAACTCCTGGCTGTAGGTAGACCTAGTGTGCCTGCATGTACAACAAAGTTTTCACGTTTCTATCTCTAGAGGAAAACATAATTTTTTCGTGTTTACCGGTGCAAGTAAAAAGCGCTTGCAAATCATCCCAAACAGACGATTCCTACACTTGCTGTTTTCTCGGCCTGGGAAAGAGCTGCATACTCCAACTCTGGGGAGAAGGTAGACCTAGTGGGCCTACATGTACAACAAACTTTTAACGTTTCTATCTCTGGAGGAAGCCAGAATTTTTTCGGTGGCCACCGGTCCAAGTGGAGGATTCCTAGAGTTGCTGTTTTCTCGGCCCAGGAAAGAGCTGCACACTCCAACTCCTGGCTGTAGGTAGACCTAATGTGCCTGCATGTACAAAAAAGTTTTCACTTTTGTATCTCTAGAGGAACCCATAATTTTTTCAGGGTTTACCGGTGCAAGTCAAAAAGCGCTTGCAAATCATCCCAAACAGACGATTCCTACACTTGCTGTTTTCTCGGCCTGGGAAAGAGCTGCTGTGGCGAAACCAACCGCGCCACTGGTTTTTGGAGGGGACAGATTGCCAGCCTCTTGCCCCAGGATTATGGGCCCTCTCATCAGCCCATGCTAAACTTAAACCCCATGGCGATTTGACTGTGTTTGTGGCATCTGAGCGCTGTTTGGATATATTGAGCGCTCAGATCCAAGCCATCTGGGGATATGTTAAATGTCTGTGTGTATTGTAAAGGGTGGGACATTGTATATTGAATAATGATGTCTGTCCTATTGTCCCCACATGTGTATTGGCGATTTCCCTTTGTCCTGAGAGATAATTGAATGACTCCTCAATTGTCTCCAGGACAGAAGACATTGTGTATTCTCCTGCCTGTGATGATTACATTAACCTGTGTAAGGGTAATTGTATCACAGGCAGAGGGGAGGGATATGCTGGGGGTGTGTCCCTATTGTCCCATTGTGTGTGATTGGCTGCTGTATCCCCTGTGTCGCAGTCTTCCTTCTGGTCCCCTAGGGGAGTGTCCACCAGGTGGGAGACCTGCATAAATACCGGGCAGGTAGCCCTCAATAAAGGGAGAATTCCTGTTTAACCATTAATACGGAGCCTCGTCTCGTACTTGTGGGGAATTGCTACTTCAGAACGTTCTCTTGCCTGTTCCAGGAAAGTAGGACTTTGTATGGTTCCAGTTCGGTGGATTCCAGCGGTTGTGGGTTGCTGTGCTCTTCGCCAGGGGAATCGCCCGAACGGTATTAACCCTCACTATACCGGGTTATACCGTAACAGCTGCATACTCCAACTCTGGGGAGGAGGTAGACCTAATGGGCCTACATGTACAACAAACTTTTAACGTTTCTATCTCTGGAGGAAGCCAGAATTTTTTCGGTGGCCACCGGTCCAATTGGAGGATTCCTAGAGTTGCTGTTTTCTCGGCCCAGGAAAGAGCTGCACACTCCAACTCCTGGCTGTAGGTAGACCTAGTGTGCCTGCATGTACAACAAAGTTTTCACGTTTCTATCTCAAGAGGAACCCATAATTTTTTCGGTGTTTACCGGTGCAAGTCGAAAAGCGCTTGCAAATCATCCCAAACAGACGATTCCTACACTTGCTGTTTTCTCGGCCTGGGAAAGAGCTGTATACTCCAACTCTGGGGAGACGGTAGACCTAGTGGGCCTCCATGTACAACAAACTTTTAACGTTTCTATCTCTGGAGGAAGCCAGAATTTTTTCGGTGGCCACCGGTCCAAGTGGAGGATTCCTAGAGTTGCTGTTTTCTCGGCCCAGGAAAGAGCTGCACACTCCAACTCCTGGCAGTAGGTAGACCTAGTGTGCTTGCATGTACAACAAAGTTTTCAAGTTTCTATCTCTAGAGGAACCCATAATGTTTTCGGTGTTTACCGGTGCAATTCGAAAAGCACTTGCAAATCATCCCAAACAGACGATTCCTACACTTGCTGTTTTCTCGGCCTGGGAAAGAGCTGCATACTCCAACTCTGGGGAGAAGGTAGACCTAGTGGGCCTAGATGTACAACAAAGTTTTCACGTTTCTATCTCAAGAGGAACCCATAATTTTTTCGGTGTTTACCGATGCAAGTCGAAAAGCGCTTGCAAATCATCCCAAACAGACGATTTCTACAGTTGCTGTTTTTTCGGCCTGGGAAACAGCTGTATACTCCAACTCTGGGGAGACGGTCGACCTAGTGGGCCTCCATGTACAACAAACTTTTAACGTTTCTATCTCTGGAGGAAGGCAGAATTTTTCGGTGGCCACCAGTCCAAGTGGAGGATTCCTAGAGTTGCTGTTTTCTCGGCCCAGGAAAGAGCTGCACACTCCAACTCCAGGCTGTAGGTAGACCTAGTGTGCCTGCATGTACAACAAAGTTTTCACGTTTGTATCTCTAGAGGAACCCATAATTTTTTCGGTGTTTACCGATGCAATTCGAAAAGCGCTTGTAAATCATCCCAAACAGACGATTCCTACACTTGCTGTTTTCTCGGCCTGGGAAAGAGCTGCATACTCCAACTCTGGAGAGAAGGTAGACCTAGTGGGCCTACATGTACAACAAAGTTTTCACGTTTCTATCTCTAGAGGAACCCATAATTTTTTCGGTGTTTACAGGTGCAAGTCGAAAAGCGCTTGCAAATCATCCCAAACAGACGATTCCTACACTTGCTGTTTTCTCGGCCTGGGAAAGAGCTGTATACTCCAACTCTGGGGAGAAGGTAGACCTAGTGGGCCTACATGTACAACAAACTTTTAACGTTTCTATCTCTGGAGGAAGCCAGAATTTTTTCGGTGGCCACCGGTCCAAGTGGAGGATTCCTAGAGCTGCTGTTTTCTCGCCCAGGAAAGAGCTGCACACTCCAACTCCTGGCTGTAGGTAGAACTATTGTGCCTGCATGTACAACAAAGTTTGCACGTTTCTATCTCTAGAGGAACCCATAATTTTTTCGGTGTTTACCGGTGCAAGTCGAAAAGTGCTTGCAAATCATCCCAAACAGACGATTCCTACACTTGCTGTTTTCTCGGCCTGGGAAAGAGCTGCATACTCCAACTCTGGGGAGAAGGTAGACCTAGTGGGCCTACATGTACAACAAACTTTTAACGTTTCTATCTCTGGAGGAAGCCAGAATTTTTTGGTGGCCACCTGTCCAAGTAGAGGATTCCTAGAGTTGCTGTTTTCTCGGCCCAGGAAAGAGCTACACACTCCAACTCCTGGCTGTAGGTAGACCTAGTGTGCCTGCATGTACAACAAAGTTTTCACGTTTGTATCTCTAGAGGAACCCATAATTTTTTCGGTGTTTACCGGTGCATGTCGAAAAGCGCTTGCAAATCATCCCAAACAGACGATTCCTACACTTGCTGTTTTCTCGGCCTGGGAAAGAGCTGCATACTCCAACTCTGGGGAGAAGGCAGACCTTTTGGGCCTACATGTACAACAAACTTTTAACGTTTCTATCTCTGGAGGAAGGCAGAAGTTTTTCGGTGGCCACCGGTCCAAGTAGAGGATTCCTAGAGTTGCTGTTTTCTCGGCCCAGGAAAGAGCTGCACACTCCAACTCCTGGCTGTAGGTAGACCTAGTGTGCCTGCATGTACAACAAAGTTTTCACGTTTCTATCTCAAAAGGAACCCATAATTTTTTCGGTGTTTACCGGTGCAAGTCGAAAAGCGCTTGCAAATCATCCCAAACAGACGATTCCTACACTTGCTGTTATCTCGGCCTGGGAAAGAGCTGTATACTCCAACTCTGGGGAGCCGGTAGACCTAGTGGGCCTCCATGTACAACAAACTTTTAATGTTTCTATCTCTGGAGGAAGCCAGAATTTTTTCGGTGGCCACCGGTCCAAGTGGAGGATTCCTAGAGTTGCTGTTTTCTCGGCCCAGGAAAGAGCTGCACACTCCAACTCCTGGCTGTAGATAGACCTAGTGTGCTTTAATGTACAACAAAGTTTTCACGTTTCTATCTCTAGAGGAACCCATAATGTTTTCGGTGTTTACCGGTGCTAGTCGAAAAGCACTTGCAAATCATCCCAAACAGACGATTCCTACACTTGCTGTTTTCTCGGCCTGGGAAAGAGCTGCATACACCAACTCTGGGGAGAAGGTAGACCTAGTGGGTCTACATGTACAACAAAGTTTTCACGTTTCTATCTCAAGAGGAACCCATAATTTTTTCGGTGTTTACCGGTGCAAGTCGAAAAGCGCTTGCAAATCATCCCAAGCAGACGATTTCTACACTTGCTGTTTTCTCGGCCTGGGAAAGAGCTGCATACACCAACTCTGGGGAGAAGGTAGACCTAGTGGGTCTACATGTACAACAAACTTTTAACGTTTCTATCTCTTGAAGAAGGCAGAATGTTTTCGGTGGCCACCGGTCCAAGTAGAGGATTCTTAGAGTTGCTGTTTTCTCGGCCCAGGAAAGAGCTGCACACTCCAACTCCTGGCTGTAGATAGACCTAGTGTGCCTGCATGTACAACAAAGTTTTCACGTTTCTATCTCTAGAGGAACCCGTAATTTTTTCGGTGTTTACCGGTGCAAGTCGAAAAGCGCTTGCAAATCATCCCAAGCAGACGATTTCTACACTTGCTGTTTTCTCGGCCTGGGAAAGAGCTGCATACACCAACTCTGGGGAGAAGGTAGACCTAGTGGGTCTACATGTGCAACAAACTTTTAACGTTTCTATCTCTGGAAGAAGGCAGAATTTTTTCGGTGGCCACCGGTCCAAGTAGAGGATTCCTAGAGTTGCTGTTTTCTCGGCCCAGGAAAGAGCTGCACACTCCAACTCCTTGCTGTAGATAGACATAGTGTGCCTGCATGTACAACAAAGTTTTCACGTTTCTATCTCTAGAGGAACCCATAATTTTTTCGGTGTTTACCGGTGCAAGTCGAAAAGCGCTTGCAAATCATCCCAAGCAGACGATTTCTACACTTGCTGTTTTCTCGGCCTGGGAAAGAGCTGCATACTCCAACTCTGGGGAGAAGGTAGACCTAGTGGGTCTACATGTGCAACAAACTTTTAACGTTTCTATCTCTGGAAGAAGGCAGAATTTTTTCGGTGGCCACCGGTCCAAGTAGAGGATTCCTAGAGTTGCTGTTTTCTCGGCCCAGGAAAGAGCTGCACACTCCAACTCCTGGCTGTAGATAGACCTAGTGTGCCTGCATGTACAACAAAGTTTTCACGTTTCTATCTCTAGAGGAACCCATAATTTTTTCGGTGTTTACCGGTGCAAGTCGAAAAGCGCTTGCAAATCATCCCAAACAGACGATTCCTACACTTGCTGTTTTCTCGGCCTGGGAAAGAGCTGGATACTCCAACTCTGGGGAGAAGGTAGACCTAGTGGGCCTGCATGTACAACAAACTTTTAACGTTTCTATCTCTGGAAGAAGGCAGAATTTTTTCGGTGGCCACCGGTCCAAGTAGAGGATTCCTAGAGTTGCTGTTTTCTCGGCCCAGGAAAGAGCTGCACACTCCAACTCCTGGCTGTAGGTAGACCTAGTGGGCCTGCATGTACAACAAAGTTTTCACGTTTCTATCTCTAGAGGAACCCATAATTTTTTCGGTGTTTACCGGTGCAAGTCGAAAAGCGCTTGCAGAGGGGGCGGAGCTAGCGGCCGCTGTGAGAGGACGTGCAGAGAGACTGTTCCTGCCTCTTCAAAGCTAATCTTGCTTAATCCAGGCGATTAAAAGACCCAAAAGTGTTTTTAAACACTAGCATTCAACTGCCATAGCCGAGGGGAACATTTATAGCCCAATATTGAACTGATTCTCGGACTTGAAGGCAGAAAGAAAGTTGAGGCCTGTTCGGGCCCTGGAGCCGCGGACTGGCCGACAAGCCGGCCGAAAGAACAACCACCCAAACCAAGGCTGAATAACAGGCAACTGTACTGAACACAGGATCGGAAGTGTCCGGTGGCCCATCTGTGCAGTTACAGACCAAGACTCCCAAAGAAACAGCCTTCAGGACGGAAGCGGACCTTGCGGCCTAACGAAGAACCCGGACCGCGGACTAAAGTGAGAAGCAACATCCGACCATATATGCGAACAAGTACCAGCAAGATCCGGACAACTACCCAAAGTGTCAGAACAGGGTAAGTGCTTATATGCACCAACGGACATACCCCTGAGAACCTACATAAGCTGACACATTAACTGGGACCAAGCGGGAGTAACACGCGATTGTTGTCATAGCTAATTATCGCATCCAGCGCACTGTTGGAAACAGACTACAGAATCGCATGATACAAACTTGAAAAAGATAAATTCGCAAAGAACTTTACTGCAAAAGACAAATTCGCATAGCACAAGCTTGCAAAAGATAATTTCGCAAAGTTCAAATTTGCTTAAGACTGATTCGCAATTCCACTTTAAGTCCTGAAGGGTACCCTCCTGCATACTCTGCAACGGCTTGCTTAGACTCCCTTAAAGGGACAGCGCAAAATTAATTTATAAACGCATTTTATAAACACCTGCCATCCATAAAATACAGTCCTAGCATCTAAATGTAAGAAGACGTCGTTGGACTGGGGCGCCACTGCAGACGGAAACCGACATCTGTATTAACTACTGCGGCTACTACTCATCATTTTAGACATTATATGATCACTCTGACATTGGAGAAGAGCTATCTCTAGAAATCTTTTATCTGCTATCAATCCACTGTACAACCCATATCCCAAATTAACATGGGGAAACCTAGGAACATAGCAGACAACATGAAGACACAACGCACTCCCAAAAGACCATCCAGTGTATCCAGACCTGCAAAACTGAGTGCATTTGCTCCGGAGTATTTCCCCGAAAATTCAAGAGTTCAAGACGACTATGAACCCCAAAATCAATCTGGATCTGAATCTGAAGATGATTCGCTACAGGTTAGGGAAGACCTTAGATCACATATTAAAAATCTTCCTACAATGGACAACATAAGGGGGTTATTCCAGGAACTGTCCACCTCACTGAAGACAGACCTGTCTGAGATTAAATCTGAATTGAGGCAATTCAATGATCGTCTTAATGTAGTTGAAGACAATGCAGAACAATTGACTTCATATGTGCAATTTCAGGACAGTAAAATACAGGCACAGCAGTCTGAAATACTTGAACTCAGGATGCACCTTGACGACTTGGAAAACAGGTCTAGACGTAACAACTTAAGGATAAAGGGCATCCCTGAGAGTGTGGAAGATAAGGAGATTCATGCAGCCCTTAAATCCATTTTTCTTGAGCTTCTGGACAAGGATGATACATTTGATTTAGGACTGGAGAGGGCTCACCGAGTCTACAGATCACGAAATGTAAATTCTGAAGCCCCCAGGGATATATTATGTTATCTTCTGAGTTTTACCGTGAAGGAAGAGATCTTGAGGAAATCTCGACAAACCAAAAAAATTTAATATGAAGGTGGATTAGTGACCATATACCAGGACTTATCAAGGCTGACGCTTGAAAAAAGGCGCCAGCTTATGCCATTGACTAGAGCATTAAGAGACACCGGGATCAAGTAAAGGTGGCTATATCCTTTTGGACTGTTGATCTCATATCATGGTCGTCAACTAACAATTAGATCTTCGGAAGACCTCCGGGGTGCCGTGATGACGTGAGCAAGGCACGTCGCGCTCCTCTCCTCTGCTTCGCCCCCCCCCCTCCGCCTCGCTCTCCGGCTGATACTGGAGGCTCTGATGTGGCCGGCTCCCGACGCACGCTGATCTCCTGACCTAAGCCTCCGTCCCTGTCTGCTCTTGTCTGCCGTTGTGAGAGCCTTCTGGGGGCCCGCTGTGTTACCTGCCGTGCCTGGCCGTCTCTGCTGGCTCCGTCACTGGGCATCTTCCCTGGCTGGTGTTCGCTCGACTACGAGCTTGACTGCCCCGTCTGTTTGCCTCCCCGCCTCCTCCGGACCCGGCTCCCTCTCGGCTTCAAACCGCCCCTCCTTTGCCTCCTTCTCCTGCTCCTGGCCGTCTACTGCTGTGTCGATTGGGCTGCAGTGGGTGTTTCTGGTGCCTCTGGTGGTGAGCTGATCTCTTCTTTGCTCCCCATAACTGATACTGTTTTGTGAAGACGCCTATTAAGCTAACCACACTGTAACATATTAATTGTGGTTGTGCAATTGGCTTGACTTGGGTTTCCATCTTGCACCTTGTTGGGACTCTCCTGTTGCCCCTGTTCCCTCTATTCCCTCTGTGACGTGCCATTCAGTAACAGAGGAGAGGGGGGGAGAGAGAAAATTGGGAAACGGAAAAAGAGAAGAAAAGGAAAGAAAAGGAAGGATTTTTCTAAAAAGATAAAAAGATAAAAGTAGAGTTTTTTTTGTTTTTTTTTTTTTTCTCTTTAAATTATAAATAAGAACAAAAGAAAGGAAATCAAGCAGGAAAGGGGGATCTATTTTAAAGGAATAATAGAGGGGGAGGGGGGAAGATAAAAAGGAGAGAGGAAAGAAAGGGAAAATAACAAAAAAGGAGAGGGAAAAAAAAAAAAAAAAAAAGAAATATATAAGGGACAATGGCTCCGAAACGGCGGTCAGTGGACTCTTCCGGAGTAAAGACGGGGGCTAAGGCTCCGGAGGGGAAAATTGATAAATATCTAAAGTCCCCTGCTCCAAATGAAAAAGGACTTCTCAGGGGAAAACCAAGTGTAAACCTGAAGAAAAACATAACTACCCCTCAAACAGATGAACTTTCTGAGGACGGGTTATCAGAGGTAGAGCAGGAAAGAGGGGAGGTGAGCTTGCCAACACAGACCGAGACTGAGTCTGAACACGACCCCCTGACGCTAGAAAAAATCTTGGAGGCCGTAAAAAGTAACGGCATCCTAATGCAGGGGATGGCTACCCAACTGGGTTCAATGCAAAATGACATATCTTAAATAAGGGAGGACTTGGCCAAAATTCGGGAGCGAGTTCTCAATGTGGAGAAGCTGGCGGACTCTCTGCAATCTGATGTTGATACGCTGAAATTAAAAATGGGAACGCTCGCCTCAGAAAACCACAGCCTACAGGTTAAATTGGAGGACCTGGAAAATAGATCGAGGCGATATAATATCCGTATTATTGGATATCCAGAAGGAGCGGAAGGCCGGCAGTTGATTGAACAACTTAAAGATGTGATTTTTAAAAATCTCGGAAATGAACATTTCTCCTCCATGTTCCAAATAGAAAGAGCTCATCGTATCCCCGGGGGGAAATTTACCCCTGGAAGACCACCTCGAGCAATTCTAATAAAGCTGTTACTGTCTATGGACAGAGATACGATATTGAGAAGAGCAAGGGAATGTTCACCCATCGAACATCAGGGCACGAGGCTATTATTCTTTCCAGACTTTGCCCGGGGACCCAAGAAAAAGAAGAAGCTTTATGGAAATCAAGAAGTATTTGGCTTCCAAGGACATTGGATACTCGTTGTTGTATCCAGCTAAGCTGCGAGTGATCTATAATGGGTCTACCCATTTTTTTGAAAAATCAGAACAAGCACGAGACTAGATTGATCGAATAGGCATTTGAAATTTGGCGTACGGGAGATGGGGGGAGAGGGGGGGGGTTGGGGTAGAGGGAGGAGAAGGGCTGGAAGGTAGAGGTTCGCTGACAGGATCAGGTGGACCAGTGGAGGGGGGGGGGAATGGGGAGGGGACTCTGTCTTGCAGGGGATTGGGGGTTTTTTTTTTTTTCTTTCTTTCTTTTCTTTCTCTTTTTTTGATCAATGGTAACTAGAATCGTTGCGTGGAATATCAGAGGGATTGGGGAAAGGGCCAAGAGACAAGCTATCATGGATGCAATAAAAAGATTTCTACCGGCAATTATTTGCCTTGTGGAAACCCACCTCACTAAGGAAACTTTGTCCCGTTTGACAACGGGTTGGCAAGCTCAATCATACCACTCGATTTTTAGTAGCTCGTCAAGGGGTGTCTCGGTTTTAGTTCATCATTCTGTGGACTTTGTCTTGGTAGAATCTTCTATAGATGAACAGGGCAGATTTATTTTTCTATATGGTAGACTTTATGGACAAAATTACACTTTAGCTTTTTTATATACCCCCGCCCTTCTCGATATACCCACTCAGTCAACTGTTAGTATTTCTGGAGAAAAGGCCAGAAAGTCAGCTTGTTCTGATGGGAGACTTTAACGCTGTGATGGATCCTAAAATAGACAGACTGACTCTGGATGCAGAGGTAGGGAGGAACACTGGTTCTTCTTCGCTACGTCAGTTTTGCCTTGAGGTTGGCTTAGTGGATATATGGGGTCATCTTGGTGGAGGTAAGAGAGTGTACTCCTGTGTGAGTAGGGGCGGTAGAGCAATGTCCAGAATTGATTTAGCATTCACAAACGAGGATAATTTGAAAAATATTAAAAGGATACGATATGGAGTAAGAACCATCTCAGACCATGCACCCGTACTGATTGAGGTTTGCACGGGAGAGAACAAAGATAATAGGGGCTCGGCTTAAGCTGAACCCCTACTGGCTTACCATCATGGACAACTACCACTCTACCAAGCTGCTCATATCTTCCTTTTGGGAGGTAAACCTCCCCTCTGCCAACATCAACTCAGTATGGGATGCTCTGAAGGCCTATTTGAGAGGGGTACTTATAAGCTGATATCACCAGTAGCAGGAGAACTTTTAGGGAGAAAGAGGAGGAATTGGTTAGGATGATGTCAACCTCAACAGAGCGATTTATCAATTTACCCTCTGATTTTAACAAGGAAGAGATGCAGAAAGCTAGTCGTTCTCTTGAGGAATATCTACTTGATAAAGCAAATCATAGATTATTTTTCAAAGGACAAAAGTATTTCTCAGAGTCTGGGCGCCCTGGCAAGCTTTTAGCCAGAATAGTTTCACAGCAGGAGAGGAAAAAGAAGGCTATTGTTTCTATTCGTAATCTAGATGGGACGATCATATGTGATCCAGAGGGAATCAGAGATGCATTCCTGCAGCACTTTGTTCAGATATATAAGGCCTCCCCTGCTATTTCATCTGACCGGGCGAGGTTGTTCCTGGAGAGAATCTCTCTTCCAATGTTAACAGAGACTCAAAAAATTCTTTGGAGAAAGAAGTGACCCTCTTGGAGATCCAGGAAGCCCTAAAGGCTATTTCTGGGAACTCATCGCCCGGCCCTGATGGCCTTCCCTATGAACTCTATCGTAAATATGGTGATTTTATTCTCCCTCATCTATTGGAAGTGTTCTCTCAAGCATTAGATAGAGGAGATCTTCCAAAGTCCATGATGGAAGCGGTAATAGTCTTGATCCCAAAAAGGATAAAGACCCGATAGAGTTGAGTTCCTATAGACCAATTTCTTTGCTAAATACGGATGTCAAAATATTGTCAAAAGTTCTGGCAAAGAGGCTCTCTAGGGTTTTGCCCTCTCTCATTCATCCAGATCAAAATGGTTTTATGCCAAAAGGGGCACCCATTACAATTTACACAGGTTCTTTACTAATATTCAGTCTCCTGAGGACGGCGCCCGCTCCGTTCTGTCACTGGATGCCACTAAGGCGTTCGACAGAGTGGAGTGGGCGTTTCTCTGGGAGGTGATGAATAAAATGGGTTTTGGTCCTAAATTTATTGCAATGATTCAGTTGCTATATAAGTCCCCGGCCGCCAGGATTAGGATTAATAATATGCAGACCGAGAGCTTCGAACTAGAGAGAGGCACCCGTCAAGGCTGTCCTCTCTCTCCACTCCTTTTCAACATCTATATCGAACCTCTTGCGGTTAGTATAAGGCAGGATCTGAGGGTGGCGGGCTTTGGGGTCATGGGGAAGCAGGACCGCATATCTTTATATGCGGATGACATCCAATTATTCCTCCATCAAACAGACAGTACACTTCCCGAGTTATGGAGTTGGTTAATTTATTTTGTCACTCCTCCGGTTTGGAGATCAACTGGGCAAAGACCACTCTTCTTCCAATAGATGAATTGCGAGGACTCCCTGATGATCTGATTAATAGATTATCAACCTCTGAGACAATGAAGTACCTGGGGATAGTAACCTCCGCTAAGGTTCAAGACTATGTACAACTGAACTTGATCCCTTTATTACAAACACTGAGATCAAAAATTAAAATATGGCAAAGAATTTTGTCAGCTAGAGCAGACAGAATCTCGATAATAAAAATGGTAATGTTGCCCCAGGTCCTTTATGTTCTTCGCAATTCCCTATATGGATTGAAGATAAATATTTTAGATTGATAGAGCGGCTGATTAACGATCTATTATGGGGAGGAAACGGGTAAGACTAAAGGCAGTTTATTTCTCTATGCCCTATAAACAGGGAGGTCTCAATCTTCCCTACTTTAAAGGTTACTTTTTGGCATCTCAACTCTGCCTTTTTGACGACTGGGAAAATAGCTATCTCTGCAGGAAATTGGTTCAAGATTCAGGCTTTCCGGACTTTTTTACAGTACTGGAGTCTGACTATTTATTTAATTTGCAGAATTATTATAAACCTTTCTGCAAAATGGCTATGAAAGCCTGGACGGTCATTAAGAGTTGGTTTAAGGTTAGGGCATCACTTATCTGTACCCCCTGTGGCATAATTTGAAGCTTTTGAATCTCGAGGATCTGAACTGTCAGCAATATTGGAGGAATAAAGGGATCAACTATCTGAGTCAAGTGGTCGAAAACGGACAAATTTTGACCCTTGTGGAGCTAAAGGAAAGGGTAAATGTAGGTGAGGTGGCTTGGTATGCATACTTTCAACTGCGATCTGCACTTTTTCATATTTCTCAGACTCACACACTTAATATAGATACCCCGGTATTTTTGCACAATTTGATTCAAAATAAGGAGGTTATGAAAGTTAAGATTTCGCATTGTTACAGATACTTGATGGAAAAATTTTTTTGGACACCCTTTCTCCAGGACAAAAATCCTGGTCCTCTTCACTCTTAGGTTTGGGCCTCCCGAATTGGGAGAAGATAGGTAATAGTTTAAGTCAAGTTTCACATAATTTTAACCACACTGTGGTTCAGTTTAACATAATGCATAAAATATATATCACACCCCTGTGGCTCCACAGGAGAGGACTTGCAGCATCCTCTGGGTGCCCCCGTTGTGGTGTCCCAGGAGCAGATCATTTGCATTTGTTCTGGGAATGCCCGACGGTGAGCAAGTACTGGAAGTCAGTTCAAAGAACCTTAACACAAAGACTCACTATCGATATTCCCCCATCTCCCAGATTATGGGTCCTGGGGGATTTATCGGAGATCAACTGTCAGGATTTGAAGGGTCGATTGCTGATAAAGCTGATTTTTTTAGCTAGACTTCTCATATCTAGAAAATGGCTTTCCCCCTCAGCCCCAGATTGCACCAACTGGCTTAACTTGGCCAATAAGGTTAGAAGTTATGAGAAGATCCTGTATAGACAGCGAGGATCTCTTGAAAAGTGGCATAATATATGGAAGTGCTGGGACGATAGCTAAACGGTTTATTAATAATTCCATTTTTTTTTTTTTTTTTTTATTTTTTTTTTTTTTTTTTCTCTCTGCAAGGCAGGGGGAGGGAAGGGTTGGGG
This sequence comes from Bufotes viridis, assembly GCA_033119425.1. Classification (NCBI taxonomy): domain Eukaryota; kingdom Metazoa; phylum Chordata; class Amphibia; order Anura; family Bufonidae; genus Bufotes; species Bufotes viridis. Next base: position 347,721,540 of record CM065589.1, on the reverse strand, counting down.
GGGTTTCTTTTTTTTATGTCTTCTTTTTTACTTGTAATATGCAAATTGAAAATTAAAGATTTATAAAGGAAAAAAAAAAAAAGAACCTCGGAAGACCTAACGACTGCCCTCAAGAGGCTTGACATGGAGCACATCAATATTCCTGAATGGTTCCCTGAAGAGGAAGATCCAGCTCCACCTACTCTTCCCCTACTGAGAGGTACAGATCGAGATTCCACCCCCCAGGCCAAACGACGAGGAGAAGAGGGACCTCATCCTCCTAGAGCTCCTCGCAAGATGTCCAGAAACTCGACACCGATGGCCAGAAAGTCCACGCCAGGCTGAATCCTACCATCTTTGGCCACATATCCTTTTTTCTATTTATCTTAAAAGTTGATAACCTCTAGGGGTTGTGATATCTATGTTATATTTACAAGTTTTCTTGGTTATAGAATAACATTTGATATCGGTTGTCTGTTGATATATTATAATCATACAGAATCTAGTTCCCTATTCCCAGGTCAGTGTGTTCTTGGATGGGAATTATTATCCAGTGCAATTGTTAATTGAGTAGTAAGCCATAAAAATAACTGTTGTGATAAACATAAGGATTCTTTTCTGTTTCTTAAATAGACTTCATTATCCGTCTGCGGTGGTGCCTAGACCGCCGACTCCTTAAATTAATATAATTTTATCGTTACCAATTATCTAGTGCCTTCCGTGTGAAGACGCTGGTTAATTAAGATTAATCGCCGCTTTCCCCCCCCCACTGCAGTGTCACACCTTATGGTGTGATTAAATTCGGTCCCACCCTTTTTGTGGGCCCGACACTGCCTTTTTCTATTTTGGTACTATTCCTCGTTACTCAGAGGAGTACCAATATACATATAAACCAGTTTACATCTATCTCCTTTTATATACTGGTTTCTCACAATTATAGTGTTACATTGTGTTTACCACTTTATTCTGGTCATCCCTAACACATGATGGAACTGAAATGTGCCTCATTGAATGCCAATGGGCTCAATATCCCAACAAAGAGGGGTCAAATCCTACACTACTTTAAAAAACAAAAGGTGGACATCTTGTTCTTGCAAGAGACCCATTTTCGGGCAGATCATACGCCAGCTATTAGAAACTCTTTCTTCAGACTATGGTTCAATGCAAACACACCACATAAAAAAGAGAAAGGCGTCTCCATAGCTATCAGCAAAAATGTTAACTTTAAAAAAACAGACGTGCTAAGTGATCCTGATGGGCGTTATATCTTCCTTAAAGGCTTTGTCAACAATAAGATGTTCACCTTTGCTAACATTTATGCTCCTAACTACAACCAAATATGTTTCTTGCATAAAGTCATGGAATCCTTTGAACGATTCTCTGAGGGAACGGTAGTACTAGGTGGAGAATTTAATCTCACCCCAAATCGCATACTCGATTCATCTTCAGGTAGATCCCGTTCACCTCTGAAGAAAATCAGACAATTCAATGACTTGATGCGTGAACAAGGCCTAATTGATATATGGAGAGTCCTCCACCCTGACTCCAGAGAGTACTCATATTTTTCACCTGTACACAAATCATATTCCAGAATTGACTTTTTTCTGATTGCCCAAAAAGACATTGAATTAGTTCACAAGGTAGAATATGATATTAAAATTCACTCTGACCACGCCCCAGTTATTCTACAACTAAGGATAGGTCCCCAGGTAAAAAAGATGTTCAATTGGGTCTTAAATGAGAGTTTACTCAACAAAGAAGAAAATGTCAATCAAATTATGTCACAACTCAAAAACTTTTTCTCAGAAAACTTAGGTAGCAATCCATGCAATGCATTAATATGGGAAACCCATAAGGCCGTTATTAGAGGCTTCTTGATGCAGTTGGGCGCCAGAGAAAAAAAGTTAGAGAAGAAAAAGTAAGATGCCTCCTTGACAAAATTAGGACTCTGGAGAGATCCCACAAAAATACACTAGATAATAAGGAAGAGATTGAGCTAACCAACCTAAGGTCCGAATTGAAAAACATCCTAGATTTAGCTCAGCAGAAATATATTTATTTCGCCAAATTCAGGCATTTCTTATATGCCAACAAATGTGGCAAGGAGCTTGCGAGAGTTGCTAGAAAGGAAAGGGCCAAGACAATAATAAACAGAATTAAATCCGCACAACATAACTTAATCTATGATTCTCCAGGAATTGCTTCAGTATTCAAAGATTTCTATAGCAAGCTTTACAATATTCATGATAATGATACTGCAGAAAGCAGCTCGCAAATAAAAGATAAAATACAGGAGTATCTAAATAGTATCCAAATCCCTTCTATCACTAGAGAACAAAGTAGCTTACTAAATTCCTCTTTCACTAACGAAGAACTTTTGAGAGCAATTAAAGCCCTTAAAATTGGTAAAAGTCCAGGCCCAGACGGCCTCTCCGCCCAATATTATAAAAAATTCAAAGATGTTTTAGCTCCCCACCTCTTAGAATATTTTAACGGGATAGGTTTATCGGATCATTTCAGAAAGGAATCACTCCTAGCCTTTATTTCTGTAATTCATAAGGAAGGTAAAGACCAAGACATCTGTGCAAATTACAGACCAATCTCACTACTCAACGTCGATTTAAAATTATATGCATCTATGATAGCCACCAGATTAAAAAGTATTGTCAGCGCCCTCATCGGAGGAGACCAGGTGGGTTTTGTACAGGGTAGAGAAGCAAAAGATAACACTATAAAAGTTTTGCAACTAATTGAACAGACTAAATTACAAAATATCCCCATGTCCCTGGTCTCCTCGGATGCAGAAAAGGCATTCGACCGCCTATATTGGCCCTATCTGAATGAAGTTTTAGTTCGATTTGGATTCCCCCCTGACTTTATCAAAAAAATAATGGCCCTTTACACCACGCCAGCTGCTCAAATCAAAGTAAATGGAATCCTTTCAGAAAACCTTCCCATAACAAACGGTACGCGCCAGGGATGCCCACTATCCCCCACTTTGTTTATTTTATCTCTAGAACCTTTCCTGATTAGAATCAGAGCTAACAAAAACATCCAAGGGTTTAGGATTCAAGACTCTGAACACAAAATAGCTGCATTTGCAGACGACACACTATTTATACTGACTAACCCGAAATCATCTCTCCCCTATTTACTGAATGAGTTTAAAGACTTTGCGGAAGTATCTGACTTTAAGATAAATCTTTCCAAGTCTATAATCTATAATATTAATATAGATTCAGACTCCTGGAAGGAAATATTGGAATTTAGCAAGCTAACACCTGCAAGTAAATCCTTCAAGTATCTTGGAGTAAATATTTGTTCTGATGCCTCCGATCTCTTTAAACTCAATTTTGTCCCCTTTCTCAAAGAAGTAGAAGCTCAATACAAAAATTGGGAGACGCTTTGGATATCCTGGTTGGGGAAAATCAACCTAATAAAAATGATTGTTCTTCCCAAGCTTTTACACTATTTACAAACCTTACCCATATTTGTGCCAAAAAGTTTTTTCACTAAATTTAAAACCCTGACCTCTAGATTCATTTGGAAAAATAAGACTAGTAGATTGGCATATAGTCTCTTATCCAGGCCCAAGACAGCAGGAGGAGTAGGACTTCCTGACCCTGAAAAATACTATAAGGCTTCTGTATTGACAAGGACTCTGGAATGGTTGGTCTTTCCCGTCAGGAAAACATGGGTGGATATTGAACAAAAAATTAATGGGTGCAATCTCTCTGATTTCCTTTGGTCCCCCCCCTACACAGGGAGGCCTCAAACGTAACATAAAATCTAGACTTACTAGATTGGCAGTAAAAAATTGGCACAAAGTGAATAACAGTACACACACTCTACCAGAGCTCTCTCTAGCCACTTGCCGCCACGCTAACGCCGATGGGCGTCAGCGCGGCGGCTCTCTCAGGTCTCACTGCCGCCTATCGGCGTCATCTCGTGAGACCCGAGATTTCACATGAGCGCGCGCGTCGTGCGTGCGCGTTCATGTGATCGGGCCGGGACAACTGAAACTACAGCCTGCCAGCGCTGATCATGCGCTGGCAGGCTGTAAATGCTGGAAAAAACGCATTTAAATCGCATATCAGGCGCTGTTTTTAAACAGCGTCTGATATACCTGCTATCTGCTCGTCTGGTGGTCCCTTTGTTTGGGACCACCAGAGAAAGCTATAGGAAAAGTGCACCAATCACTACACACACACCCTCCACCCCCATCACTGATTAACCCCTGATCACCCATGTCACCCCCTGATCACCCCCTGTCACCCCCTGTCACTAATCACCCCCTACAGGCTCATTCAGACGTCCGTATGTGTTTTGCGGATCCATGGATCTGCGGATCCATGGATCTGCGGATCCGCAAAATACGGACACCGGCAATGCGCTTTCCGCATTTTGCAGATCCGCACAGAACTATATAGAAAATGCTTTTTCTTGTCCGCAATTGCGGACAAGAATAGGACATGTTCTATATTTTTGCGGAACGGAAGTGCAGACCCGGAGCGCGGATCCGTAATTCCGGATCCGAGCGGGACAAAGTCTGTCCCCATAGAAATGAATAGGTCCGCAATTCCGTTCCGCAAACAGAATTTCGGACGTGTGAATGGGGCATAAGGGTCCCGTTATCACCGCCAGTTAGTTAGCTACTTGTTAGTTAGCTAGCGCCCACCGCACCGCACCGCAGTCACTGATTTTGGCAGAGATTTTTCATCCACATTGACCGATGCGAATGAAAAAATCTGTGCCGTTCATTATTTTTTTTTTTTTTCAGCGCAGCGGCTGAGACGGAAAAAAAATCTCATTACCCGTATGCTCAATATAAGGAGAATCGCAGAAACTCCTAATGCTGGCCATACGTGTAATGATTGCGGAGACCCCTAAAATGCCAGGACAGTATAAATACCCCACATGTGACCCCATTTTAGAAAGAAGACACCCCAAGGTATTCCGTGAGGGGTATGGTGAGTTCATGTAAAATTTTATTTTTTGTCACAAGTTAGTGGAATATGAGACTTTGTAAAAAAATATATATATATATATATATATATATCAATTTCCGCTAACTTGTGTCAAAAAAATTTTTTTTCTGTGAACTCGCCATACCCCTCACAGAATACCTTGGGGTGTCTTCTTTCCACAATGGGGTCACATGTGGGGTATTTATACTGCCCTGGCATTTTAGGGGTGCTAAAGTGTGAGAATCCAAATGCGTAAAAATGGCCTAAGTAATAACAGTTCTTATTGTAACTATCGATTATTACTTCTGGATTATTGTCAATATTATTTGTTTTAAAAAAAGAAAAATCATAATAAACAAAAAATTTACTCGCAAATCATCCCAAACAGACGATTTCTACAGTTGCTGTTTTCTCGGCCTGGGAAAGAGCTGCATACTCCAACTCTGGGGAGAAGGTAGACCTAGTGGGTCTACATGTACAACAAACTTTTAACGTTTCTATCTCTGGAAGAAGGCAGAATTTTTTCGGTGGCCACCGGTCCAAGTAGAGGATTCCTAGAGTTGCTGTATTCTCGGCCCAGGAAAGAGCTGCACACTCCAACTCCTGGCTGTAGATAGACCTAGTGTGCCTGCATGTACAACAAAGTTTTCACGTTTCAATCTCTAGAGGAACCCGTAATTTTTTCGGTGTTTACCGGTGCAAGTCGAAAAGCGCTTGCAAATCATCCCAAACAGACGATTTCTACAGTTGCTGTTTTCTCGGCCTGGGAAAGAGCTGCATACTCCAACTCTGGGGAGAAGGTAGACCTAGTGGGCCTACATGTACAACAAACTTTTAACGTTTCTATCTCTGGAAGAAGGCAGAATTTTTTGGTGGCCACCGGTCCAAGTAGAGGATTCGTAGAGTTGCTGTTTTCTCGGCCCAGGAAAGAGCTGCACACTCCAACTCCTGGCTGTAGATAGACCTAGTGTGCCTGCATGTACAACAAAGTTTTCACGTTTCTATCTCTAGAGGAACCCATAATTTTTTCGGTGTTTACCGGTGCAAGTCGAAAGCGCTTGCAAATCATCCCAAACAGACGATTTCTACAGTTGCTGTTTTCTCGGACTGGGAAAGAGCTGCATACTCCAACTCTGGGGAGAAGGTAGACCTAGTGGGCCTACATGTACAACAAACTTTTAACGTTTCTATCTCTGGAAGAAGGCAGAATTTTTTTGGTGGCCACCGGTCCAAGTAGAGGATTCCTAGAGTTGCTGTTTTCTCGTCCCAGGAAAGAGCTGCACACTCCAACTCCTGGCTGTAGATAGACCTAGTGTGCCTGCATGTACAACAAAGTTTTCACGTTTCTATCTCTAGAGGAACCCATAATTTTTTCGGTGTTTACCGCTGCAAGTCGAAAAGCGCTTGCAAATCATCCCAAACAGACGATTTCTACAGTTGCTGTTTTCTCGGACTGGGAAAGAGCTGCATACTCCAACTCTGGGGAGAAGGTAGACCTAGTGGGCCTACATGTACAACAAACTTTTAACGTTTCTATCTCTGGAAGAAGGCAGAATTTTTTCGGTGGCCACCGGTCCAAGTAGAGGATTCCTAGAGTTGCTGTTTTCTCGGCCCAGGAAAGAGCTGCACACTCCAACTCCTGGCTGTAGATAGACCTAGTGTGCCTGCATGTACAACAAAGTTTTCACGTTTCTATCTCTAGAGGAACCCATAATTTTTCGGTGTTTACCGGTGCAAGTCGAAAAGCGCTTGCAAATCATCCCAAACAGACGATTTCTACAGTTGCTGTTTTCTCGGCCTGGGAAAGAGCTGCATACTCCAACTCTGGGGAGAAGGTAGACCTAGTGGGTCTACATGTACAACAAACTTTTAACGTTTCTATCTCTGGAAGAAGGCAGAATTTTTTCGGTGGCCACCAGTCCAAGTAGAGGATTCCTAGAATTGCTGTTTTCTCGGCCCAGGAAAGAGCTGCACACTCCAACTCCTGGCTGTAGATAGACCTAGTGTGCCTGCATGTACAACAAAGTTTTCACGTTTCTATCTCTAGAGGAACCCATAATTTTTTCGGTGTTTACCTTTGCAAGTCGAAAAGTGCTTGCAAATCATCCCAAACAGACGATTCCTACACTTGCTGTTTTCTCGGCCTGGGAAAGAGCTGTATACTCCAACTCTGGGGAGAAGGTAGACCTAGTGGGCTTACATGTACAACAAACTTTTAACGTTTCTATCTGTGGAGGAAGGCAGAATTTTTTCGGTGGCCACCGGTCCAAGTGGAGGATTCCTAGAGTTGCTGTTTTCTCAGCCCAGGAAAGAGCTGCACACTCCAACTCCTGGCTGTAGGTAGACCTAGTGTGCCTGCATGTACAACAAAGTTTTCACGTTTCTATCTCTAGAGGAACCCATAATTTTTTCGGTGTTTACCGGTGCAAGTCGAAAAGCACTTGCAAATCATCCCAAACAGACGATTTCTACAGTTGCTGTTTTCTCGGCCTGGGAAAGAGCTGCATACTCCAACTCTGGGGAGAAGGTAGACCTAGTGGGCCTACATGTACAACAAACTTTTAACGTTTCTATCTCTGGAAGAAGGCAGAATTTTTCGGTGGCCATCGGTCCAAGTAGAGGATTCCTAGAGTTGCTATTTTCTCGGCCCAGGAAAGAGCTGCACACTCCAACTCCTGGCTGTAGGTAGACCTAGTGTGCCTGCATGTACAACAAAGTTTTCACGTTTCTATCTCTAGAGGAACCCATAATTTTTCGGTGTTTACCGGTGCAAGTCGAGCGCTTGCAAATCATCCCAAACAGACGATTCCTAAACTTGCCGTTTTCTCGGCCTGGGAAAGAGCTGCATACTCCAACTCTGGGGAGAAGGTAGATCTAGTGGGCCTACATGTACAACAAAGTTTTCACGTTTTTTTCTCTAGAGGAACCCATAATTTTTTCGGTGTTTAACGGTGCAAGTCGAAAAGCGCTTGCAAATCATCCCAAACAGACGATTCCTACAGTTGCTGTTTTCTCGGCCTGGGAAAGAGCTGCATACTCCAACTCTGGGGAGAAGGTAGAACTAGTGGGCCTACATGTACAAAAAGTTTTCACGTTTGTATCTCTAGAGGAACCCATAATTTTTCAGTGTTTACCGGTGCAAGTCGAAAAGCGCTTGCAAATCATCCCAAACAGACGATTTCTACAGTTGCTGTTTTCTCGGCCTGGGAAAGAGCTGCATACTCCAACTCTGGGGAGAAGGTAGACCTAGTGGGTCTACATGTACAACAAACTTTTAACGTTTCTATCTCTGGAAGAAGGCAGAATTTTTTCGGTGGCCACCGGTCCAAGTAGAGGATTCCTAGAGTTGCTGTTTTCTCGGCCCAGGAAAGAGCTGCACACTCCAACTCCTGGCTGTAGATAGACCTAGTGTGCCTGCATGTACAACAAAGTTTTCACGTTTCTATCTCTAGAGGAACCCATAATTTTTTCGGTGTTTACCGGTGCAAGTCGAAAAGCGCTTGCAAATCATCCCAAACAGGCGATTTCTACAGTTGCTGTTTCCTCGGCCTGGGAAAGAGCTGCATACTCCAACTCTGGGGAGAAGGTAGACCTAGTGGGCCTACATGTACAACAAACTTTTAACGTTTCTATCTCTGGAAGAAGGCAGAATTTTTCGGTGGCCACCGGTCCAAGTAGAGGATTCCTAGAGTTGCTGTTTTTCTCGGCCCAGGAAAGAGCTGCACACTCCAACTCCTGGCTGTAGATAGACCTAGTGTGCCTGCATGTACAACAAAGTTTTCACGTTTCTATCTCTAGAGGAACCCATAATTTTTCGGTGTTTACCGGTGCAAGTCAGCGCTTGCAAATCATCCCAAACAGGCGATTTCTACAGTTGCTGTTTTCTCGGCCTGGGAAAGAGCTGCATACTCCAACTCTGGGGAGAAGGTAGACCTAGTGGGTCTACATGTACAACAAACTTTTAACGTTTCTATCTCTGGAAGAAGGCAGAATTTTTCGGTGGCCACCGGTCCAAGTACAGGATTCCTAGAGTTGCTGTTTTCTCGGCCCAGGAAAGAGCTGCACACTCCAACTCCTGGCTGTAGATAGAACTAGTGTGCCTGCATGTACAACAAAGTTTTCACGTTTCTATCTCTAGAGGAACCCATAATTTTGTCGGTGTTTACCGGTGCAAGTCGAAAAGCGCTTGCAAATCATCCCAAACAGACGATTTCTACAGTTGCTGTTTTCTCGGCCTGGGAAAGAGCTGCATACTCCAACTCTGGGGAGAAGGTAGACCTAGTGGGCCTACATGTACAACAAACTTTTAACGTTTCTATCTCTGGAAGAAGGCAGAATTTTTTCGGTGGCCACCGGTCCAAGTAGAGGATTCCTAGAGTTGCTGTTTTCTCGGCCCAGGAAAGAGCTGCACACTCCAACTCCTGGCTGTAGATAGACCTAGTGTGCCTGCATGTACAACAAAGTTTTCACGTTTCTATCTCTAGAGGAACCCATCATTTTTTTGGTGTTTACCGGTGCAAGTCGAAAAGTGCTTGCAAATCATCCCAAACAGGCGATTCCTACACTTGCTGTTTTCTCGGCCTGGGGAAGAGCTGTATACTCCAACTCTGGGGAGAAGGTAGACCCTAGTGGGCTTACATGTACAACAAACTTTTAACGTTTCTATCTGTGGAGGAAGGCAGAATTTTTTCGGTGGCCACCGGTCCAAGTAGAGGATTCCTAGAGTTGCTGTTTTCTCGGCCCAGGAAAGATCTGCACACTCCAACTCCTGGCTGTAGATAGACCTAGTGTGCTTGCATGTACAACAAAGTTTTCACGTTTCTATCTCTAGAGGAACCCAAAATTATATCCGTGTTTACCGGTGCAAGTCGAAAAGCACTTGCAAATCATCCCAAACAGACGATTCCTACACTTGCTGTTTTCTCGGCCTGGGAAAGAGCTGCATACTCCAACTCTGGGGAGAAGGTAGACCTAGTGGGTCTACATGTACAACAAACTTTTAACGTTTCTATCTCTTGAAGAAGGCAGAATTTTTTCGGTGGCCACCGGTCCAAGTAGAGGATTCCTAGAGTTGCTGTTTTCTCGGCCCAGGAAAGAGCTGCACACTCCAACTCCTGGCTGTAGATAGACCTAGTGTGCCTGTATGTACAACAAAGTTTTCACGTTTCTATCTCTAGAGGAACCCATAATTTTTTCGGTGTTTACCTGTGCAAGTCGAAAAGCGCTTGCAAATCATCCCAAACAGACGATTCCTACACTTGCTGTTTTCTCGGCCTGGGAAAGAGCTGTATACTCCAACTCTGGGGAGAAGGTAGACCTAGTGGGCTTACATGTACAACAAACTTTTAACGTTTCTATCTGTGGAGGAAGGCAGAATTTTTTCGGTGGCCACCGGTCCAAGTGGAGGATTCCTAGAGTTGCTGTTTTCTCAGCCCAGGAAAGAGCTGCACACTCCAACTCCTGGCTGTAGGTAGACCTAGTGTGCCTGCATGTACAACAAAGTTTTCACGTTTCTATCTCTAGAGGAACCCATAATTTTTTCGGTGTTTACCGTTGCAAGTCGAAAAGCACTGGCAAATCATCCCAAACAGACGATTCTTACACTTGCTGTTTTCTCGGCCTGGGAAAGAGCTGCATACTCCAACTCTGGGGAGAAGATAGACCTAGTGGGCCTACATGTACAACAAACTTTTAACGTTTCTATCTCTGGAGGAAGCCAGAATTTTTTCGGTGGCCATCGGTCCAAGTGGAGGATTCCTAGAATTGCTATTTTCTCGGCCCAGGAAAGAGCTGCACACTCCAAATCCTGGCTGTAGGTAGACCTAGTGTGCCTGCATGTACAACAAAGTTTTCACGTTTCCATCTCTAGAGGAACCCATAATTTTTTCGATGTTTACCGGTGCAAGTCGAAAAGCGCTTGCAAATCATCCCAAACAGACGATTCCTAAACTTGCCGTTTTCTCGGCCTGGGAAAGAGCTGCATACTCCAACTCTGGGGAGAAGGTAGATCTAGTGGGCCTACATGTACAACAAAGTTTTCACGTTTTTTTCTCTAGAGGAACCCATAATTTTTTCGGTGTTTAACGGTGCAAGTCGAAAAGCGCTTGCAAATCATCCCAAACAGACGATTCCTACACTTGCTGTTTTCTCGGCCTGGGAAAGAGCTGCATACTCCAACTCTGGGGAGAAGGTAGAACTAGTGGGCCTACATGTACAAAAAAGTTTTCACGTTTGTATCTCTAGAGGAACCCATAATTTTTTCTGTGTTTACCGGTGCAAGTCGAAAAGCGCTTGCAAATCATCCCAAACAGATGATTCCTACACTTGCTGTTTTCTCAGCCTGGGAAAGAGCTGCATACTCCAACTCTGGGGAGAAGGAAGACCTTTTGGGCCTACATGTACAACAAACTTTTAACGTTTCTATCTCTGGAAGAAGGCAGAATTTTTTCGGTGGCCACCGGTCCAAGTAGAGGATTCCTAGAGTTGCTGTTTTCTCGGCCCAGGAAAGAGCTGCACACTCCAACTCCTGGCTGTAGGTAGACCTAGTGTGCCTGCATGTACAACAAAGTTTTCACGTTTCTATCTCTAGAGGAACTCATAATTTTTCGGTGTTTACCGGTGCAATTTGAAAAGCGCTTGAAAATCATCACAAACAGACGATTCCTACACTTGCTGTTTTCTCGGCCTGGGAAAGAGCTGCATACTCCAACTCTGGGGAGAAGGTAGACCTTGTGGGCCTACATGTACAACAAACTTTTAGCGTTTCTATCTCTGGAAGAAGGCAGAATTTTTTCGGTGGCCACCGGTCCAAGTAGAGGATTCCTAGAGTTGCTGTTTTCTCGGCCCAGGAAAGAGCTGCACACTTCAACTCCTGGCTGTAGGTAGACCTAGTGTGCCTGCATGTACAACTAAGTTTTCACGTTTCTATCTCTAGAGGAACCCATAATTTTTTCGGTGTTTACCGGTGCAAGTCGAAAAGCGCTTGCAAATCATCCCAAACAGACGATTCCTACACTTGCTGTTTTCTCGGCCTGCGAAAGAGCTGCATACTCCAACTCTGGGGAGAAGGTAGACCTAGTGGGTCTACATGTACAACAAACTTTTAACGTTTCTATCTCTGGAGGAAGCCAGAATTTTTCGGTGGCCACCGGTCCAATTAGAGGATTCCTAGAGTTGCTGTTTTCTCGGCCCAGGAAACAGCTGCACACTCCAACTCCTGGCTGTAGGTAGACCTAGTGTGCCTGCATGTACAACAAACTTTTAACGTTTCTATCTCTGGAGGAAGCCAGAATTGTTTCGGTGTTTACCGGTGCAAGTCGAAAAGCGCTTGCAAATCATCCCAAACAGACGATTCCTACACTTGCTGTTTTCTCGGCCTGGGAAAGAGCTGCATACTCCAACTCTGGGGAGAAGGTAGACCTAGTGGGCCTACATGTACAACAAACTTTTAACGTTTCTATCTCTGGAGGAAGCCAGAATTTTTTCGGTGGCCACCGGTCCAAGTGGAGGATTCCTAGAGTTGCTGTTTTCTCGGCCCAGGAAAGAGCTGCACACTCCAACTCCTGGCTGTAGGTAGACCTAATGTGCCTGCATGTACAAAAAAGTTTTCACTTTTGTATCTCTAGAGGAACCCATAATTTTTTCGGTGTTTACCGGTGCAAGTCAAAAAGCGCTTGCAAATCATCCCAAACAGACGATTCCTACACTTGCTGTTTTCTCGGCCTGGGAAAGAGCTGCTGTGGCGAAACCAACCGCGCCACTGGTTTTTGGAGGGGACAGATTGCCAGCCTCTTGCCCCAGGATTATGGGCCCTCTCATCAGCCCATGCTAAACTTAAACCCCATGGCGATTTGACTGTGTTTGTGGCATCTGAGCGCTGTTTGGATATATTGAGCGCTCAGATCCAAGCCATCTGGGGATATGTTAAATGTCTGTGTGTATTGTAAAGGGTGGGACATTGTATATTGAATAATGATGTCTGTCCTATTGTCCCCACATATGTATTGGCGATTTCCCTTTGTCCTGAGAGATAATTGAATGACTCCTCAATTGTCTCCAGGACAGAAGACATTGTGTATTCTCCTGCCTGTGATGATTACATTAACCTGTGTAGGGTAATTGTATCACAGGCAGAGGGGAGGGATATGCTGGGGGTGTGTCCCTATTGTCCCATTGTGTGTGATTGGCTGCTGTATCCCCTGTGTCGCAGTCTTCCTTCTGGTCCCCTAGGGGAGTGTCCACCAGGTGGGAGACCTGCATAAATACCGGGCAGGTAGCCCTCAATAAAGGGAGAATTCCTGTTTAACCATTAATACGGAGCCTCGTCTCGTACTTGTGGGGAATTGCTACTTCAGAACGTTCTCTTGCCTGTTCCAGGAAAGTAGGACTTTGTATGGTTCCAGTTCGGTGGATTCCAGCGGTTGTGGGTTGCTGTGCTCTTCGCCAGGGGAATCGCCCGAACGGTATTAACCCTCACTATACCGGGTTATACCGTAACAGTTGCATACTCCAAATCTGGGGAGGAGGTAGACCTAATGGGCCTACATGTACAACAAACTTTTAACGTTTCTATCTCTGGAGGAAGCCAGAATTTTTTCGGTGGCCACCGGTCCAATTGGAGGATTCCTAGAGTTGCTGTTTTCTCGGCCCAGGAAAGAGCTGCACACTCCAACTCCTGGCTGTAGGTAGACCTAGTGTGCCTGCATGTACAACAAAGTTTTCACGTTTCTATCTCTAGAGGAACCCATAATTTTTTCGGTGTTTACCGGTGCAAGTCGAAAAGCGCTTGCAAATCATCCCAAACAGACGATTCCTACACTTGCTGTTTTCTCGGCCTGGGAAAGAGCTGTATACTCCAACTCTGGGGAGAAGGTAG
>CM065589.1:347444621-347707708 GCA_033119425.1 Bufotes viridis | reverse complement strand
AAGAAGAAGAACAGGGGGAAAGTTCAGATGGGGAGACAGAGAGGAGGAGGAGACGAGTTGGAAGCAGGCGCAGGTTGTCGCATGGAGCTAGTGGCACAGTCAGACAGCATGTATCGGCACCAGACAGCACGCCAATCAATGCATGCTGTTGTCACCACCAGAATGCAGTTATTGCGAAGCTCAGCAGAGAGGAATTTTTTTTGGCGTGTCTGCCTCTGATAACAGCGATGCCATTTGCAACCTGTGCCAAAAGAAACTGAGTCGTGGGAAGTCCAACACCCACCTAGGCACATGATCTCACATCACAAACGCCTGTGGGATCAACAAGCAGCACACAAACTCAAAGCCACCATCCTCCTCCTGGTCCAGCATCTTCAGCCACGTCAACCACTGCTCTCCTCCTTGCCTCCTCTCAAACACCCGCCACTCCGCCTCTCACCTTCAGCAGTTCCTGCTCATCTGCCCACAGTCAGGTGTCTGTCAAGGAAATGTTTGAGCGTAAGAAGCTAATGTCACAAAGTCACCCCCTTGCCCGGCGTCTGACAGCTGGCTTGTCGGAACTCTTAGCCCACCAGCTTTTACCATACAAGCTGGTGGAAAGGCAATCCCCAACCTGTACTCTATTGTGGAAAAGGAAGTCATGGCATGTCTAGCACACAGTGTTGGGGCAAAGGTCCATCTGACCACTGATACCTGGTCTGCAAAGCACTGTCAGGGCAGGTATATCACGTACACTGTGCATTGGGTAAACCTAATGACGGCTGCCAAGCATGGAATGCGTGGCTCTGCAGCGGAGTTGGTGACGCCGCCACAACTTGCAGGCAGGCCTGCTGCCACCTCCTCTACTCCTTCTACTCCATTCTCTTCGCTAACCTCCTCGGCTGAGTCCTCTTCTGCTGCTTCGTCTTGCTCCACATCAAGTGCACCTCCCCCCAGCTCCCCGGGGGCTTTTCCACATCCCGGATACGACAGTGTCATGCCATCTTGGGGTTGACTTGCCTAAAAGCAGAGAGTCACACCGGACCAGCACTCCTGTCTGCTCTGAGCGCACAGGTGGATCAGTGGCTGACCCTGCACCAACTGGAGATCAGCAAAGTGGTGTGTGACAACGGAAGCAATCTGTTGGCGGCATTGAAAGTTGACACATGTGCAGTTCTCCCCCCCCCCCATGTTACCAATTTACCGGAAGTCAGAAAGGATGCAGCAGTTACAAAACAAGTTAAAAAGTATGCTTTACACAGCGTATAAGGGTGATGTCAGAGCACAATGGGAATCTAACAGGGGAAGAGGTGAAAGTAATCCTCCTCCTACCACGACCACGCCGACAAGGACAGGACGCTTTACAGACATGTTGTTGATTGAGGACATGCGGACCTTTTAAGTCCTATGCATCGCCACAGCCCTTCGGGGTCCACCCTCAGAGAACGACTCGACCGACAGGTAGCAGACTACCTCGCCTTACTTGCAGATATCGACACTGAGGAACGATGAACCCCTTGACTACTGGGTGTGCAGGCTTGTCCTGTGGCCTGAGCTATCCCAATTTGCGATAAAACTTCTGGCCGGCCCCGCTTCAAGTGTCCTGTCAAAAAGGACCTTTAGCGCAGCAGGAGGTATTGTCACTGACAAGAGAAGTTGCCTAGGTCAAAAAAGTCTAGATTACCTCACCTTTATTAAGATGAATGAGGCGTAGATACCCAAGGGACTGACAGTAGGGGATACATTTGACTAGAAAAGGACTGATGAAATGCCTTGGGCTAAAAATGGCCCCCACGCTGATGTATTTAATCTCTGCATGCCAGATGACTTGCGAGACCTCTCCGCCACCAACTAGGGTTCAAGCCGCAATGTTTTAGCGGCTGCAACAATACCTAATTTTTCAGGCATGTGTACATGCCTAATTTTTCTGGCCTCTGGTGCTGCACTGTGGCTGCAAAGACAAAACCAAAAAAAGGCACATACATGTGTCAATTCCCCCTCGTGATCGTTACCTTGTTGTGGTGAAGGGGCTTGCGTATCACAATTAAGCGATCACCTCTATGAGTGTGTTGGCAATGTTGGCACACCCCAGATGATAAGTTCGTTGCTTCATTGTGAACAGACCAAAAGCGATCGGCTGGATAATTTTTCATAGAAAAAACATTAATTTTCTTTGTGATCATCTAAGGTAATCATTAAAGCCTACTAGGCCAACAATGGGCCCACACTGCAGAATCATTATTTTCTGGGTCACTTAACTGTCACTGAACTACCTCAGCACGACCATAGGCTTTGAAAAACCGCCATCTCCTGCAATCACCCAAACGTGCGCACGAGCACAGCCATCACTACACCAAGACTGACACATAGAGGAATAAAATTTATGTTATGAGTGTGTCAACTATTGATAACTCTTTGCGGTTGTCTAAAATCTATTGTATACACATCCCCTGATAGGGGACGTAACAGGGATTAAACTGATAAGAATAGTACTACTTAACACACCACTCATATAGGGTGTCGCAGTACATTGCGCGGCGCACGCGCAGTGCCCCAGATTGGAAGTAAGAGGACCGACAACCATCTTTTTCCATCTCCCGGTTCCTAAAATCTATTCACGTCCCCTGATAGGGGACGTAACATGGATTAAACTGATAGGAATAGTACTACTTAACACACCACTCATATAGGGTGTCACAGTACATCGCAGGGCGCACGCGCAGTGCCTTAAATTGGAAGTAAGAGGACCGACCAATCATCTTTTTCCATCTCTCGGTTCCTAAAATCTATTCACGTCCCCTGATAGTGGACGTAACAGGGATTAAACTGATAGGAATAGTACTACTTAACACACCACTCATATAGGGTGTCACAGTACATTGCACGGCTCATGCGCAGTGCCCCAAATTGGAAATAAGAGGACCGACCAATCATCTTTTTCCATCTCCCGTTTCCTTAAATCTATTCCATACACTGGTCCCTGATAGGGGACAAAACAGAGATTAAACTGGTAAGAACAGATTTTTTTAATTTAAAAAAAGAGGACAGCCTCTGCGGAGCAGGGTATTTTTTGGCCGCGTTACTGAACGCTCATGCGCAATGGCTGTAAGCTCATGCGTCCTTTTGCGGAGGTGACAAACCTGGTCAGTCAAACCCAAGGCAACATCATCGACCTCATCCCATATGCGTTTTTTTGGAGCGTGCCCTGCAAAGAGAGTGCTGGATCAGGTCGTAGATGAGCATGAAGAGGAAGAGTTGTTGTCACCATCACCACCAGAAGCAGGCTTGTCGTCATCGATTGCTGGACCTGCGGCAACGCAGAGAGAGGAGTCTGAAGCAGAGGAGTCAGAGGAGGGAGGTGGAAGACCAACCACAGCAGGCGTCCCAGGGGGCTTGTTGTCACCTTTTGGGGACCCTTGGTGTTGTACGCGGCTGGGGGGGAGGAAGAGACCTTCAATGACGTCAGTGAGGACAAGGAACATGGCTAGCTTGGTATCCAACCTTGTGCAAATGGGGAGTTTGCGGTTGTGCAAATGAACTGTTTGCAGTTGTTTGCGGTGCGTTAAACGGGGAGTTTGGTCTGTCAGAGTTTGGTCTGTCACTGTGAAGCAGGCGTAACCCTTACACTTCCTGATCGATACAACATCATACCTGATGGTATACACACACTGGATGTTTTAAAGCACGTTATTCCAAACAATTTAGGAATGTTAGGTAATTTATGACCTTTATGGATTAAAACCCGACTCTGCGTCAACGACGTAATTTTCCATGGGAGTTTTGCCATGGATCACCCTCCGGCATGCCACAGTCTAGGTGTTAGTCCCCTTAAAACAACTTTTCCATCACTATTGTGGCCAGAAAGAGTCCCTGTGGGTTTTAAAATTCGCCTGCCAATTGAAGTCTATGGTGGTTCGCCCGATTCATGAACATTTGCGGAAGTTAGCGTTCGCCGTTCGCGAACTGAAAATTTTATGTTCCCAGCATCTCTATTGGTGGAGTAGTCGAAACAGCGCAACAAGGCACACAGGTCTTGCATGGAGGCCCACTCAGTGGCAGTGAAGTGGTGCTGTTCCGCAGAGCGACTCACCCGTGCATACTGCAGCTGAAACTCCACTATCGCCTGCTGCTGCTCGCACAGTCTCTCCAGCATGTGCAAGGTGGAATTCCACCTTGTGGGCACGTCGCATATGAGGCGGTGAGCTGGAAGGTCGAAGTTACACTGCAGCACAGACAGGCGAGAAGCAGCAGGGTGAGAATGCTGAAAGCACGCACAGACGGCCTTTCTGCAGCAGTTCTGACATATTGGGGTAGTTTTTCAGGAATTTCTGCACCACCAAATTCAGCACTTGTGCCAGACAAGGGATGTGCATCAAACCGGCTAGGACCAGAGCTGCTACGAGATTTCACCCATTATCGCACACCACCAGGCCGGGCTTGAGACTTAATGGCACCAACCACTCATCAGTCTGTTGTTCCATGCCCGTCCATAGCTCCTGCATGGTGTGGGGATTGTCCCCCAAACAGATTAGTTTCAAAACTGCCTGCTGCCGTTTTCCCCTGGCTGTGCTAAAGTTGCTGGTGAAGTTGTTAAGCTGACCAGATGAGGAGGTGTTGTAGGAGGAGGAGGAGGCAACAGGAGGCAAAGAGAAATGCCCTGCAATCCTCGGTGGCGGAAGGATATGAGCCAAACAGCTATCTGCCTCAGGCCCAGCCGCCACTGCATTTACCCAGTGTGCTGATAGGGAAAACTGACAGCCCTGCTCGTGCTTACTGGCCATGCATCGGTAGTTATGTGGACCTTGCCACAGATAGCGTTGCGCAGTGCACACCTTATTTTGTCCCCCACTTGTTTGTGCAGGTAAGGGATGGCTCGCCTGGAAAAGTAGTGGCAGCTGAGAACGACGTACTGTGGGTCAGCCAATGCCATAAGGTTTTTAAAACTCTCCATCTCCATCAGACGGAATGACAGCATTTCCAAGGAAATTTGAAGTGCTGGCATTTAGGGCCAGGGATCGCGGGTGGGTAGGGGGGTACTTCCTTTTTCACTCCATTGTTTGGAATATGGACAGCTGAACGCTGCCATGGGACATTGTGGTGCTGCTTGTTGAAGGTGACGGATGTGATGGCTTTGCTGACACCTCCTCTGTTTGCGGGGTGGCCGGTGCCACTGTCACTCCAGAGGTGGAGGAAGAGGCCGAGACTGCAGCGGAAGAGGGAGCAGGAGGAGCCTGAGACCTTTCTTGGTTTTGGAGGTGTTTACTCCACTGCAGCTCATGCTTTGCACTCAGATGCCTGGTCATGCAAGCAATGCTCAGGTTTAGAATGTTTATGCCTCGCTTCAGGTTCTGATTGCACAGTGTGCAAACCACTCATGTCTTGTCGTCTGCACATTGTCTGAAGAACTGCCACGCCAGGGAACTCCTTAGAGCTGGCTTTGTTGTGCTCGGTCCCTGGGTGCGGTGAGCAGTAGCAGGCGTACTGTCTAGGGGACGGCCGCTCTGCTTTTGCACCCTGCTCCCTCTTTTGCTGTGCTGGTGGCTCTGTGCTACCAGCGCCTCTCCATCCGAACTGCAAAGGTTGCTCGCATGACCTTGATTCCATGTGGGGTCAGGACCTCACGTCCTCCACATCATCTTCCACCCAGTCTTCACCCCTGCCCTCCTTGTCGGTTTGCACACTCCAGAAAACCGCAGCAGTTGGTACCTGTGTTTTGTCATCATCAGAAACGTGCTGCGGTGGTCTTCCCATGTCCTCATCCTCAAACATAAGTAGTTGGGCATTGGTGCACTCAATATCTTCCACTTCTGGGGCAGGGCTAGGTGGATGGCCCTGGGAAACCCTGCCAGCAGACTCATCAAAAAGCATAAGAGACTGCTGCATGACTTGGGGCTCAGACTGCTTGGCTGATTTGCAAGGGGGTGAGGTGCTAGATAGATGTCCATGGACTGCAGGTGCCAACTCTGAGCTTTCAGCAGTGGACCGGGTGTGAGACAATGTGAAGATACTGGAGGCACTGTCAGCCACCTAATCTACTAGCGACTGTACTTATTCTGGCCTCACCATTCGTACAGCGGCATTAGGGCCTACTAAATATCGCTGAAGGCTCTGTCATCTATGCGCAACTGAGGAAGGTGTTTCATTTGGGAGTGTGGCTGGCACAAATCGACCACGTCCTCTCCCTGCAACATGAGCTCCACCAACACCAGCAGCACCACGACCAGGGCCACATCCCTTATTTGACGCTCTCCTAATTTTTTGCGGTCACCCACCAAAGTAACAGATGTTTTTACTAAATTTAGTTCCCCGTCAGCAATGAAAAGCAGGCAAAACTGGGTTATTGTCAACCACCAATTGAACAGAAGATTTTTAGAAATTTACGTTCCTGTCACCTATGCAAAGAAGGGTTTGTATGCGACAAAATTGGGTTAATGTCACCCAAGAATGTAACAGATGATTTTTAGAAATTTACCTCCCGGTCACCTATGCAGAGCAGGGGTTTATAAACGGCAAAACTGGCAAAATGTTACCCACCAATGTAACAGACAATTTATACAAATTACGTCCCTGTCACCTATGCAGAGCAGGGGTTTGTATACGGCAAAACTGGCAAAATGTCACACACCATTAGAGCAGATGATTTTTAGAAATTTACGTCCTTGTCACCTATGCAGAGTAGGGTTTTGTAAACGGCACAACTGGCAAAATGTTACGCACCAATCTAACAGATGATTTTTAGAAATTTACCAAACTGTCATCTATGCAGAGCAGGGGTTTGTATTCGGCAAAACTGGCAAAAGGTCACCCACCAATGTAACAGATGATTTATACAAATTTATGTCCCTGTCACCTATGCAGAGCAGAGGTTTGTATACGGCAAAACTAGCAAAATGTCACCCACCAATGTAACAGATGATTTTTAGAAATGTACCTCCGTGTCACCTATGCAGAGCAGGGGGTTGTGAACGTCAAAACTGGCAAAATGTCACCCACCAATGTAACAGATGATTTATACAAATTTTCCTCCCTGTCACCTATGCAGAGCAGGGGTTTGTATACGGCAAAACGAGCAAAATGTCACCCTCCAATGCAAGAGATGATTTTTAGAAATGTACTGTTATAGTAATTTCCTTTACCCCGCGCTCCCAAGCACGTGTATCAGCTCTTTTGTGTAAGGAAAGGCCGCACTATCCCAGTAATGAGTTAAGATGTTTCATGGTTCAGATCTGTAGAGAGACTGCCCTCTCAGACCCTTTCTTTATTTACATAGACCAAGGGATAACAATAGGAAGTGGGCGGGCCCAACACCTGACCACTCCCTTCAGGTACAGTACAGACATACAGGAAGTGATGACACACACACCCACAGAAAGAATACCACAACATGTCTCTTAGTCACCACTAGGGGGAGATCTTGTTCAGCAACGGTCAGTGATCAATGCTCAACAAGGCTCACCAGGATTCCTATGTGGGCCTACTTATAGGAACAGCGTCACCATCTCCAGCGGTTGATCAGGCACACTGGAAATAACGAATGCACGTTCCTTTCCGTATATTGTTCTCTTAATAAATGCATACACGCCAAGCCAATAAATCCGCCCTTTGGGCGGGGGCCCCAGCCGGCATCTATCCATTCGCCAAGAAAACACTGCTTGCTGCGTCTCTATATCCGCAGCCAGATATCCACTTCCAGTGGTTTACACACTGAGAGACACGATGACAATATTAGAAAACACATCATAATAATTTCCACAACAGTACCTCTCTGTCTACTATGCAAAGCAGGGGTTTGTATATGTCAAAACTGGCAAAATGTCACCCATCAATGTAAGAGATGATTTTTAGAAATTTACCTCCGTGTCATCTATGCAGAGCAAGGGATTGCATATGGCAAAACTGTCAAAATGTCACCCACCAATGTCAGATGATTTTTAGAAATTTACCTCCCTGCCACCTATGCAAGGCAGGGGTTTGTATATGGAAAAACTGGCAAAATGTCACCCACCAATGTAAGAGATGATTTTTAGAAATTTACCAACCTGTCATCTATGAAGAGCAGGGGTTTGTATACAGCAACACTGGCAAAATGTCACCCACCAGTGAAACCGATGATTTTTATAAATTTACGTCCTTGTCACCTATGCAGAGCAGGGGTTTGTATATGGAAAAACTGGCAAAATGTCACCCACCAATGTAACAGATGATTTTTAGAAATTTACCTTCCTGTCACCTAAGCAGAGCAGGGGTTTGTATGTGGCAAAACTGGCAAAATGTCAAACACCAATGTAAGAGATGTTTTTTGGAAATTTACCTCCCTGTCACTTATGCAGAGCAGGGGTTTGTAAGCAGCAATACTGGCAAAATATCAACCACCAAGGTAATAGACAATTTATACTAATTAACGTCCCTGTCACCTATGCAGAGCAGGGGTTTGTAAATGGCAAAACAGGCAAAATGTCACCCACCAAGGTAACAGACGATTTTTAGAAATTAACGTACCTGTCACCTATGCAGAGCAGGGGTTTGTATATGGCAAAACTGCCAAAATGTCACCCACCAATGTGACAGATGATTATTAGAAATTTACCTTCCAGTCACCTATGCAGAGCAGGGGTTTGTATGTGGCAAAACTGGCAAAATGTCACCCACCAATGTAAGGGATGATTTTTAGAAATTTAATTCCCTGTCACCTATGCAGAGTAGAGGTTTGTATATGGAAAAACTGGCAAATGTCACCCACCAATGTAACAGATGATTTTTAGAAATTTACCTCCCTGCCACCTATGCAGAGCAGGGGTTTGTATATGGAAAAACTGGCAAAATGTCACCCACCAATGTAAGAGATGATTTTTAGAAATTTACCAACCTGTCATCTATGAAGAGCAGAGGTTTGTATACAGCAACACTGGCAAAATATCAACCACCAAGGTAATAGACGATTCATACTAATTAACGTCCCTGTCACCTATGCAGAGCAGGGGTTTGTAAATGGCAAAACTGGCAAAATGTCACCCACCAAGGTAACAGACGATTTTTAGAAATTTACGTACCTGTCACCTATCCAGAGCAGGGGTTTGTATATGGCAAAACTGCCAAAATGTCACCCACCAATGTAACAGATGATTTTTAGAAATTTACCTCCCTGTCACCTACACAGAGAAGCAGTTTATAAACGGCAAAACTGGCAAAATGTCACCCACCAATGTAACAGATGACTTTTAGAAATGTACCTCCCTGTCACCTATGTAGAGCAGGGGTTTGTATACAGCAAAACTGTCAAATGTTACCCACCAATGTAATAGATGATTTATACTAATTTATATCCCTGTCACCTATGCAGAGCAGAGGTTTTTTATATGGCAAAAATGGCAAAATGTCACCCACCAATGTAAGAGATGATTTTTAGAAAAGTACCTCCCTGTCACCTATGCAGAGCAGGGGATCGTATATGGTAAAACTGGCAAAATGTCACCCACCAATGTAACAGATGACTTTTAGAAATTTACGTCCTTGTCACCTATGCAGAGCAGGGGTTTGTAAACGGCAAAACTGGCAAAATGTCACCCACCAATGTAACAGACAATTTATACAAATTTATGTCCCTGTCACCTATGCAGAGCAGGGGTTTGTATATGGCAAAACTGGCAAAATGTCACCCACCAATGTAAAAGATGATTTTTAGAAATGTACCTCCCTGCCACCTAAGCAGAGCAGGGGTTTGTGTAGGGCAAAACTGGCAAAATGTCACCCACCAAGGTAACAGACGATTTATACAAATTTATGTCCCTGTCATCTATGCAGAGTAGGGCTTTGTAAACGGCAAAACTGGCAAAATGTCACCCACCAATGTAACAGATGACTTTTAGAAATTTACTTCCCTGTCACCTATGCAGAGTCGGGGTTTGTAAACGGCAAAACTGACAAAATGTCACCCACCAATGTAACAGATGAAATTAGAAATTTACGTCCTTGTCACCTATGCAGAGCATGGGTTTGTAAATGGCAAAACTGGCAAAATGTCACCCACCAATATAACAGATAATTTTTAGAAATTTACATCCTTGTCAACTATGCAGAGCAGAGGTTTGTATATGCCAAACATGGGAAAATGTCACCCACCAATGTAAGAGATGAGTTTTAGAAATGTAGCTCCCTGTCACCTATGCAGAGCAGGGGTTTGTATACAGCAAAACTGGCAAAATGTCACCCACCAAGGTAACAGACGATTTATACAAATTTACGTCCCTGTCACCTATGCAGAGCAGGGGTTTGTATACCGCAAAACTGGCAAAATGTCACCGACCAAAGTAACAGATGATTTTTTGAAATTTACGTCCTTGTCACCTATGCAGAGCAGGGGTTTGTAAATGGCAAAACAGGGAAAATGTCACCCACCAATGTAACAGACGATTTATACAAATTTACGTCCCTGTCACCTATGCAGAGCAGGGCTTTGTAAATGGCAAAACAGGCAAAATGTCACCCACCAAGGTAACAGAAGATTTTTAGAAATTTACCTCCCTGTCACCTATGCAGAGCAGAGGTTTGTATATGGCAAAACTGGCAAAATGTCACCCTCCAATGTAAGAGATGATTTTTAGAAATATACCTCCCTGCCACCTATTCAGAGCAG
This sequence comes from Bufotes viridis, assembly GCA_033119425.1. Classification (NCBI taxonomy): domain Eukaryota; kingdom Metazoa; phylum Chordata; class Amphibia; order Anura; family Bufonidae; genus Bufotes; species Bufotes viridis. The sequence continues at coordinate 347,697,096 of CM065589.1, read as the reverse complement.
GGGTTTGTATACAGCAAAACTGGCAAAATGTCACCCACTAAAGTAACAGATGATTTTTAGAAATTTACGTCCTTGTCACCTATGCAGAGCAGGGGTTTGTAAACGGCAAAAATTGCAAAATGTCACCCACCAATGTAAGAGATGATTTTTAGAAATTTTCATCCTTGTCACCTATGCAGAGCAGGGGTTTGCAAACAGCAAAACTGACAAAATGTCACCCACCAATATAACAGATGATTTTTAGAAATTTACGTCCTTGTCACCTATGCAGAGCAGGGGTTTGTAAACGGCAAAACTGGTAAAATTTCACACACCAATGTAACAGATGATTTTTAGAAATTTACGTCCTTGACACCTATGCAGAGCAGGGGTTTGTAAACGGCAAAACTGACAAAATGTCACCCACCGATGTAACAAATGAATTTTAGAAATTTATGTCCTTGTCACCTATGCAGAGCAAGGGTTTGTAAATGGCAAAACTGGCAAAATGTCACCCACCAATGTAACAGATGATTTTTAGAAATTTACGTGTTTATCACCTTTGCAGAGCACAATTTTGTAAACGGCAAAACTGGCAAAATGTCACCCACCAATGTAACAGATGATTTATACAAATTTATGTCCCTGTCACCTATGCAGAGCAGAGGTTTGTCTATGGCAAAAATTGCAAAATGTCACCCACCAATGTAAGAGATGATTTTTAGAAATGTACCTCCCTGTCACCTCTGCAGAGCAGAGGATTGTAGATAGCAAAACTGGCAAAAAGTCACCCACCAATGTAAGAGATGATTTTTAGAAATTTACCTCCCTGACACCTACTCAAAGCAGAAGTTTGTATATGGCAAAAATGGCAAAATGTCACCCACCAATGTAAGAGATGATTTTTAGAAATGTAGCTCCCTGTCACCTATGCAGAGCAGGGGTTTGTATGACGGCAAAACTGGGAAAATGTCACCAACCAATGTAACAGATGATTTTTATAAATTTACGTCCTTGTCACCTAAGCAGAGCAGAGGTTTGTATATGGCAAAATGTCACCCACCAATATAAGAGATGATTTTTAGAAATTGACCTCCCTGTCACCTATGGAGAGCAGGGGATTGTATATGTCAACACTGGCAAAATGTCACCCACCAATGTAACAGATGATTTTTTGAAATTTACATCCTTGTCACCTATGCAGAGAAGGGGTTTGTAAACGGCAAAACTGGCAAAATGTCACCCACTAATGTAAGAAATGATTTTTAGAAATTTATGTCCTTGTCACCTATGCAGAGCAGTGTTTGTAAACGGCAAAAATGGTAAAATGTCACCCACCAATATAAGAGATGATTTTTAGAAATTTTCCTCCCTGTCACCTATGCAGAGCAGGGGATTGTATATGGCAAAACTGTCAAAATGTCACCCACCAAGGTAACAGATGATTTATACAAATTTACGTCCCTCTCACCTATGCAAAGCAGGGGTGTGTAAACGGCAAAACTGGCAAAATGTCACCCACCAAAGTAACAGATGATTTTTAGAAATTTACGTCCTGGTCACCTATGCAGAGCAGGAGTTTGTAAACGTCAAAACTGGCAAAATGTTAGCCACCATTGTAATCGATGAATTTTAGAAATTTATGTCCTTGTCACCTATGCAGAGCAGGGGTTTATAAACGACAAATCTGGCAAAATGTCACCCACCAATTTAACAGATGATTTTTACAAATTTACATCCTTGTCACCTATGCAGAGCAGGGGTTTGTAAACGGCAAAACTGGCAAAATGTCACCCACTAATGTAACAGATGATTTTTAAAAATGTACCTCCCTATCACCTATGCAGAGCATGGGTTTGTATTCAGCAAAACTGGCAAAATGTCTCCCACCGATGTAACAGATGATTTTTAGAAATGTAGCTCCGTGTCACCTATGCAGAGCAGGGGTTTGTATATAGAAAAACTGGCAAAATGTCACCCACCAATGTAACAGATGATTTTTAGAAATTTACCTCCCTGCCACCTATACAGAGCAGGGCTTTGTAAACAGCAAAACTGGCAAAATGTCACACACCACTGTAACAGATGACTTTTAGAAATTTACTTCCCTGTCACCAAAGCAGAGCAGGGGTTTGTAAACGGCAAAACTGACAAAATGTCACCCACCAATGTAAAAGAAGATTTATACTAATTTATGTCCCTGTCACCTATGCAGAGCAGAGGTTTGTATATGGCAAAATTGTCAAAATGTCACCCACCAATGTAAGAGATGATTTTTAGAAATGTACCTCGTTGTCACTTATGCAGAGCACGGGTTTGTATACAGCAAAACTGGCAAAATGTCATCCACCAATGTAACAGATGATTTTTTGAAATTTACATCCTTGTCACCTATGCAGAGCAGGGGTTTGTAAACGGCAAAACTGGCAGAATTGTACCCACCAATGTAACAGATGATTTTTAGAAATTTAAATCCTTGTCACCTATGCAGAGCAGGGGTTTGTAAACGGCAAAACTGGCAAAATGTCACCCACCAAGGAAACAGACGATTTATACAAATTTACGTCCCTGTCACCTATGCAAAGCAGGGGTGTGTAAACTGCAAAACTGGCAAAATGTCACCCACCAAAGTAACAGATGATTTTTAGAAATTTACGTCCTGGTCAGCTATGCAGAGCAGGAGTTTGCAAACGTCAAAACTCGCAAAATGTTACCCACCAATGTAACCGATGAATTTTTGAAATTTATGCCCTAGTCACCTATGCAGAGCAGGGGTTTATGAACGGCAAAACTGGCAAAATGTCACCCACCAATGTAACAGATGATTTTTAGAAATTTAAATCCTTGTCACCTATGCAGAGCAGGGGTTTGTAAACGGCAAAACTGGCAAAATGTCACCCACCAAGGAAACAGACGATTTATACAAATTTACGTCCCTGTCACCTATGCAAAGCAGGGGTGTGTAAACTGCAAAACTGGCAAAATGTCACCCACCAAAGTAACAGATGATTTTTAGAAATTTACGTCCTGGTCACCTATGCAGAGCAGGAGTTTGCAAACGTCAAAACTCGCAAAATGTTACCCACCAATGTAACCGATGAATTATAGAAATTTATGCCCTAGTCACCTATGCAGAGCAGGGGTTTATGAACGGCAAAACTGGCAAAATGTCACCCACCAATGTAAGAGATTATTTTTAGAAATGTACCTCCTTGTCACCTATGCAGAGCAGGGGTTTATATATATAAAAACTGGCAAAATGTCACCCAAAAATGTAACAGATGATTTTTTAGAAATTTACCTCCCTCTCACGTATACAGAGCAGGGCTTTGTTTCCGGCAAAACCGGCAAAATGTCACCCACCACTGTAACAGATGACTTTTAGAAATGTACTTCCCTGTCACCTATGCAGAGCAGGGGTTTGTAAACAGCAAAACTGACAAAATGTCACCCACCAATGTATCAGACGATTTATACTAATTTATGTCCCTTTCACCTATGTAGAGCAGAGGTTTGTATTTGGCAAAATTGGCAAAATGTCACCCACCAATGTAACAGACGGTTTATACAAATTTGCGTCCCTGTCACCTATGCAGAGCAGGGGTGTGTATACGGCAAAACTGGCAAAATTTCACCCACCAAAGTAACAGATGATTTTTAGGAATTTACGTCCTTATTACCTATGCAGAGCAGGGGTTTGTAAATGGCAAAACTGGCAAAATGTCACCCACCAATGTAACAGATGATTTTAAGAAATATACCTCCCTGCCACCTATGCAGAGCAGGGGTTTGTATACCGAAAAACTTGCAAAATGTCACCCACCAAAGTAACCGATGATTTTTTGAAATTTACGTCCTTGTCACCTATGCAAAGCAGGGGTTTGTAAACGGCAAAACTGGCAAACTGTTACCCACCAATGTAAGAGATGATTTTTAGAAATTTATGTCCTTGTCACCTATGCAGAGCAGGGATTTGTAAACGTCAAAACTGGCAAAATGTCACCCACCAATGTAGCAGATGTTTTATACAAATTTATGACCCTTTCACCTATGCAGAGCAGAGGTTTGTGCATGGCAAGACTGGCAAAATGTCACCCACCAATGTATGAGATGATTTTTATAGAAATTTTCGTCCTTGTCACCTATGCAGAGCAGGGGTTTGTAAACGTCAAAACTGACAAAATGTCACCCACCAATGTAACAGATGATTTTTAGAAATTTACGTCCTTGTCACCTATGCTGAGCAGGGGTTTGTAAACGGCAAAACTGGTAAAATGTCACCCACCAATGTAGCAGATGTTTTATACAAATTTATGACCCTTTCACCTATGCAGAGCAGAGGTTTGTACATGGCAAGACTGGCAAAATGTCACGCACCAATGTAAGAGATGATTTTTAAAAATTTACGTCCTTGTCACCTATGCAGAGCAGTCTTTTGTACATGGCAAAACTGGCAAAATGTCACCCTCCAAGGTAACAGATGATTTATACAAATTTACGTCCCTGTCACCTATGCAGAGCAGGGGTTTTTATAACGGCAAAACTGGCAAAATGTTACCCACCAATGTAACAGATGATTTTTTTAAATTTACGTCCTTGTCACCTATGCAGAGCCTGGGTTTGTAAATGGCAAAACTGGCATAAGGTCACCCACCAATGTAACAGATGATTTTTAGAAATGTATGTCCTTGACACCTATGCAGAGCAGGGGTTTGTAAACGGCAAAACTGACAAAATGTCACCCACCAATGTAACAAATGAATTTTAGAAATTTATGTCCTTGTCACCTATGCAGAGCAGGGGTTTGTAAACTGCAAAAATTGAAAAATGTCACCCACCAATGTAAGATATGATTTTTTAGAAAATTACATCCCTGTCACCTATGCAGAGCAGGGGATTTTATATGGCAAAACTGTCAAAATGTCATCCACCAAGGTAACAGACGGTTTATACAAATTTACGTCCCGGTCACCTATGCAGAGCAGGGATGTATATACGGCAATACTGGCAAAATGTCACCCACCAAAGTAACAGATGATTTTTAGAATTTACGTCCTTGTCACCTATGCAGATCAGGGGTTTGGAAACGGCAAAAATGGCAAAATGTCACCCACCAATGTAAGAGATGATTTTTAGAAATGTAGCTCCCTGTCACCTATGCAGAGCAGTGGTTTGTATGACGGCAAAACTGGGAAAATGTCACCAACCAATGTAACAGATGATTTTTATAAATTTACGTCCTTGTCACCTAAGCAGAGCAGAGGTTTGTATATGGCAAAATGTCACCCACCAATATAAGAGATGATTTTTAGAAATTTACCTCCCTGTCACCTATGCAGAGCAGGGGATTGTATATGTCAAAACTGGCAAAATGTCACCCACCAATGTAGCAGATGTTTTATACAAATTTATGACCCTTTCACCTATGCAGAGCAGAGGTTTGTACATGGCAAGACTGGCAAAATGTCACGCACCAATGTAAGAGATGATTTTTAAAAATTTACGTCCTTGTCACCTATGCAGAGTAGTCTTTTGTACATGGCAAAACTGGCAAAATGTCACCCTCCAAGGTAACAGACGATTTATACAAATTTACGTCCCTGTCACCTATGCAGAGCAGGGGTTTTTATAACGGCAAAACTGGCAAAATGTTACCCACCAATGTAACAGATGATTTTTTTAAATTTACGTCCTTGTCACCTATGCAGAGCAGGGGTTTATAAACGGCAAAACTGGCAAATTGTCACCCACCAATGTAACAGATGTTTTATACAAATTTATGTCCCTTTCACCTATGCAGAGCAGAGGTTTGTATATGACAAAACTGGCAAAATGTCACCCACCAATGTAAGAGATGATTTTTAGAAATATACCTCCCTGCCACCTATGCAGAGCAGGGGTTTTTATACGACAAAACTGGCAAAATATCATCCACCACTGTAACAGATGATTTTTAAAAATTTACTTTCTTGACACCTATGCAGAGCAGGGGTTTGTAAATGGCAAAACTGACAAAATGTCACCCACCAATGTAACAGATGATTTTTAGAAATGTAGCTCCCTGTCACCTGTGCAGAGAAGGGGATTGTATTTGGCAAAACTGTCAAAATGTCACCATCTAATATAAGAGATGATTTTTAGAAATTTACCTCCCTGTCACCTATGCCGAGCATGGGTTTGTATACAGCAAAACTGTCAAAATGTCACCCACCAATGTAACAAATTAATTTTAGAAATTTATGTCCTTGTCACCTATGCAGAGCAGGGGTTTGTATACAGCAAAACTGGCAAAATGTCACCCACCAATGTAAGAGTTGATTTTTTGAAATGTACCTCCCAGTCACCTATGCAGAGCAGGGGATTGTATACAGCAAAATTGGCAAAATGTCACCCACCAATGTAACCAATGATTTTTATAAATTTACCTCACTGTCACCTATGCAGAGCACGGGATTGTAGATGGCAAAACTGGCAAAAAGTAACCCACCAATGTAAGAAATGATTTTTAGAAATTTACCTCCCTGTCACCTCTGCAGAGCAGGGGTGTGTATACGGCAAAACTGGCAAAATGTCACCCACCAATGTAAGAGATGATTTTTAGAAATTTATCTCCCTGTCACCTATACAGAGCAGTGGATTGTATATGGCAACACTGGCAAAATGTCACCCACCAATGTAAGAGATGATTTTTTAAAATTTACATCCTTGTCACCTATGCAGAGCAGGGGTTTGTAAACGGCAAAACTGGCAAAATATCACCCACCAATGTAACAGATGATTTTTAGAAATTTATGTCCTTGTCACCTATGCAGAGCAGAGGTTTGTAAACGTAAAAACTGGTAAAATGTCACACACCAATGTAACGGATGATTTTTAGAATTTTCCGTCCTTGACAACTATGCAGAACAGGGGTTTGTAAATGGTAAAACTGACAAAATGTCACCCACCAATGTAAGAGATGATTTATACTAATTTATGTCCCTGTCACCTATGCAGAGCAGAGGTTTTTTATATGGCAAAATTGGCAAATTGTCACCCACCAATGTAAGAGATGATTTTTAGAAATGTACCTCCTTGTCACTTATGCAGAGCAGGGGATTGTATATGGCAAACCTGGCAAAATGTCATCCACCAATGTAAGAGATGATTTTTAGAAATTTTCCTCCCTGTCACCTATTCAGAGCAGGGGTTTTTATACAGCAAAACTGGCAAAATGTCACCCAACAAGGTAACAGACGATTTATACAAATTACGTCCCTGTCACCTCTGCAGAGCAGGGGTGTGTATACGGCAAAACTGGCAAAATGTCACCCACCAAAGTATCAGATGATTTTTAGAAATTTACGTCCTTGTCACCTAGGCAGAGCAGGGGTTTGTAGAGGGAAAAACTGGCAAAATGTCACCCACCAATGTAAGAGATGATTTTTAGAAATTTATCTCCCTGTCACCTATACAGAGCAGAGGTTTTTATATGGCAAAATTGGCAAATTGTCACCCTCCAATGTAAGAGATGATTTTTAGAAATGTACCTCCTTGTCACTTATGCAGAGCAGGGGATTGTATATGGCAAAACTTGCAAAATGTCATCCACCAATGTAACAGATGATTTTTTGAAATTTATGTCCTTGTCACCTATGCAGAGCAGGGGTTTGTAAACGGCAAAAATGGCAAAATGTCACCCACCATTGTAAGATATGATTTTTAGAAATTTACCTCCCTGTCAACTATGCAGATCAGGGGATTGTAAAAGGCAAAAATGGCAAAATGGCACCCACCAATGTAATAAATGACTTTTAGAAACGTACCTCCGTGTCACTTATACAGAGCAGGGGTTTGTATACAGAAAAACTGGCAAAATCTCACCCACCAATGTAACAGACGATTTATACTAATTTATGTCCCTGTCACCTATGCAGAGCAGAGGTTTTTATATGGCAAAATTGGCAAAATGTCACCCACCAATGTAAGAGATGATTTTTAGAAATGTACCTCCTTCTCACTTATGCAGAGCAGGGGATTGTATATGGCAAAACTGGCAAAATGTCACGCACCAATCTAACAGATGATTTTTAGAAATGTACCTCCCTGCCACCTATACAGAGCAGGGCTTTGTAAACGGAAAAACTGACAAAATGTCACCCACCAATGTAACAGACGATTTATACTAATTTATGTCCCTGTCACCTATGCAGAGCAGAGGTTTTTATATGGCAAAATTGGCAAATTGTCAACCACCAATGTAACAGATGATTTTTAGAAATGTACCTCCTTGTCACTTATGCAGAGCAGGGGATTGTATATGGCAAAACTGGCAAAATGTCATCCACCAATGTAACAGATTATTTTTTGAAATTTATGTCCTTGTCACCTATGCAGAGCAGGGGTTTGTAAACGGCAAAAATGGCAAAATGTCACCCACCAATGTAAGATATGATTTTTAGAAATGTAGCTCCCTGTCACCTATGCAGAGCAAGGGTTTGTATACAGCAAAACTGGCAAAATGTCACACACCAATGTATGAAATGATTTTTAGAAAATTACCTGCTTGTCACCTAGGCAGAGCAGAGGACTGAAGATGGCAAAACTGTCAAAATGTCACCCACCAATGTAACAGACGGTGTATACAAAGTTACGTTCCTGTCACCTATGTAGAGCAGGGATGTGTATGCGGCAAAACTGGCAAAATATCACCCACCAAAGTAACAGATGATTTTTAGAAATTTACGTCCTTGACACCTATGCAGAGCAGGGGTTCGTAAACGGCAAAACTGGCAAACTGTTACCCACCAATGTAACGGATGATTTTTAGAAATTTACGTCCTTGTCACCTATACAGAGCAGAGGTTTGTAAACGGCAAAACTAGCAAAATGTCACCCACCAATGTAGCAGATGTTTTATACAAATTTATGACCCTTTCACCTATGCAGAGCAGAGGTTTGTACATGGCAAAACTGTCAAAATGTCACCCACCAATGTAACAGATGATTTTTAGAAATTTACCTCCCTGTCACCTAGGCATAGAAGGGTTTTGTAAACGGCAAAACTGACAAAATGTCACCCACCACTGTAACAGATGATTTTTAGAAATTTGCCTCCCTGTCACCTATGCAGAGCAAGGGTTTGTATACAGGAAAAATGGCGAAATGTCACCCTTCACGGTAACAGACGATTTTTACAAATTTACGTCCCTGTCACCTATGCAGAGCAGGGGTTTGTATAACGGCAAAACTGGGAAAATGTCACCCATCAATGTAACAGATGATTTTTATAAATTTACGTCCTTGTCACCTATGCAGAGCAGGGGTTTGTAAACGGCAAAACTGGCAAAATGTCACCCACCAAGGTAACAGACGATTTATACAAATTTACGTCCCTGTCACCTATGCAGAGCAGGGGTGTGTATACGGCAAAACTGGCAAAATGTCACCCACCAAAGTAACAGGCAATTTATACAAATTTACGTCCCTGTCACCTATGCAGAGCAGGGGTTTGTATACGTCAAAACTGGCAAAATGTCACCCACCAAAGTAACAGATGATTTTTTGAAATTTACGTCCTTGTCTCCTATGCAGAGCAGGGGTTTGTAAATGACAAAACTGGCAAAATGTCACCCACCAATGTAAGAGATTATTTTTAGAAATGTACCTCTGTGTCACCTATGCAGAGCAGAGGTTTGTATACAGCAAAACTGGCAAAATGTCATCCACCAATGTAACAGATGATTTTTAGAAATTTACCTCCCTGTTACAGATGCAGAGCAGGGGTTTGTATAACGGCAAAACTGGGAAAATGTCACCCACCAATGTAACAGATGATTTTTTATAAATTTACGTTCTTGTCACCTATGCAGAGCAGGGGTTTGTAAACGTCAAAACTGGCAATATGTCATCCACCAAGGGAACAGACGATTTATACAAATTTTCGTCCTTGTCACCTATGCAGAGCAGGGGAGTGTATACATCAAAAATGGCAAAATGTCACCCACCAATGTAACAGGCAATTTATACAAATTTACGTCCCTGTCACCTATGCAGAGCAGGGGTTTGTATACGTCAAAACTGGCAAAATGTCACCCACCAAAGTAACAGATGATTTTTTGAAATTTACGTCCTTGTCACCTATCCAGAGCAGGGGTTTGTAAATCGCAAAACTGGCAAACTGTTACCCACCAATGTAACATATGATTTTTAGAAATTTACGTCCTTGTCACCTATGCAGAGCATAGGTTTGTAAACGGTAAAACTGGCAAAATGTCACCCACCAATGTAACATATGATTTATACATATTTATGACCCTTTAACCTATGCAGAGCATGGGTTTTTTAAACGGCAAAAATGACAAAATGTCACCCACCAATGTAACAGATGAATTTTAGAAATTTACGTCCTTGACACCTAAGCAGAGCAGTGGTTTGTAAATGTCAAAAATGGCTAAATGTCACTCACTAATGTAAGATATGATTTTTAGAAATGTAGCTCCCTGTCACCTATGCAGAGCAGGGGATTGTATATGGCAAAACTGGCAAAATTTCACCCACCAATGTAAGAGATGATTTTTATAAATTTACCTCCCTGTCACCTATGCAGAGCAGCGGTTTGTATACAGTAAAACTTGCAATATGTCACCCACCAAGGTAACAAACGATTTATACAAATTTAGTCCCTGACACCTATGCAGAGCAGGGGTTTGTATACGGCAAAACTGTCAAAATGTCACCCACCAAAGTAACAGATGATTTTTTGATATTTACGTTCTTGTCACCTATCCAGAGCAGGGGATTGTATACTGCAAAACCGGCAAAACGTCACCCACCAATATAACAGATGATTTTTTTAAATTTACGTCCTTGTCACCTATGCAGAGCAAGGGTTTGTAAATGGCAAAACTGGCAAAATGTCACCAACCAATGTAACAGATGATTTTTAGAAATTTACGTGTTTGTCACCTTTGCAGAGCACGGGTTTGTAAACGGCAAAACTGGCAAAATGTGACCCACCAATGTAACAGATGATTTATACAAATTTATGTCCCTGTCACCTATGCAGAGCAGGGGTTTGTATATGGCAAAAATTGCAAAATGTCACCCACCAATGTAAGAGATGATTTTTAGAAATTTACCTCCCTGTCACCTATGCAGAGCAGGGGTTTGTATACAGCAAAACTGGCAAAATGTCATCCACCAAGCTAACAGATGATTTATACAAATTACGTCCCTGTCCCCTATGCAGAGTAGGGGTGTGTATACGGCAAAACTGGCAAAACGTCACCCACCAAAGTAACAGATGATTTTTTGAAATTTACGTCCTTGTCTCCTTTCCAGAGCAGGGGTTTGTAAACGGCAAAACTGGCAAAATGTTACCCACCAATGTAACAGATGAATTTTTTTAAATTTATGTCCTTGTCACCTATGCAGAGCAGGGGTTTGTAAACGGCAAAACTGGCAAAACGTCACCCACCAATTTAACAGATGATTTTTAGAAATTTACCTCCCTGTCACCTATGCAGAGCAGGGGATTGTAAATGGCAAAACTGGCAAAAGGTCACCCACCAATGTAACAGATGATTTTTAGAAATGTATGTCCTTGTCACCTATATAGAGCAGGGGTTTGTAAACGGCAAAACTGGTAAAATGTCACACACCAATGTAACATATGATTTTTAGAAATTTACGTCCTTGACACCTATGCAGAGCAGGGGTTTGTAAACGGCAAAAATTGCAAAATGTCACCCACCAATGTAAGATATGATTTTTAGAAAATTACATCCCTGTCACCTATGCAGAGCAGGGGATTTTATATGGCAAAACTGTCAAAATGTCACCCACCAATGTAACAGATGAATTTTATGAAATTTATGTCCTTGTCACCTATGCAGAGCAAGGGTTTGTAAATGGTAAAACTGGCAAAATGTCACCCACCAATGTAACAGATGATTTTTAGAAATTTACCTCCCTGTCACCTATGCAGAGCAGGGGTTTTTAACCGGCAAAACTGACAAAATGTCACCCACCAATGTAAGAGATGATTTTTAGAAATTTACATCCTTGTCACCTATGCAGAGACGGGGATTGTATATGGCAACACTGGCAAAATGTCACCCACCAATGTAACAGATGATTTTTAGAAATGTATGTCCTTGTCACCTATGCAGAGCAGGGGTTTGTAAACGGCAAAACTGGTAAAATGTCATATACCAATGTAACAGATGATTTTTAGAAATTTACGTCCTTGACACCTATGCAGAGCAGGGGTTTGTAAACGGCAAAAATTGCAAAATGTCACCCACCAATGTAAGATATGATTTTTAGAAAATTACATCCCTGTCACCTATGCAGAGCAGGGGATTGTATATGGCAAAACTGTCAAAATGTCACCCACTAATTTAAGAGATGATTTTTTAGAAATTTACCTCCCTGTCTCCTATCCAGAGCGTGGGGTTGTATACAGCAAAACTGTCAAAATGTCACCCACCAAGGTAACAGATAATTTTTAGAAATTTACGTCCTTGTCACCTATGCAGATCCGTGCTTTGTAAACGGCAAAAATGTCAAAATGTCACCCACCAATGTAAGAGATGATTTTTAGAAATGTACCTCCCTGTCACCTATGCAGAGTAGGGTTTTGTAAACGGCAAAACTGGTAAAATGTCACGCACCAATCTAACAGATGATTTTTAGAAATTTACCTCCCTGTCACCTATACAGAGCAGGGGTTTGTATAAAGGAAAAATGACAAAACGTTACCCACCAAGGTAAAAGACGATTTATACAAATTTACGTCCCTGTCACCTATGCAGAGCAGGGGTTTGTATGACTGCAAAACTGGGAAAATGTCACCCACCAATGTAAGAGATGATTTTTATAAATTTACGTCCTTGTCACTTATGCAGAGTAGAGGTTTGTATATTGCAAAATTGGCAAAATGTCACCCACCAATGTAAGAGATGATTTTGAGAAATGTAGCTCCTTGACACCTATGCAGAGCAGGTGTTTGCAAACGGCAAAACTGGTAAAATGTCACCCACCAATGTAACAGATGATTTTTAGAAATTTACTTCCTTGTTACCTATGCAGAGCAGGGGTTTCTAAACGGCAAAACTGACAAAATGTCACCCACCAATGTAACAGATGATTTTTAGAAATTTACGTCCTTTACACCTATGCAGAGCAGGGGTTTGTAAATGGCAAAATTTGCAAAATGTCACCCACCAATGAAAGATATGATTTTTAGAAAATTACATCCCTGTCACCTATGCAGAGCAGGGGATTGTATATGGCAAAACTGTCAAAATGTCACCCACTAATGTAAGAGATGATTTTTAGAAATTTACCTCTCTGTCACCTACGCAGAGCATGGGTTGTATACAGCAAAACTGTCAAAATGTCACCCACCAAGGTAACAGACGGTTTATACAAATTTAGTCCCTGTCACCTATGTAGAGCAGGGGATTGTATATGGAAAAACTGGCAAAAGTCACCCACCAATGTAACCGATGAATTTTAGAAATTTGACGTCCTTGTCACCTATGCAGAGCAGAGGTTTGTATATGGCAAAACTGGCAACTGTTACCCACCAATGTAAGAGTTGATTTTTAGAAATGTAGCTCCCTGTCACCTATGCAGAGCAGGGGTTTGTATACAGCAAAACTGGCAAAATGTCACCCACCAATGTATCAGATGATTTTTAGAAATGTACCTCCGTGTCACCTATGCAGAGCAGGGATTTGTATACGGCAAAAATGGCAAAATGTCACCCACCAATGTAACAGATAATTTTTAGAAATTTACCTCCTTGTCACTTATGCAGAGCAGGGGTTTGTAATCAGCAAAACTGGCAAAATGTCACCCACCAATGTAAAAGATGATTTTTGGAAATTTAAATCCCTGTCACCAATGCAGAGTAGGGTTTTGTAAAAGTCAAAACTGTCAAAATGTCACGCACCAATCTAACAGATGATTTTTAGAAATTTACCTCCCTGCCACCTTTGCAGAGCAGGGGTTTGTATACGACAAAACTGGCAAAATGTCACCCACCACTGTAACAGATGATTTTTATAAATTTACGTCCTTGTCACCTATGCAGAGCAGAGGTTTGTATATGGCAAAATTGGCAAAATGTCACCCACCAATGTAAGAGATGATTTTTAGAAATGTAGCTCCCTGACAACTATGCAGAGCAGGTGTTTGCAAACGGCAAAACTGGTAAAATGTCACCCACCAATGTAACAGATGATTTTTAGAAATTTACGTCCTTGTCACCTATGTAGAGCAGGGGTTTGTAAACGGCAAAACTGACAAAATGTCACCCACCAATGTAACAGACGATTTATACAAATTTATGTCCCTGTCACCTCTGCAGAGCAGACGTTTGTATATGGCAAAACTGTCAAAATGTCACCCACCAAGGTAACAGACGGTTCATACAAATTTACATCCCTGTCACCTATGCAGAGCAGGGATGTGTATGCGGCAAAACTGGCAAAATGTCACCCACCAAAGGAACAGATGATTTTTAGAAATTTACGTCCTTGTCACCTATGCAGATCAGGGCTTTGTAAACGGCAAAAATGTCACCCACCAGTGTAAGAGATGCTTTTTAGAAATTTACCTCCCTGCCACCTATGCAGAGCAGGGGTTTGTGTACGACAAAACTGGCAAAATGTCACCCACCACTGTAAGAGGAGATTTTTAGAAATTTACCTCCCTGTCACCTATACAGAGCAGGGGTTTGTATAAAGAAAAAATGGCAAAACGTTACCCACCAAGGGAAAAGACAATTTATACAAATTTACGTCCCTGTCACCTATGCAGAGCAGGGGTTTGTATGACGGCAAAACTGGGAAAATGTCACCCACCAATGTAACAGATGATTTTTATAAATTTACGTCCTTGTCACCTATGCAGAGCAGAGGTTTGTATATGGCAAAATTGGCAAAATGTCACCCACCAATGTAAGAGATGATTTTTAGAAATTTACCTCCCTGACACCTACTCAGAGCAGAGGTTTGTATATGGCAAAATTGGCAAAATGTCACCCACCAATGTAAGAGATGATTTTTAGAAATTTACCTCCCTGTCACCAATGCAGAGTAGGGTTTTGTAAACGGCAAAACTGGTAAAATGTCACGCTCCAATCTAACAGATGATTTTTAGAAATTTACCTCCCTGTCACCTATACAGAGCAGGGGTTTGTATAAAGGAAAAATGGCAAAACGTTACCCACCAAGGTAAAATACAATTTATACAAATTTACGTCCCTGTCACCTATGCAGAGCAGGGATTTGTATGATGGCAAAACTGGGAAAATGTCACCCACCAATGTAACAGATGATTTTTATAAATTTACGTCCTTGTCACCTATGCAGAGCAGAGGTTTGTATATGGCAAAATTGGCAAAATGTCACCCACCAATGTAAGAGATGATTTTTAGAAATGTAGCTCCTTGACAACTATGCAGAGCAGGTGTTTGCAAACGGCAAAACTGGTAAAATGTCACCCACCAATGTAACAGATGATTTTTAGAAATTTACGTCCTTGTCACCTATGCAGAGCAGGGGTTTGTAAACGGCAAAACTGACAAAATGTCACCCACCAATGTAACAGATGATTTATACAAATTTATGTCCCTGTCACCTCTGCAGAGCAGACGTTTGTATATGGCAAAACTGGCAAAATGTCACCCACCAATGTAAGAGATGATTTTTAGAAATTTACCTCCCTGTCACCTATGCAGAGCAGAGGTTTGTATACAGCAAAACTGTCAAAATGTCACCCACCAAGGTAACAGACGGTTTATACAAATTTAGTCCCTGTCACCTATGTAGAGCAGGGGATTGTATATGGAAAAACTGGCAAAAGTCACCCACCAATGTAACCGATGAATTTTAGAAATTTGACGTCCTTGTCACCTATGCAGAGCAGATGTTTGTATATGGCAAAACTGGCAACTGTTACCCACCAATGTAAGAGTTGATTTTTAGAAATGTAGCTCCCTATCACCTATGCAGAGCAGGGGTTTGTATACAGCAAAACTGGCAAAATGTCACCCACCAATGTATCAGATGATTTTTAGAAATGTACCTCCGTGTCACCTATGCAGAGCAGGGATTTGTATACGGCAAAAATGGCAAAATGTCACCCACCAATGTAACAGATAATTTTTAGAAATTTACCTCCTTGTCACTTATGCAGAGCAGGGGTTTGTAATCAGCAAAACTGGCAAAATGTCACCCACCAATGTAAAAGATGATTTTTGGAAATTTAAATCCCTGTCACCAATGCAGAGTAGGGTTTTGTAAAAGTCAAAACTGTCAAAATGTCACGCACCAATCTAACAGATGATTTTTAGAAATTTACCTCCCTGCCATCTATGCAGAGCAGGGGTTTGTATATGACAAAACTGGCAAAATGTCACCCACCACTGTAACAGATGATTTTTATAAATTTACGTCCTTGTCACCTATGCAGAGTAGAGGTTTGTATATGGCAAAATTGGCAAAATGTCACCCACCAATGTAAGAGATGATTTTGAGAAATGTAGCTCCTTGACACCTATGCAGAGCAGGTGTTTGCAAACGGCAAAACTAGTAAAATGTCACCCACCAATGTAACAGATGATTTTTAGAAATTTACTTCCTTGTTACCTATGCAGAGCAGGGGTTTGTAAACGGCAAAATTTGCAAAATGTCACCCACCAATGTAACAGATGATTTTTAGAAAATTACATCCCTGTCACCTATGCAGAGCAGGGGTGTGTATACGGCAAAACTGTCAAAATGTCACCCACTAATGTAAGAGATGATTTTTAGAAATTTACCTCTCTGTCACCTACGCAGAGCATGGGTTGTATACTGTGTAAGAGGGTGCAAGGTACCGTGGTCGATGGCAGGTACGTGTCACCGAGGTTCCTGGCCTCGGTGAGGTAAGAGCCGGGTTTTCGTGTGTCAGCAGCA
The DNA here is from genome assembly GCA_033119425.1 of Bufotes viridis. NCBI lineage: Eukaryota > Metazoa > Chordata > Amphibia > Anura > Bufonidae > Bufotes > Bufotes viridis. The sequence continues at coordinate 347,680,165 of CM065589.1, read as the reverse complement.
GCTAGTGCTGTTTGACACCTTGTTTTTTTTAGTTTGGCTGCAAAGCCAATCCGGGCCGGCTCTTACTGGGAGTAGGCAAAGAGTTGGGTGGGTGCCTATTCCCCACGGTCCAGGCCGGACTTTATCCGGACCTTTAAAAGGCAGCCTCCTCAGCAGCTGATTGTGATTGTCCTGGAGCTGATGTTAGGCTGTGGAATCACTTGAATTTGGGAGTGCTGATCCATGCGCTGCTGTGTCGTGTTCTCTGGGCTGGAAGCAAGACCCCAAGCAAGGAGGAGTGCAGACGGCCTGGAAGCCGGAGGTCGATCGCCTTGCGGCTGGACTGACAGCCAGGTGCGAACCTGCACCTAAAGCCTCCCAGGTGACTGGAAACAGTTTTGGACTATTTTGTTTTGCTGCACGTTTTCTGTTGGGTGTGAACTAACACCAAGTGACTGTTTGCTGTGTATTTGCTACAAGTGTGAATTAAACACTGTTTGCTACACTTTCTGGACTCCGTTTTGCCTCTATACTGCACCCGCACTGCTACCTACCAGAGCGACTCCCCACAACAGCAAAACTGTCAAAATGTCACCCACCAAGGTAACAGACGGTTCATACAAATTTACATCCCTGTCACCTATGCAGAGCAGGGATGTGTATACGGCAAAACTGGCAAAACGTCACCCACCAAAGTAACAGATGATTTTTAGAAATTTACGTCCTTGTCACCTATGCAGATCAGGGCTTTGTAAACGGCAAAAATGTCAAAATGTCACCCACCAGTGTAAGAGATGCTTTTTAGAAATTTACCTCCCTGTCACCTATACAGAGCAGGGGTTTGTATAAAGAAAAAATGGCAAAACGTTACCCACCAAGGTAAAAGACAATTTATACAAATTTACGTCCCTGTCACCTATGCAGAGCAGGGGTTTGTATGACGGCAAAACTGGGAAAATGTCACCCACCAATGTAACAGATGATTTTTATAAATTTACGTCCTTGTCAACTATGCAGAGCAGAGGTTTGTATATGGCAAAATTGGCAAAATGTCACCCACCAATGTAAGAGATGATTTTTAGAAATGTAGCTCCTTGACAACTATGCAGAGCAGGTGTTTGCAAACGGCAAAACTGGTAAAATGTCACCCACCAATGTAACAGATGATTTTTAGAAATTTACGTCCTTGTCACCTATGCAGAGCAGGGGTTTGTAAACGGCAAAACTGACAAAATGTCACCCACCAATGTAACAGACGATTTATACAAATTTATGTCCCTGTCACCTCTGCAGAGCAGACGTTTGTATATGGCAAAACTGTCAAAATGTCACCCACCAAGGTAACAGACGGTTCATACAAATTTACATCCCTGTCACCTATGCAGAGCAGGGATGTGTATACGGCAAAACTGGCAAAACGTCACCCACCAAAGTAACAGATGATTTTTAGAAATTTACGTCCTTGTCACCTATGCAGATCAGGGCTTTGTAAACGGCAAAAATGTCACCCACCAGTGTAAGAGATGCTTTTTAGAAATTTACCTCCCTGCCACCTATGCAGAGCAGGGGTTTGTGTACGACAAAACTGGCAAAATGTCACCCACCACTGTAAGAGGAGATTTTTAGAAATTTACCTCCCTGTCACCTATACAGAGCAGGGGTTTGTATAAAGAAAAAATTTCAAAACGTTACCCACCAAGGTAAAAGACAATTTATACAAATTTACGTCCCTGTCACCTATGCAGAGCAGGGGTTTGTATGACGGCAAAACTGGGAAAATGTCACCCACCAATGTAACAGATGATTTTTATAAATTTACGTCCTTGTCACCTATGCAGAGCAGAGGTTTGTATATGGCAAAATTGGCAAAATGTCACCCACCAATGTAAGAGATGATTTTTAGAAATTTACCTCCCTGACACCTACTCAGAGCAGAGGTTTGTATATGGCAAAAATGGCAAAATGTCACCCACCAATGTAAGAGATGATTTTTAGAAATTTACCTCCCTGTCACCTATACAGAGCAGGGGTTTGTATAAAGAAAAAATTGCAAAACGTTACCCACCAAGGTAAAAGACAATTTATACAAATTTACGTCCCTGTCACCTATGCAGAGCAGGGGTTTGTATGACGGCAAAACTGGGAAAATGTCACCCACCAATGTAACAGATGATTTATATAAATTTACGACCTTGTCACCTATGCAGAGCAGAGGTTTGTATATGGCAAAATTGGCAAAATGTCACCCACCAATGTAAGAGATGCTTTTTAGAAATTTACCTCCCTGCCACCTATGCAGAGCAGGGGTTTGTGTACGACAAAACTGGCAAAATGTCACCCACCACTGTAAGAGGAGATTTTTAGAAATTTACCTCCCTGTCACCTATACAGAGCAGGGGTTTGTATAAAGAAAAAATTTCAAAACGTTACCCACCAAGGTAAAAGACAATTTATACAAATTTACGTCCCTGTCACCTATGCAGAGCAGGGGTTTGTATGACGGCAAAAATGGGAAAATGTCACCCACTAATGTAACAGATGATTTTTATAAATTTACGTCCTTGTCACCTATGCAGAGCAGAGGTTTGTATATGGCAAAATTGGCAAAATGTCACCCACCAATGTAATAGATGATTTTTAGAAATTTACCTCCCTGTCACCAATGCAGAGTAGGGTTTTGTAAACGGCAAAACTGGTAAAATATCACGCTCCAATCTAACAGATGATTTTTAGAAATTTACCTCCCTGTCACCTATACAGAGCAGGGGTTTGTATAAAGGAAAAATGGCAAAACGTTACCCACCAAGGTAAAATACAATTTATACAAATTTATGTCCCTGTCACCTATGCAGAGCAGGGATTTGTATGATGGCAAAACTGGGAAAATGTCACCCACCAATGTAACAGATGATTTTTAGAAATGTAGCTCCTTGACAACTATGCAGAGCAGGTGTTTGCAAACGGCAAAACTTGTAAAATGTCACCCACCAATGTAACAGATGATTTTTAGAAATTTACGTCCTTGTCACCTATGCAGAGCAGGGGTTTGTAAACGGCAAAACTGACAAAATGTCACCCACCAATGTAACAGATGATTTATACAAATTTATGTCTGTCACCTCTGCAGAGCAGACGTTTGTATATGGCAAAACTGGCAAAATGTCACCCACCAATGTAAGAGATGATTTTTAGAAATTTACCTCCCTGTCACCTATGCAGAGCAGAGGTTTGTATACAGCAAAACTGTCAAAATGTCACCCACCAAGGTAACAGACGGTTTATACAAATTTAGTCCCTGTCACCTATGTAGAGCAGGGGATTGTATATGGAAAAACTGGCAAAAGTCACCCACCAATGTAACCGATGAATTTTAGATATTTGACGTCCTTGTCACCTATGCAGAGCAGAGGTTTGTATATGGCAAAACTGGCAAAATGTCACCCCCCAATGTATCAGATGATTTTTAGAAATGTACCTCCGTGTCACCTATGCAGAGCAGGGATTTGTATACGGCAAAAATGGCAAAATGTCACCCACCAATGTAACAGATAATTTTTAGAAATTTACCTCCTTGTCACTTATGCAGAGCAGGGGTTTGTAATCAGCAAAACTGGCAAAATGTCACCCACCAATGTAAAAGATGATTTTTGGAAATTTAAATCCCTGTCACCAATGCAGAGTAGGGTTTTGTAAAAGTCAAAACTGTCAAAATGTCACGCACCAATCTAACAGATGATTTTTAGAAATTTACCTCCCTGCCACCTATGCAGAGCAGGGGTTTGTATACGACAAAACTGGCAAAATGTCACCCACCACTGTAACAGATGATTTTTAGAAATTTACTTCCCTGTCACCTATGCAGAGCAGGGGTTTGTAAACGGCAAAACTGACAAAATGTCACCCACCAATGTAACAGATGATTTTTATAAATTTACGTCCTTGTCACCTATGCAGAGTAGAGGTTTGTATATGGCAAAATTGGCAAAATGTCACCCACCAATGTAAGAGATGATTTTGAGAAATGTAGCTCCTTGACACCTATGCAGAGCAGGTGTTTGCAAACGGCAAAACTGGCAAAATGTCACCCACCAATGTAAGAGATGATTTTTAGAAATTTACCTCCCTGTCACCTATGCAGAGCAGGGGTTTGTATATGGCAAAACTGTCAAAATGTCACCCACTAATGTAAGAGATGATTTTTAGAAATTTACCTCCTTGTCACCTATGCAGAGCAGAGGTTTGTATACAGCAAAACTGTCAAAATGTCACCCACCAAGGTAACAGACGGTTTATACAAATTTAGTCCCTGTCACCTATGTAGAGCAGGGGATTCTATATGGAAAAACTGGCAAAATGTCACCCACCAATGTAACCGATGAATTTTAGAAATTTGACGTCCTTGTCACCTATGCAGAGCAGGGGTTTGTATATGGCAAAACTGGCAACTGTTACCCACCAATGTAAGAGATGATTTTTAGAAATGTAGCTCCCTGTCACCTATGCAGAGCAGGGGTTTGTATACAGCAAAACTGGCAAAATGTCACCCACCAATGTATCAGATGATTTTTAGAAATGTACCTCCGTGTCACCTATGCAGAGCAGGGATTTGTATACGGCAAAAATGGCAAAATGGCACCCACCAATGTAACAGATAATTTTTAGAAATTTACCTCCTTGTCACTTATGCAGAGCAGGGGTTTGTAAACGGCAAAACTGACAAAATGTCACCCACCAAAGTAACAGACCATTTATACAAATTCATGTCCCTGTCACCTATGCAGAGCAGAGGTTTGTATACGGCAAAACTGACAAAATGTCACCCACCAATGTAACAGACCATTTATACAAATTTACGTCCCTGTCACCTACGCAGAGCAGAGATGTGTATACGGCAAAACTGTCAAAATGTCACCCACCAAGGAACCAGACGGTTTATACAAATTTACGTCCCTGTCACCTACGCAGAGCAGGGATGTGTATACGGCAAAACTGGCATAATGTCACCCACCAAAGTAACAGATGATTTTTAGAAATTTACGTCCTTGTCACCTATGCAGATCAGGAGTTTGTAAACGGCAAAAATGGCAAAATGTCACCCACCAATGTAAGAGATGATTTTTAGAAATGTAGCTCCCTGTCACCTATGCAGAGCAGGGGATTTTATATGGCAACACTGGCAAAATGTCACCCACCAATGTAACAGATGATTTTTTGAAATTTACATCCTTGTCACCTACGCAGAGCCGGGGTTTGTAAATGGCAAAACTGGCAAAAGGTCACCCACCAATGTAACAGATGATTTTTAGAAATGTATGTCCTTGAAACCTATGCAGAGCAGGAGTTTGTAAACGGCAAAAATTGCAAAATGTCACCCACCAATGTAACAGATGATTTTTAGAAAATTACATCCCTGTCACCTATGCAGAGCTGGGGATTGTATATGGCAAAACTGTCAAAATGTCACCCACTAATGTAAGAGATGATTTTTAGAAATTTACCTCCCTGTCACCTATGCAGAGCATGGGGTTGTATAGAGCAAAACTGTCAAAATGTCACCCACCAAAGTAACAGATGATTTTTAGAAATTTACGTCCTTGTCACCTATGCAGATCAGGAGTTTGTAAACGGCAAAAATGGCAAAATGTCACCCACCAATGTAAGAGATGATTTTTAGAAATGTAGCTCCCTGTCACCTATGCAGATCAGGGGTTTGTATACAGCAAAACTGACAAAATGTCACCCACCAATGTTAGAGATGATTTTTAGAAATTTACATCCCTGTCACCAATGCAGAGTAGGGTTTTGTAAACGGCAAAACTGGCAAAATGTCACGCACCAGTCTAACAGATGATTTTTAGAAATGTACCTCCCTGCCACTTATGCAGAGCAGGGGTTTGTATACGACAAAACTGGGAAAATGTCACCCACCAATGTAACAGATGATTTTTATAAATTTACGTCCTTGTCACCTATGCAGAGCAGAGGTTTGTATGTGGCATAATTGGCAAAATGTCACCCACCAATGTAAGAGATGATTTTTAGAAATGTAGTTCCTTGATACCTAGGCACAGCAGGTGTTTGCAAACGGCAAAACTGGTAAAACGTCACCCACCAATGTATCAGATGATTTTTAGAAATTTACGTCCTTGTCACCTATTCAGAGCAGGGGTTTGAAAACGGCAAAACTGACAAAATGTCACCCACCAATGTAACAGACCATTTATACTAATTCATGTCCCTGTCACCTATGCAGTGCAGAGGTTTGTATACGGCAAAATTGGCAAAATGTCACCCACCAATGTAAGAGATGATTTTTATAAATTTTCCTCCCTGTCACCTATGCAGAGCATGGGATTGTATATGGCAACACTGGCAAAATGTCACCCACCAATGTAACAGATGATTTTTTGAAATTTACATCCTTGTCACCTATGCAGAGTCGGGGTTTGTAAATGGCAAAACTGGCAAAAGGTCACCCATCAATGTAACAGATGATTTTTAGAAATGTATGTCCTTGACACCTATGCAGAGCAGGGGTTTGTAAACGGCAAAACTGACAAAATGTCACCCACCAATGTAACAAATGAATTTTAGAAATTTATTAGTCTTGTCACCTATGCAGAGCAGGGGTTTGTAAACGGCAAAAATTGCAAAATGTCACCCACCAATGTAAGAGATGATTTTTAGAAATGTAGCTCCCTTTCACCTATGCAGAGCAGGGGTTTGTATACAGCAAAACTGCCAAAATGTCACCCACCAATGTCAGAGATGATTTTTAGAAATGTACATCCCTGTCACCAATGCAGAGTAGGGTTTTGTAAACGGCAAAACTGGCAAAATGTCACCCACCACTGTAACAGATGATTTTTAGAAATTTACCTCCCTGTCACCTATACAGAGCAGGGGTGTGTAAACGTCAAAACTGGCAAAATGTCACACACCAAAGTAACAGATGATTTTTAGAAATTTACGTCCTGGTCACCTATGCAGAGCAGGAGTTTGTAAACGTCAAAACTGGCCAAATGTTACCCACCAATGTAACCGATGAATTTTAGAAATTTATGTCTTTGTCACCTATGCAGAGCAGGGGTTTGTAAACGGCAAAACTGGCAAAATGTTACCCACTAATGTAACAGATAATTTTTAACAATGTACCTCCCTATCACCTATGCAGAGCATGGGTTTGTATTCAGCAAAACTGGCAAAATGTCACCCACCGATGTAACAAATGATTTTTAGAGATTTACCTCCCTGTCACCTATGCAGATCAGGGGATTGTACATGGCAAAATTGGCAAAATGTCATCCACCAATGTAACAGATGATTTTTTGAAATTTACATCCTTGTCACCTATGCAGAGCAGGAGTTTGTAAACGGCAAAACTGGCAGAATTGTACCCACCAATGTAACAGATGATTTTTAGAAATTTAAATCCTTGTCACCTATGCAGAGCAGGGGTTTGTATATAGAAAAACTGACAAACTGACAAAATTTCACCCACCAATGTAACAGATGATTTTTAGAAATTTACATCCCTGCCACCTATGCAGAGCAGGGCTTTGTAAACAGCAAAACTGGCAAAATGTCACCCACCACTGTGAAAGATGACTTTTAGAAATTTACTTCCCTGTCACCAATGCAGTACAGGGGTTTGTAAACGGCAAAACTGACAAATTGTCACCCACCAATGTAACAGACGATTTATACTAATTTATGTCCCTGTCACCTATGCAGAGCAGAGGTTTGTATATGGCAAAATTTGCAAAATGTCACACACCAATGTAAGAGATGATTTTTAGAAATGTACCTCGTTGTCACTTATGCAGAGCACGGGTTTGTATACAGCAAAACTGGCAAAATGTCACCCACCAATGTAACAAATGATTTTTAGAAATTTACCTCCCTGTCACCTATGCAGATCAGGGGATTGTATATGGCAAAACTGGCAAAATGTCATCCACCAATGTAACAGATGATTTTTTGAAATTTACAACCTTGTCACCTATGCAGAGCAGGGGTTTGTATACAGCAAAACTGGCAAAATGTCACCCACCAATGTAACAGATGATTTTTAGAAATTTAAATCCTTGTCATCTATGCAGAGCAGGGGTTTGTATACGGAAAAACTTGCAAAATGTCACCCACCAATGTAACAGATGATTTTTTTAAATTTACGTCCTTGTCACCTATGCAGAGCAGGGGTTTGTAAACGGCAAAACTGGCAAACTGTTACCCACCAATGTAAGAGATGATTTTTAGAAATTTACGTCCTTGTCACCTTTGTAGAGCAGGGGTTTGTAAACAGCAAAACTGACAGAATGAGCAAACCTTATTGCGGATGCAAATAAGGGGGGACATGGTGTCATGAACCCTCTGTTTTGCATGCTCAATATTGTATATGCGTGTAGTACTTACCTGGGTTACAGATGCAGTTGTTGCAGTCTGAGAGTCCACGAGGAATGGATGAAGAGGCTGATTGGTGTAGACATTAACTGCCATCTCAGGGCACCTGCAAAAGAGAACAGCGGTTGGAAGCTGCGCAGATTCGTCTGGACCTAGGAAGAAACCAGACCTGTGCCAGGCTGATCATCGATAATTTACTTCAGCAGTTGATCCAAAGGGCTGAAGAACAGGGTGGAGAGGCATGGCTACGATCCTGCTTACAACAGGACCGCTCTTCAGTGAATCAGGATCGGCAATCTGCTGATACAGCTTGCGCTTCCTCTTGCTTGAGAAGCGCAGGGCTGGATGGGATCTCCGATTCAATCGCGGTGCCTGTCGTCGACGTTGCTCCGCCTCCTCCTCCTGCATCGCCACCGGCGAAAAGATTGAGAAGAGGAACTTTTCTCCTTCAAGGGATAACAGAAGAAGCGGACTTACTAAAACTTCTGCGTCACAGGGCGCGAGAAGGGGACAACGACAGGCAGCCACATCTCAACGCCGTTCATCCACTTCAACAGCAAGACGGTCCCGTGCACCTGAAAGAGACAGTTCAACAGTCAACCTACAGGAGGGTGAGCATGTATCTAACATTAATAGTGACTGTACATTACAGGGCACTACACCCTTGGGGTCTAATTCTCAGCTTGCATCCAACAATGTTCCTCAGGAGAGGATTCAATTGTTCAATGAATTTTTGTCCTTTTTATCTTGTAAGGATAAAGCTCCCATTCAGGATTCAGCTTGGTCCTCGGTGGATTCTTCATCTGAGTCCGATTGTCAGATTTACCCCAAAGTATCGGGGGCAGCATTTAAGGACAAGTGTCTTTTTCCATCTTTAGATGCTGCTGGCGGTATTAAGGAAAGTGCTTATGCTGAGACTTTACCTTGTCAGATATCGCCTTTAGGTTTTCATTTAACTAAATCTATTAAGGACAAAATTTGGCACCGGGAATATGTAGATTTAATTTCCCTCTTGCCGTCAAATAGAAATGACACTAAAAAGGATGAAGACGATAAGAAAAAGAATCCACCTAAAAACTTCTTAAATTGGTTACAAGGTTTCTGTATCTATTCTGCAGTGTTGGGAGAAAAATATCCTAATCATTTCAGCGGTTTGTTTCATCATCTTGATGCTATTTTAGAGGCATATAAGAATTTTGGAGGATCAGCGTGGTATTTTTATGATGAATCCTTCCGCCAGAAGTTGGCGGTTTATCCTGAATTGTCTTGGGGAGAAAAAGGGTGTAGGGTTAAGGATTAATCTCATGTTACCGCAGAGAAATCATAATTTTCGTCAACAAACCCCTAAACGTGGAGTTTGCTTCGCATTTAATGAAGCCACTTGCAAGTGGCAGTCAACATGCAAGTATAGGCATGAATGCACCTTTTGTTCAGGAAATCACCCAGCAGCTAAGTGCTTCAAGAAACAAATTGCCGGTAAAGAGTCCGTTAGAGGAGGGGACGCCATTGAACCTGTCAAGACTAATCTCCAGTATAAGAATGTATCCAGACAGGCAGAAGGCGGACTTATTAATTGATGGTTTCACTAATGGCTTCTACGTACCAACTTTTAGTGGACGTGGTTGTCAATTTTCGGATAATTTGAAATCTGTTCTGCTAAATAAAGAAATAGTCTTGGATAAAATAAATAAAGAGATTTTGGAGCACAGAGTTGCTGGGCCATTTTCTTATCCTCCATTTGCCAATTTTAGAGTTTCGCCTTTAGGCCTGGTTCCCAAAAAGGAACCTAATAGCTATAGATTGATTCACAATTTGTCACATCCTAAGGGTGATTCTCTTAATGATATGATTGATGGTGATTCTGCTACTGTCCATTATGCCTCTTTTGATCAGGCTTTAACTTTATTAAGAAAAGCAGGTCAGTACGCTTTATTGGCGAAAACAGACATTAAGTCTGCTTTTCGGCTTTTACCGATTCATCCGTCTGGATATAACTCTCTAGGTTTTCAATTCGGAGGATTTTTTTACTATGACAAAGCTTTACCTATGGGGTTTTCTTTATCTTGCCATTATTTTGAGACTTTTTCTACCTTTTTGCAGTGGATGGTGGAGTTTCATTATAATGGTGGATTTATGCTACATTATCTCGACAATTTTTTATTCATAGGTTCGGTCGGTTCTAACGACTGTATTAATTTGTTGAATACTTTTAGAAATATAGCCAATTATTTTAACCTTCCATTAGCGGAAGAAAAAACAGTCTGCCCCACGACTTCTATCAAATTTCTTGGAATAGAAATCGACACTGCTAATATGGAATTTAGGATTCCAAGGGAAAAAATTACTTCTACCAAAATACTTATATTGAATCTTTTGAGTAGTAAAAAGTGTACTTTGAAGAGAGTTCAGTCAGCATTGGGTTCCCTGAACTTTATTTCTAGGGTTATCCCAATGGGCCGAATTTTTTCAAAGAGACTTTATGCGGCCACGGCGGGGAGAAAAAACCCGTGTGATCACATTCGTTTAACTAAGAGCTTAAAAGATGACTTGGAGGTTTGGCTAGAATTCCTTGAGAAATTTAATGGTAAATCTATATGGCAGGATGAATTTGTTACTGCTGAGTCGTTACAATTGTATACTAATGCTGCTGCATCGGTTGGTTATGGCGTATTATTTGATAAGCAGTGGTCGGCTGAGCGTTGGCCGTCTTATTGGTCTTCGGGAGATTTATTATTGAATATAAATTTCTTGGAGCTATTTCCAGTATTGGTTGCTCTGACTATTTGGAAACATCAACTTAAGAACAAGCGTATTCTATTCTGGTCAGATAATAAGGGAGTGGTGTTCGCGCTTAATTGCTTAGCTGCTAAGTCTGAACCAGTCGTCAAATTGCTAAGACAAATTGTTATTTTATGTTTAGATAATAACATGTGGGTTAAGGCCCAATATGTTTCAGGGAAATCTAACGAGACCGCTGATGCTCTATCTCGACAGAATTTCATAAAATTCAGGCTACTGGCTCTGGAGGCAGAGAGAAGAGGAATACCTTGTCCCGAATTTCTTTGGAGATTGATTGGTCACTCATCAACTCTTTAGTCAGTAAGGCAGTAGCTTGTAATACATGGGCCGCGTATTCGGCCTTGTGGGACAATTGGAAAAAATTTTGTTTGGGTAACAATTATAGTTATGGGGATTTTAGTATAGTCCCTGCTATCCATTTTATTCATGATCTATTGAAGAGTGGAAGAAGGGGTCAGTATATTCAGAAGATGCTGATAGGTATTTCCTATTTTCAGCGGATTTTGGGTGTACCCCCCTTTTCTTCTAATTTTCTTCTTAAACAACTCGTGAAAGGATCGATTAGATCTGGATCCTGTTTACCAAAAACGTGCCCGTTGTCTTTAGGCAATTTGAAAGATTTTGTTCTTTTCTTACCTTTAGTTTGTATCACAAAATATGAAGCTTCCTTGTTCAAATCGGCCTTCTTGTTAGCTTTCTTTGGTGCACTTCGCATTTCTGAATTTACTGCAAAAAATAGAAGGGCAGAAGCGCCATTACTTATTAACCATCTTGTATTGACTTTGGATAAAATCCGCATTTTTCTGTCTAGGTCTAAAACTGATCAGACAGGAAAAGGTAGTTGGATTGTCGTTAATAGGATAAGTGACCGAACTATTTGTCCTGTATTGTCTTTTATGGAATGGTTGCAGTTTCGGCACACTTCGGATGGCCCTTTGTTTAGACATTTTGATGGATCACCTTTGACTAAATATCAATTTAGTTTTATGTTATCTAAGTGTGTACGTCATTTTAAATTGGGTAATAGAAGACTTTCTGCTCATTCATTTCGCATTGGTGCGGCTACTCACGCACATAATTTAGGTCTTCGAGCAAAATCAATAAAAAGGTTGGGCAGGTGGAGTTCGGATAGGTACAAACTTTACATTAGACCTGATCTGTTGTTTTAATTTTGTTTTGCAGAGCCGAAAATCGTTTGGATTTTGGGAAATGAATTGATTTCGGCCGCTAGCAATCGTTCGACTATGAGATTCCTGTCTGATAACTTGGGTTTTGGGAGTGAGGTAGTAATATTTTGGAGAGGTATCCCCAACATTCATATTAGAGAGGTTTTCAAATATTGTTTACATTTTAAGTCAATTTGGCCATTGCCCGATTTATTTATATTACATGTGGGTGTAGATGACATTGGCAAGGTTAGTACTCACGTTCTTATTATAGAATTTAGGAACATTCTCTTAGATATTCAAAGACTTCTTCCTGGTGCGAAATTGGCATTTTCGGAGATTGTCTCCAAATGGGTTTGGAATTCATCCCCTTTGAAGTTTATGGAAAAGATCCGCATTAGAGTGAATAGGCATTTGGGTAAGTTTTTGCAGACTCATGATGGTTTGTCTTGCAGGCATTCTGAGCTGGAGGGGTTTATCAGGGGTTTATATGATGTTCAATACAATTCCTTGTCGGGGATTGGTTTAGATATTTTGAACGTTGGTTTTCAAAATTTAATTGAAGTTGGCTGCGGTGTTTTTTAGCCATTTGGCCTGGTTGGCTTCATGGCGGATGGGTAATAGTCGCTCTTTGAGCGGACTAGATATTTAAGGTTAATAGTTGTGGGCAACTATTCTTTGGTTTAAATGGATGGAGTATTATTAGTTGGTTATTAATTATCTCAAGGTAAAATAAACACCGTGGCCAATTATCTACCATACTAAAATAAATAAACAGTTAATTAATTATAAATCGGTTGGTGTATGGTTTTTTGTTGAGGTATAGATGGGTAAATATGACACCATGAGCAAACCTTATTGCGGATGCAAATAAGGGGGGACATGGTGTCATGAACCCTCTGTTTTGCATGCTCAATATTGTATATGTGTGTAGTACTTACCTGGGTTACAGATGCAGTTGTTGCAGTCTGAGAGTCCACGAGGAATGGATGAAGAGGCTGATTGGTGAAGACATTAACTGCCATCTCGGGGCACCTGCAAAATAGAACAGCGGTTGGAAGCTGCGCAGATTCGTCTGGACCTAGGAAGAAACCCCCTCCCACCCTACCCTGGTAACATATGTCGCGGTGTTTGTTTGGGTAATAGTCACTCTTTGAGCGGACTAGATATTTAAGGTTAATAGTTGTGGGCAACTATTCTTTGGTTTAAATGGATGGAGTATTATTAGTTGGTTATTAATTATCTCAAGGTAAAATAAACACCGTGGCCAATTATCTACCATACTAAAATAAATAAACAGTTAATTAATTATAAATCGGTTGGTGTATGTTTTTTTGTTGAGGTATAGATGGGTAAATATGACACCATGTCACCCACCAATGTAACAGATGATTTTTAGAAATTTACGTCCTTGTCACCTATGCGGAGCAGGGGTTTGTAAACGGCAAAACTGGCAAAATGTCACCCACCAATGTAGCTGATGTTTTATACAAATTTATGACCCTTTCACCTATGCAGAGCAGAGGTTTGTATATGACAAAACTGGCAAAATGTCACCCACAAATGTAAGAGATGATTTTTAGAAATACACCTCCCTGCCACCTATGCAGAGCAGGGGTTTGTATACGACAAAACTATCAAAATGTCACCCACCAATGTAACAGATGATTTTTAGAAATTTACTTCCCTGTCACCTATGCAGAGCAGGGGTTTGTAAACGGCAAAACTGACAAAATGTCACCCACTAATGTAAGAGGTGATTTTTAGAAATTTGCGTCCCTGTCACCTATGCAGAGCATGGGTTTGTATACAGCAAAACTGTCAATTTGTCACCCACCAATGTAACAGACGGTTTATACAAATTTACGTCCCTGTCACCTATGCAGAGCAGGGATGTGTATACGGCAAAACTGGCAAAATTTCACCCACCAAAGTAACAGATGATTTTTTGAAATTTACGTCCTTGTCACCTATGCAGAGCAGGGTTTTGTACATGGCAAAACTGGCAAAATGTCACCAACCAATGTAACAGATGATTTTTAGAAATATACCTCCCTGTCACCTATACAGAGTAGGGTTTTGTAAACGGCAAAACTGGCAAAATGTCACACACCAATCTAACAGATGATTTTTAGAAATTTAACTCTCTTCCACCCAGTGGCGTACCGCCAATATAGGCAGGGTACGCCACTGCTATGGGGCCCGAGGCACAGAGGGGCCCGGAGTGCTTGGAAGGCCCCGCCCCCTGCAGACCAGGGCTTTTTTTCAGGCAGAAATGCAGATGCCCGTCCGCCCCAGCCTCACTCCATCCGCCGTCCACGGCTGTGTCGGCCCCCAGCAGCTGAGCTCCGTCCCTGCGCTGCACTGTGCCCTGGTGGCTCCTCTCACACAGCACTATCACGTGGACATGGGGGGCGTGACTTGTGAGCGGCGCCACTCGCACAGGCAGGCAGTTCAGGAGGACAGATGATTTCCCGCTGCCTCAAGTCACCTCAGAGATTCACCCTATCTGGTAGCCTGGTAGGTGGTTTGTTAAAACTTGAAACAAACTTAGGGGGGGGGGATACTTTGGGGATGAGAAGAGTCTCATGGATCTGTGCCATGGGGGAAGGGGGGTGTAGTGCCAAATGCTAGGTGGTGGTGAAAGAAACTATGGGGGGTTTAGGGATGAGAATCTGGATCATGGATGGATCTGTGTCATCGGGGGTGTAGTGCCAAATGCTAGGTGGTGGTGAGAGAAACTATGGGGGGTTTAGGGATGAGAATCTGGATCATGGACGGATCTGTGCCATCGGGGGAAGGGGGGGTTGATTGGGGATGAGAATCTGGCTGGATGATGGATTTTTTTTTTGGGGGGGGGGGGGGTTGCGGAAGGTAGTGCCAAATGCTAGGTGCTAAAAGAAACTATGGGGGGGGATTTGGGGATGAGAATCTGGATGGGAAGAATGGAGAAATGGCAGGGCAGGTCAGGGCAGGGGTCATGAAAAAGGCATGGTGGAGGGGGGATGGGGTGCCATGGGGGGGCGGCGAAGAAATGTGAAATAGGGGGGGACAAATGTGACATGGAGGGGGAGAAATGTGACATGGAGGTGGAGAAATGTGACATGAGGGGGAGAAATGTGACATTAAGGGGGAGAAATGTGACATGAGGGGCTGATCTGAGGCATTAGGGGTCTGATTACTGGTCTGACCTAAGTGTAACGAAAAATATTTTTTCTTATTATCATTGTCTAAAACCTAGGTGCGTCTTATAGGGCGATAAATACAGTCCCCACACCAGCAAAGCAGAGCGAAGATACCAGGACCACACAGAGGAGAAGCCAGCTGCTGCAGACGAGACCAGAGCCAGGTGAGCCGCGCGTGTGATGGGGGGGCGCCAAAATGAAATTCGTTCACGCTTTGTTTACTGGGTTATGGATTCTGTTACCACGAACCATAACGCAATTCCATGACGGAATCCATAATGGAATGCCTTTAGAGGCATTCCGTCATAATAAAGGTCTATTGGCTGCATAACGGATCCGTCCGGTTTGCGTTATGCTGGAGTCCTCAGTAGGTCATGTATACATTTTTTAATTTGCAAATGTGGGTGTGGCAGGGGAGGAGCCAGGGCAGGAGGTGGGATGGGCCAGGGTAGTGGGCGGGGTTAGGGGGCCCCAATTCAGATTCTTGCTATGGGGCCCAATAATTTCTATGTACGCCCCTGCTTCCACCTTTGCAGAGCAGTGTTTTGTATACAGCAAAACTGGCAAAATGTCATCCACCACTGTAACAGATGATTTTTAGAGATTTACCTCCCTGTCACCTATACAGAGCAAGGGTTTGTAAACGGCAAAACTGACAAAATGTTACACACCAATGTAACAGATGCATTTTAGAAATTTACATCCTTGTCACCTATGCAGAGCAGGGGTTTGTATATGGCAAAACTGGCAAAATGTCACCCACCAATGTAAGAGATGATTTTTAGAAATGTACCTCCGTGTCACCTATGCAGAGCAGGGGTTTGTATACAGCAAAACTGGAAAAATGTCACCCATCAATGTAACAGATGATTTTTAGAAATTTACCTCCCTGTCACCTATGTAGAGCAGGGGTTTGTATATGACAAAACTGGCAACTTTCACCCACCCATGTAATAAATGATTTTTAGAAATTTACCACCCTGTCATCTATGTAGAGCAGGGGTTTGTATACAGCAAAAATGGAAAATGTCACCCACCAAGGTAACAGACGATTTATATAAATTTACGTCCCTGTCACCTATGCAGAGCAGGGGTTTGTAAACGGCAAAACTGGCAAAATGTCACCCACCAAGGTAACAGACGATATTTACAAATTTACGTCCCTGTCACATATGCAGAGCAGTAGTGTGTATAGGGCAAAACTGGCAAAAAGGCACCCACCAAAGTAACAGATGATTTTTTGAAATTTACGTCCTTGTCATCTATGCAGAGCAGGGGTTTGTAAACGGCAAAACTGGCAAAATGTTACCCACCAGTGTAACAGATGATTTTTAGAAATTTATGTCCCTTTCACCTATGCAGAGCAAGAGATTTTTATATGACAAAACTGGCAAAATGTCACCCACCAATGTAAGAGATGATTTTTCGAAATATACCTCCCTGCCACCTATGCAGAGCAGGGGTTTGTATACGGCAAAACTGGCAAAATGTCACCTACCACTGTAACAGATGATTTTTAGAAATTTACGTCCTTGACACCTATGCAGAGCAGGGGCTTGTAAACGGCAAAAATGGCAAAATGTCACCCACCAATGTAAGATATGATTTTTTGAAAATTTCCTCCCTTTCACCTATAAAGAGCAGGGGATTGTATATGGCAAAACTGTCAAAATGTCACCCACTAATGTAAGAGATGATTTGTTTTAAGCAAATATATTTGCTGCATTTGTGGGAGGGGAGGCGGATCACAAGGATAGTTACATGCACCTGCGGGCCTAGGCTGGCTGATTGCTAGGCTATTTATAGGCTCCTGTGGGCCCAGGCTGACGCCGATTCAGCTGATTTCACTAACTCTGGGTCAGCTCTAGGATACTGCAGCATAGTGTGGAGGCTCCTTACGGCTGGACGATGGCAGAATCTCACAGGAAGGCACTGGTATTCATGGTAGGATCGAAATGGTTTGCACGGGACCCACGCTGTGGTCCGCGACATGTAGCGCAGCTGCATCGTGTGCAGGCTCTTTCACGCCTGGGCAGCGACAAAGTGCCAGGCGAGTGCCGGCATTCACTGTAGAATCACACTTGTTGGCACGAGACCCACAATGCGGTATGTGATTCGTAATACTCTGGGACGAAGCAAAGTTTGGCGCTAATGGTCAAGTGACTGTTGTTAGTATTTTGTCCGGCTGTTTAGGGGATTGTTGGGGGCTATTGCATATAGTTATTGGTGTTGCATGCGCTTAGAGTAGGTATGGTCGCATGTTTTCTGATATCTGTATCATACGGGACACGTGTCTCCAAGCTACGCACGCTGTGTTTAAGTGATGGTATTATTTAGTTATCTCTCTGGAAGGGTCATGTATCAAGGGTCATAAAAAAAAAAAAAAGTTCATGTTTTCTCTCACCGTTGTACATGTGGGGCACACGTCCGCAGTTAGCGCCAGACACGCAAGGTGTTGGTGAATGTGTATCAGTGGCCCATATATGGGGCCACTAGCAGGTTGATAAAGGCGCCTGTATTTGAGTGCTGATGCTCTGGTAAGTGTGTTTAATCTATAAATTCTATGTTTTGGGCCTGCATGTTTCAGCGGTTCTGTGCTATTGTGTTGATTAATTGGCGTTGTATCAGGGTTTATGTTCAACCACGTTTGTTTTCTTACAGGAACACGAGGTGGTGTTGTGGTGACCATCATTTAAAAAAAAAAATAATAATAATCCTGCAGCATTATGTGGAGGTTCATTCGCACCTGGGCAATGGCAGAAGGTGCCAGGCGAGTGCTGGCATTCACCGTGGGATCGGACGGTCTGTGACTTGTAGCGCTCTGGGGCGAAGGGGGTTGGGCACTAATGGTAGAATGATCATGGCTAGGTTCGTTCCCAGCAAAGCTACGTCTGTGTGTCTGCATTTACATTTTGTCCTATACTCCATTCACTACCAGAGCTGCGTTCATGCTTCTGTTGTATCACGTTAATACTCTACTCACTTTAGATTGCATTCATACGGCTGCTTTATATCATGCTCAAACTCAGAGCTGCGCCCATACCATGTGTTAGGCACTACTCGCATCCAGAGCTGCAGTCACCCACCTGTTCTTACACCATGCGTTATACTCTGCTTCTACTTGTGGTCGGATCGGCTATCAGAAAGGTGTACCTAACCTAACAACCCTATCTACGACAAGCAGTAGAATTGTGCCATGACTGCTGCGGTAGGGCAGCCTAAAGGGGGCCACCCTAATATGAAATGACTGTGAGAAGGTGTGGGTGGGTGGGAGAAATCAGCTGAACCGGCGTCAGCCTGGACCCACAGGTGCCTATAAATAGCCTAGCAAACAGCTAGCCTACGCCCACAGGTGCATGTAAATTGCCTTGTAATCAGCCTCCCCTCCCACAAATACAGCAAATATATTTGCTTAATACTTGTGGTCGGATCGGCTATCAGAAAGGTGTACCTAACCTAACAACCCTATCTACGACAAGCAGTAGAATTGTGCCATGACTGCTGCGGTAGGGCAGCCTAAAGGGGCCAAAAAGAACAGACCTTAGGTTAGAGCAAAATATATACATACCATTACTACCCCCATGTTGAACGTAAAAGACATTCCCCGATGAAGGTGCGGAATTTACCGTACGTGTCACAGTGACTACCATCTACCTTACCTCTGTCATGTGCACCGGCACATCGTACTTGGAGGTGACTAACGCTGATGCGATTGAAGGAGTGGCCGGTAATCAGAAACAATTTACTCCTATGTATACTAACAACGTATGAACATATTACGAGAAGATCTGGATCCAGAGAGCTGCAGACTGAACAAACCATGGTGAATCTGTTGGAAGGCCTAAATGAATACCAAGCGTTCGCCGAGGGCCCTGAACGGGCACCAACTATTCCTGGTTGCGAACTACTACACCTCTACTTATACCCCAGGCCGCCTTTTATATGTAAGGGGCCAAAAAGTTAGAACATGGCGTATGCTGTGTTCCTCTACTAGTAGATTCAAGTGGAATGTGTAAACTCACCAGGCCTGGGGAACCGTCAACACGAATACATGGCTATTTCAATTAACAAGCTAATGTTGCCTGTAATGAAGACAGAGAAACGAACACGCCATACCTGCAGTTGTGACCGGAAATAAGCTTAAGGTCGTGATACTATGTATGCAGCGCCTGTAGACATGAGACATTGAGAATTGCACCTTATTACTGTACCTCCTACTGGAAGACAGACCGATACCCAGGACTTAGGCCCGGCACCAACACCCTCGCCCGAGCGGCAGAAAAAGACATGGAACCTACCTGTGGTGGGGCCACGTGGCCGACCTTAAATGGCGAAGTCATATGTCAACCCTTAATCGAAGAGGCTATGCGTGAGAGACTCTGATAGTGGAGCCATGTGTGAGAGACTAATGGCGGAGTCATATGTCAACACTAAATCGGAGAAGCCATGCGTGAGAGACTCTAATGGCGGACACTAAATCGGAGAAGCCATGCGTGAGAGACTCTAATGGCGGACACTAAATCAGAGAAGCCATGTGTGAGAGACTCTAATGGCGGAGTCATATGTGTAACACTGAATCGGAGAAGCCGTGCGTGGGAGACTAATGGGCACTTAACCATAGAAGCCATGCGTGAGAGACTCAAATGGCAGACACTTAATTGGAGAAGCCATGCGTGAGAGACTCTAATGGAGGACACTAACCCGGAGAAGCCATGCGTGAGAGACTCTAATGGCGGACACTAAATCAGAGAAGCCATGCGTGAGAGACTCTAATGGCGGAGTCATATGTGTAACACTAAATCAGAGAAGCCATGCGTGAGAGACTCTAATGGCGGAGTCTAATGTGTAACACTGAATCGGAGAAGCCATGCGTGAGAGACTCAAATGGCAGACACTAAATCAGAGAAGCCATGCGTGAGAGACTCTAATGGCGGAGTCTAATGTGTAACACTGAATCGGAGAAGCCGTGCGTGGGAGACTAATGGGCACTTAACCATAGAAGCCATGCGTGAGAGACTCAAATGGCAGACACTTAATTGGAGAAGCCATGCGTGAGAGACTCTAATGGCAGACACTAAATCAGAGAAGCCATGCGTGAGAGACTCTAAGTGCGGAGTCACACGTGTAACACTAAATCGGAGAAGCCATGCGTGGGGGACTAATGGCAAAGTCATAAGTGAAATGCTTAATCGGAGAAGCCATGCATGAGAGACTAATAGCGGAGTCATATGTGTAACACTAAATCGGAGAAGCCATGCGTGGAAGACTAATGATGGAGTCATATGTGTAACATTAAATCGGTGAAGCCATGCGTGAGGGACTCTAATGGCGGACACTAAATCAGAGAAGCCATGCGTGAGAGACTCTAATGACGGACACTAAATCAGAGAAGCCATGCGTGAGAGCCTCTAATGGCGGAGTCATACGTGTAACATTAAATCGGTGAAGCCATGCGTGAGGGACTCTAATGGTGGACACTAAATCGGAGAAGCGTTGCTAGGGAAACTAAAATGGCGGAGTCATGTGTAAAACATAAACCGAGAAGTCATGCGTGGGAGACTCTAATGGCAGAGTCATATGTGTAACAGTAAATCGGAGAAGCCATGCGCGGGAGACTAATGGCGGAGTCATATGTGTAACACTAAATCGGAGAAGCTATGCGTGAGAGACTAATGGCGGAGCCATACATGCGATACTCTAACAGCAGTTTTTTTTTTTTCTTTTTGTAAACCACTTATATGACTTGGGAACTTGCGTAACCATGAACCCCTCTGACAGGGAGCCTAAGACACTAAACAGCCTACAACCATATGGTACCCCTAACAAACAACATGAAGAACGGTCAAAGGGCCCCCCGGAGCCATAAGGTCGAACCATGCCATGAGACTGACCGGAATGGCCTTACAGTGACGAGTAGTAATCAAAACGTGAGCCAGACCCGATGGGATATGCATGGACATCAGTGATGCGAACCACGTGCATGAATAAACATTAACCAACAGCATTTTTTTTTTCCTTTGAAGTGAACAGCAAAAGTAGGCCTTTGGAATATAACAAACCAACAAGGAAAAATACGCAAGCTTGAAAAGAAAGCAGCTACAGTATGTTAACCGGGAGAGCAGTGTCAGAGCGGTGTGCTGATTGCCCAAATGAAAATACTGAGTAATCATGATGTCGAGTTAAAAGGAAAATGTAGCTCTAAGTGGAAGCAGAGTATAACACATGGTGTAAGAACAGGTGGGTGAATGCAACTCTGGATGTGAGTGGTGCCTAAAACATGGTATGGGCCTGCTCTGAGCATAGAGAGCAAGGCATAACGCAGCCATATGAACAATATCTGACAGTAAGCAGAGTATTAATGTGATACAACAACAGATGCATGAACTCAGCTCTAGTAGTGAATGGAGTATAGGACAAAATGTAAATGCAGACACACGGACGTAGCTTTTAAAGGTAACAAACCTAGCCAAGATCGTTCGACAATTAGCGCCCAACCCCCTACGTGCCAGAGAGCTACAAATCACGGACCGTGTAACCAAGTCCAATCCCACCGTGAATGCCAGCACTCGCCTGGCACCTTTTGCCGTTGCCCAGGTGCGAATGGACCTCAACATAATGCTGCAGGTTTTTTTTTTTTTTTTTAAAGATGGTCATTACCACACCACCTAATGTTCCTTTAAGAAAACATAAAGGTGGTTGAACATAAACACTGATTCAATGCCAAATAATCGACACAATAGTGCACCTGTAAACACCAAACAGAACCGCTGACACATGCGTGCCCATAATATACAATTTCTAGACTGAACACGCTTACCAGAGCATCAGAACTCAAATACAGGCGCCTTGATCAATCTGCTTGTGCCCACTGATATACATTTACCGACACCTTGCAAGTCTGGCGCTAACTGCGGACGTGCGCCCACATGTAAAAGAGGTGACAATAACCATGTTTTTTTTATTATTTTTTTTTTTTCATGTTAACGGCCATTGATACATGGCCCTTCCAGATAGATAAACTAAGTACTACCATCACTTAAACACAGCGTGCGTAGCTTATAGACATGCGTCCCGTATCAAGCAGATATCAGAAAACATGTGACCATACGTACTCTAGTCGCATGCAATATCAATAACTATATGCAATGCCCCCAACATGCCCCTAAACAGCCAGACGAAGAACTAACAACAGTCACTTGACCATTAGCGCCCAACTTTGCTTCGTCCCAGAGTATAACAGATCGCATACCGCAGTGTGGGTCACGTGCCGACAAGTGCGATTCTACAGTGAATGCCAGCACTCGCCTGGCACTTCTGCCGCAGCCCAGGCGTGAATGAGCCTGCACACAATGCAGCTGCGTTTTTTTTTTTTTTTTTCCTACATTGACCATTGATATAAAACACTTAACATAGCATGCATAGCTTGAGCCAACTGCAGATACGCAACCCACGAGTGAACCAGGTATCAGTAACATGCAACCAAACCTACTCTAAGCGCATGCTACCGCAATAACTGTATGCAATGGCCCCCGCAGGCCTCTGAAAAGCCAGTCAAACAATACTGACGCCATCGCTCGAGCATTAGCGACCAACTCTGCTTCAACCTGGAGCGCTACATGTCGCGGACCACAGCGTGGGTCCCGTGTAACCACTCCGATCCTACCATGAATACCAGCGTCTTCCTGAGAGATTCCGCCGTCGTCCAGCCGTAAGGAGCTTCCACACCATGCTGCTGTATCCTAGAGCTGACCCAGAGGTAGTGAAATCAGCTGAACCGGCGTCAGCCTGGACCCACAGGTGCCTATAAATAGCCTAGCAAACAGCTAGCCTACGCCCACAAGTGCATGTAAATTGCCTTGTAATCAGCCTCTCCTCCCACAAATACAGCAAATACAGTTGTGTTCAAAATTATTCAACCCCCACTGAAATTGAGTGTTTTGGCCAGTTTGACATTGATTTTGATCATTTCAGTCATCTTGTTTACAATTTAATCAAAGAGGCACTTGTAAGTCAGACAAATATAACATAACATTTATAATGAAATAACCACAAATGTCTTTTCTGTGCTCACATCATTATCAGTTTTATTCAACCCCCAAGTGACATTCAATCTTAGTACTTAGTACAACATCCTTTTCCAGTTATAACAGCTTTTAAACGTGAAGCATAGCTTGACACAAGTGTCTTGCAGCGATCTACGGGTATCTTCGCCCATTCTTCATGGGCAAAAGTCTCCAGTTCAGTCACATTCTTAGGCTTGCGCGCTGCAACTGCTTTCTTTAAGTCCCACCAGAGGTTCTCAATCGGATTTAAGTCTGGTGACTGCGTTGGCCACTTCAAAATGTTCCAGCCTTTAATCTGCAACCATGCTCTAGTGGACTTGGAGGTATGCTTGAGATCATTGTCCTGTTGAAAGGTCCAACGTCTCCCAAGCCTCAGGTTTGTGACGGACTGCATCACATTTTCATCCAATATCTCCTGGTACTGAAGAGAATTCATGGTACCTTACACACGCTGAAGCTTCCCTGTACCTGTAGAAGCAAAACAGCCCCAAAGCATGATTGATCCCCCCGCCATGCTTCACAGTAGGCAAGGTGTTCTTTTCTTCATAGGCCTTGTTCTTCCTCCTCCAAACATAGCGTTGATCCTTGGGCCCAAACAGTTCTAATTTTGTTTCATCAGTCCACAGAACACTATCCCAAAACTTTTGTGGTTTGTCCACATGAATTTTGGCATACTTCAGTCGACTCTTCTTATTCTTTGGAGACAGCAAGGGGGTGCGCCTGGGAGTTCTGGCATGGAAGCCTTAATTACGCAGTGTGCGCCTTATTGTCTGAGCTGAAACTTCAGTACCCGCATCTGACAAATCTTTTTTCAGTTCCTCAGCAGTCACACGGGGACTTTTCTCCACTTTGCACTTCAGGTAGCGCACAGCAGTCGAAGTAAGCATCTTCTTTCTGCCACGACCAGGTAGCATTTCAACATTGCCCTTTGCCTTGAAGTTGCGAATGATGCTTCCTATGGTGTCTCTTGGTATGTTTAACATCTCTGCAATCTTCTTATAGCCATTGCCCTTCCTGTGAAGAGAAATCACCTCCTCTCTTGTCTTTCTGGTCCATTCTCTTGACTTCACCATGTTTGTAAACACACCAGTAAATGTCTAGAAGGAGCTGAGTATCACAGTCATTTTAAATCTGCCTAATTGGTGCTTATTATGCTTGGTTGCTGCTCCTTGACATCCAGAGGTGTTTTCAGTACCTGATCGAAAACACTTGAATAAACCTCTGTTCTTAAGTGTGGTAGTCTTTAAGGGGTTGAATAATTGTGTCAATGAAGAAATCACAAAGAAAACATTTAATACTGTATTACAAAAACAATTAATGTCATTTTAATTGCATTTGGTTCTTTAACCCCTTTGGGACACATGACGTACCGGTACGGCATGTTTCCCGAGTCCTTAAGGACACATGACGTACCGGTACGTCATGAGTTGTTCCGATCACTGCTGCTCAGCTGGCAGTGATCGGAACAAGGTACCTGCTGAAATCATTCAGCAGGTACCTTGTTACAATGCCCAGGGGGGTCCTGTGACCCCCCCATATGGGCCATCGCTGCAAACCGCAGGTCAATTCAGACCTGCGGATTGCAGCGCTTCTGTGCGATCTCTGATCCCCGCGGTCTATGACCGCGGGGATCAGAGAGTTAATGCCCCCAAACAGTTTTTTTTTAACCCCCCCTGCAGCCCCCAATCATATTGTGGCTGCGGGGTTATCCCCCGCCCGCCTCCTCTGTAATCTATCCCTGGTGTCTAGTGGTTCTATCAGAGTGCCAGCACATTGCTGACACTCTGATAGAAACGGCTGGCATCTGTGCTGCAGATGCCAGCCGTTTAACCCCTTCCGTACCGCGGTCCGTACGGACCGCGGTATGGAAGGGTTAACAGGGAGGGAGCTCCCTCCCTCTACCATCGGGGGGCTGCTGTGCTGTGCCTTCGCTCCACTCAAAAAGTCATATGACCCCCCAAATAGTGCCAATCTAACCGTCACCTTATCCCGCAAAAATGATACCCAACCTGAGACAATTGCCTAAAAACTGAAAAATATATGGCTCTCAGACTATGGAGATACTAAAACATGTTTTTTTTTCATTCAAAAAGGATATTATTGTGTAAAACCAAAATAAATAAAAAAAGGTATACATATTATGTATCGCCGCGTCCGTAAGGACCTGCTATATAAAAATATAACATGACCTAACCCCTCAGATGAACGCCGTAAACATAAAAAATAAAAACGTTGTCAAACAAGCCATTTTTTGTCACCTTACATCACAAAAAGTGTAATAGTAAGCGATCAAAAAGTCATATGCACCCGAAGATAGTACCATTCGAACCGCCATCTCATCCCGCAAAAAATGAGCCCCTACATAGGACAATCGCCCAAAAAAAAAAAATATATATGGCTCTCAAACTATGGAGACACTAAAACATGATTTTTTTTTGTTTTAAAAAATGATATTATTGTGTAAAACTTATATAAATAAATAAAAAGTATACATATTATGTATCGCCGCGTCCGTCACAACCTGATCTATATAAATAACACATGACCTAACCTCTCAGCTGAACACAGCAAAAAAAAATATAAAATACGGTGTCAAAAGCCATTTCTGTCACCTTACATCACGAAAAGTGTCATAGCAAGCGACCAAAATGTCATATGCACCCCAAGATGGTGCCAATCAAACCGCCATCTCATCCCGCAAAAAATGAGCCCCTACATAACACAGTCGCCCAAAAAAATAAAATAAAACTATGGCTTTCAGAATGTGGAGACACTAAAAAAAAATTATTTTCAAAAATGCTTTATTATGTAAAACTGAAACAAAAAACCCCAAAAAGTAGTCATATTTGGTATTGTCGCGTCCGTAACAACCTGCTCTATAGAAATAGCACACAATCTAACCTGTCAGTTCAACTATGTAAATAATAAAAAATAAAAACAGTCCCAAAACAGCTATTTTTTTGCACATTTTCCATTTTAATCCATTTTTGCAGTAACAAAGCAAGGGTTAACAGCCAAACAAAACTCAATATTTATTGCCCTGATTCTCTTGTTTGCACAAACACCCCATATGTGGTCGTAAACTACTGTATGGCCAAACGGCAGGGCACAGAAGGAAGGGAACGCCATATGGTTTTTGGAAGGCAGATTTTGCTGGACTGGTTTTTTGACACCATGTCCCATTTGAAGCCCCCCTGATGCACCCCTAAAGTAGAAACTCCAAAAAAGTGACCCCATTTTGGAAACTACGGGATAAGGTGTCAGTTTTGTTGGTACTATTCTAGGGTAAACATGATTTTTGGTTGCTCTATATTACACTTTTTTTGAGACAAGGTAACAAAAATAGAAATTCGGAAATTTCATCTCCATTTGCCAATAACTCTTGTGGAACACCTAAAGGGTTAAAAAAGTTTGTAAAACTGGTTTTGAATACCTTGAGGGGCGTAGTTTCTTAGATGGAGTCACTTTTATGGAGTTTCTACTCTAGGGGTGCATCGGGGGGCTTCAAATGGGACATGGTGTCAAAAATCCAGTCCAGCAAAATCCGCCTTCCAAAACCCATATGGCGCTCCTTTCCTTCTGCGCCCTGCAGTTTGGCCATACAGCAGTTTACGACCACATATAGGGTGTTTCTGAAAACTACAGAATCGGGGCAATAAAAATTAAGTTTTGTTTGGCTGTTAACCCTTGCTTTGTTACTGGAAAAAATGGATTCAAACGGAAAATTTTTAAATAAATCGAAATTCTGAAATTTTATCTCCATTTGCCATTAACTTTTGTGGAAAACCTAAAGGGTTAATGACGTTTGTAAAATCAGTTTTAAATACCTTGAGGGGTGTAGTTTCTAGAATGGTGTCTTTTATGGGTGGTTTCTATTATGTAAGCCTCACAAAGTGACTTCAGACCTGAACTGGTCCCTAAAAAGTGGGTTTTTGAAAATTTCAAGATTTGCTTCTAAACTTCTAAGCCTTGTAACGTCCCCAAAAAATAAAATGGCATTCCCAAAATGATCGATACATGAAGTAGACATATGGGGAATGTAAATCAATAACTTTTTTTGGCAGTATTACTATGTATTATAGAAGTAGAGTAATTGAAACTTGGAAAATTGCAAATTTTTCAAAATTTTTGGTAAATTTGGTATTTTTTTATAAATAAAAATGAAATTTTTCGACCTCATTTTACCACTGTCATGAAGTACAATATGTGACGAAAAAACAATCTCAGAATGGCCTGGATAAGAAAAAGCGTTTTAACGTTATCACCACATAAATTGACAATGGTCAGATTTTGAAAAAATGGCCTGGTCCTTAAGGTGAAATAGGGCCGTGTCCTTAAGGGGTTAAAAAGTCCTTGTAAGATTTCATTCTGAACACAATTACAAATGCACACTAAATTCCCTAAAACCCTTTACAGCATTGGGGGTTGAATAATTTTGAACACAACTGTATATTTGCTTAATACTTATAGCTACATTTTCCTTTTATTTTGACATCCTGGTTAGCCAGTAATTTCACTAGGGCAGTCAGCACACCTCTCTGACACTGCTCTCCCGATAAACATAATAGCTGCGTTCTTTTCAGGCTTGCTTATTTCCTCGTTGGTTTGTTACAATCCGAAGGCCTACTTCTACTTTTTCTGTTCATTTCAAAAAAAAAAAAAAAAAAAATAATTAAAAAAAAAAAAAAAAAAAAAAAAAATATATTTAAAAAAAAAAAAAAAAATTATTTTTTATTTTTGGTGTTTCAGTCCTGGTTTGCGGTTACTTAGACCGGTCCGCTTTACTTCTGGTTCATATTCACTCAGATTGGTCCCTTGCCCCAGTTAACCAAATAGCTTTTCAGCGGTCAGTGGCCCAATTGGAGTACGTTTCCTACTATGTTTTTACAAATCCTTTATTTGTCAAGATAAGGGTCCTCTCTTAGCTAATTGTTAGGCCTCTGGCTCTTCGTTGTCTCCCATCTGTTCAAATTCACAGATGGTTAATGTTTTTTTTTATGCACGTGGTTCGCTTCACTAATGTCTATGCATATCCCATCGGGTCTGGCTCACATTTAATTACTTATCGTCACTGTAAAGTCATTCAGTTCAGTCTCTTGGCTTCGAGGGGTCTCACGGCTTCGGGGGGCCCGTTGATCGCTTCGGCCTCATGGCTCCGGGTGGCCCTTTGACCGTCCTTCATGTTGTTCGTTAGGGGTACCATATAGTTGTAGGCTGTTTAGCGTCTTAGGTTCCCTGTCAGAGGGGTTGATGGTTACGCGAGTTCCCAAGTCATACTGGTGCTGCTTAAGTGCTTTATAAAAAAAAATAAAAAATAATAATAATAATAAATCTGCCATTAGTCTCGCATGTATGGCTCCGCCATTAGTCTCCCACGCATGACTTCTCCGTTTATGTTTTACTCACATGACTCTGCCATTAGAGTCTCACGCAAATTGTCCCCCCCAATGTAACAGATGTTTTATAAAAATTTATGTCCCTTTCACCTATGCAGAGCAAGAGATTTTTATATGACAAAACTGGCAAAATGTCACCCACCAATGTAAGAGATGATTTTTCGAAATATACCTCCCTGCCACCTATGCAGAGCAGGGGTTTGTATACAGCAAAACTGGCAAAATGTCACCCACCAAAGTAACAGATGATTTTTAGAAATTTACGTCCTTGACACCTATGCAGAGCAGGGGCTTGTAAACGGCAAAACTGACAAAATGTCACCCACCAATGTAACAAATGAATTTTAGAAATTTATGTACTTGTCACATATGCAGAGCAGGGGTTTGTAAAAGGCAAAAATGGCAAAATGTCACCCACTAATGTAAGAGATGATTTTTAGAAATTTACCTCCCTGTCACATATGAAGAGCATGGGTTTGTATACAGCAAAAATGGCAAAATGTCACCCACCAATGTAACAGATGATTTTTAGAAATTTACCTCCCTGTCACCTATGAAGAGCATGGGTTTGTATACAGCAAAAATGGCAAAATGTCACCCACCAAGGTAACAGACGATTTTTACAAATTTACGTCCCTGTCACCTATGCAAAGCAGGAGTTTGTATAACGGCAAAACTGGGAAAATGCCACCCACCAATGTAACAGATGATTTTTATAAATTTACGTTCTTGTCACCTATGCAGAGCAGGGGTTTGTTAATGGCAAAACTGGCAAAATGTCACCCACCAAGGTAACAGACGATTTATGCAAATTTACTTCCCTGTCACCTAAGCAGAGCAGGGGTGTGTATACGGCAAAACTGGCAAAAGGTCACCCACCAAAGTAACAGATGATTTTTTGAAATTTACGTCCTTGTCATCTATGCAGAGCAGGAGTTTGTAAACGGCAAAACTTGCAAAATGGTACCCACCAATGTAACAGATGATTTTTAGAAATTTACATCCTTGTCAACTATGCAGAGCAGGGGTTTGTAAACGGCAAAACTGACAAATTGTCACCCACCAATGTAACAGATGATTTTTGAAAATATACCTCCCTGCCACCTATGCAGAGCAGGGGTTTGTAAACTGCAAAACTGGCAAAATATTACCCACCAATGTAACAGATGATTTTTAGAAATTTATGTCCTTGTCACCTATGCAGAGCAGGGGTTTGTAAACTGCAAAACTGGCAAAATATTACCCACCAATGTAACAGATGATTTTAGAAATTTATGTCCTTGTCACCTATGCAGAGCAGGTGTTTGTAAAAGGCAAAACTGGCAAAACGTCACCCACCAATGTAACAGATGATTTTTAGAAATTTACGTCCTTATCATCGATGCAGAGCAAGGGTTTGTAAACGGCAAAACTGGCAAAATGTCACCCACCAATGTTGCAGATGTTTTATACAAATTTATGACCCTTTCACCTATGCAGAGCAGAGGTTTGTACATGGCAAAACTGAAAAATGTCACCCACCAATGTAAGAGATGATTTTTATAAATTTACGTCCTTGTCACCTATGCAGAGCAGTGGTTTGTAAACGGCAAAACTGGCAAATTGTCACCCACCAATGTAACAGATGATTTTTGGAAATATACCTCCCTGCCACCTATGCAGAGCAGGGGTTTGTAAACGGCAAAACTGGCAAAATGTCACCCACCAATGTAACAGATGATTCTTAGAAATTTTCATCATTGTCATCTATGCAGAGCAGGGGTTTGTAAACGGCAAAACTGGTAAAATTTCACACACCAATGTAACAGATGATTTTCAGAAATTTACATCCTTGACACCTATGCAGAGCAGGGGATTGTAAATGGCAAAACTGACAAAATTTCACCCACCAATGTAACAGATGATTTTTAGAAATTTACCTTCCTGTCACCTATGCAGAGTAGGGTTTTATAAACGGCAAAACTGGCAAAATGTCACACACCAATCTAACAGATAATTTTTAGAAATTTACCTCCCTGACAACTATGCAGAGCAGGGATTTGTATACGGCAAAACTGACTAAATGTCACCTACTGTACCACTGTAACAGATGATTTTTAGAAATTTACGTCATTGTCATCTATACAGAGCAGGGGTTTGTAAACGGCAAAACTGGTAAAATGTCACACACCAATGTAACACATGATTTTCAGAAATTTACATCCTTGACACCTTTGCAGAGCAGGGGTTTGAAAACGGCAAAACTGACAAAATTTCACCCACCAATGTAACAAATGAATTTTAGAAATTTATGTCCTTGTCACCTATGCAGAGCAGTGGTTTGTAAACGGCAAAAATGGCAAAATGGCACCCACCAATATAAGATATGATTTTTAGAAAATTACCTCCCTGTCACCTATGCAGTGAAGGGAATTGTATATGGCAAAACTGTCAAAATGTCACCCACTAATGTAAGAGATGCTTTTTAGAAATTTACCTCCCTGTCACCTATGAAGAGCATTGGTTTGTATACAGCAAAACTGTCAAAATGTC
Organism: Bufotes viridis; assembly: GCA_033119425.1. NCBI lineage: Eukaryota > Metazoa > Chordata > Amphibia > Anura > Bufonidae > Bufotes > Bufotes viridis. The sequence goes on along the minus strand of CM065589.1, from coordinate 347,648,642 downwards.
ACCCACCAAGGTAACAGACGGTTTATACAAATTTACGTCCCTGTCACCTATGCAGAGCAGGGATATGTATACGGCAAAACTGGCAAAATGTCACCCAACAAAGTAACAGATGATTTTTAGAAATTTACCTCCCTGTCACCTATGCAGAGAAGGGGTTTGTAAATGGCAAAAATGGCAAAATGTCACCCACCAATGTAAGAGTAGAGATGTCGCAAACATAAAATTTTCTGTTCGCGAACTTACTCAAATGTTCGCGAACAGGCGAAGGGGCGAACCGCAATTGACCTCTATTGGCAGGCTAATATTAAAACCCACAGTGACTCATTCTAGCTAACCTATTTTATGACATCTAAATCTACCCTAACATTTTATTTTCTAACCTACTTTTAAATGCTAATTTAGTTATTTAACATATTTTAATTACTTGTAAAATAAAAAAAATCACTCTACACCATGTCAAAAGCCAGGTATGTGCAGGCTGATTATCTATCCATAAGACAGGGTGTCAACATACCTTACAATGACAGGTTTGAGCAATTTAGACAAACAAACATAAGTTCTCAATCCAAAAGGAGAGAAATTGCTTAGCACTGGTTGGCTATCTAGAGGGGCCTGGACCCTAGACCATTATCATTAGGGCGACAAAAATTGTAATTTTATATGCCAGCCTAACTCCTCTCTCACTGCCTAAGAGAGCTGCATAAACATTTCCCAACATTTAAATCTCATTTGCATACACATGACCAAGAAATGCTAATGAGCAATATAGCAGTATCTGCCTTGTTTGTAAACTGAAACACGATTTGCATAGCTTTCCCATAGTCCCATGTTATGCAAATGAGTTTATATGACAAAACAGAATAGAAAGATTAAAAAGTTAGTCTTTAAAAATTGCAAAATCAAAAAAACTGTGCAGCCTTCCTAATCATTGAGATGAGAGCTAGGTGGCATATAAAAAAAAAAAAAAAATGTTGTCACCCTAATGATAATCATCTATGTGCACAGGTCCCCTAGATACCGAACACTAAACAGACAATTTCCCTTCTGGGAAAACTCCCTTCTGGGAAAACTGGTTAATACCCAGGCTGCCTTGCTAAGGTATGCTGATGATCTGTCTGTCTGATGGATTGTTGGCCCTGCATATACCTGGTGCTTGGCGGCCATAGGGGAGAACTGTTCTGTGTTGTCCATTGAATGTTTTATGTAATAATACAAATAATAATAAGATTTTATGATAGGCAGGCTAGGGTAAATGTCTGTAAGTCTGTCTTTGTCTGTTTTATAAAATACAAAGATCAGTTTTTTTAGTCAGCTACCTTACTGTATGTTAAAACTCATTTGCATACACATGGCCAAGAAATGCTAATGAGCAATATAGCAGTATCTGCCTTGTTTGTAAACTGAAACACAATTTGCATAGCTGTCCCATGTTATGCAAATGAGTTTATATGACAAAACAGAATAGAAAGATTATAAAATTAGTCTTTAAACAATTGCAAAATAAAAAAACTATGCAGCCTTCCTAATCATTGAGATGAGAGCTAGGTGGCATATTAAAAAAATAAAAAAATGTTGTCACCCTAATGATGATCATCTATGCGCACAGGTCCCCTAGATACCTAACCCTAAATAGACAATTTTCCTTTGGAAAACTGGTTAAAACCCAGGCTGCCTTGCTAAGGTATGCTGATGACCTGTCTGTCTGATGGATTGTTGGTCCAGCATATACCTGGTGCTTGGCGGCCATAGGGGAGAACTGTTCTGTGTTGGTAATTGGATGTTTTATGTAATAATACAAACAACAACAATAATAACTAGAAAGTGCTGTTTCTGAAGAAACCACAGGATGTTGGCTTGGAATATGATTGGCTGTTTGTGGCTCCACCTACTTTCTTGAATTTTAATGCCAGTCCTCAAGTGACCAATTGTGCCAAGCTTGAAGTCTGTGCCAATAACAGGCTAGGAGCTGCGGCAGTTTTACATTTTCCCATTTAAACCAATTGCTAAAATTTGATTGGCTGATATAGACTCCGCCCACTTTTAACAATTTTGACCCCAATGACCCACGGTGCCAAGTTTGGGTATTCTCATTTAAATACTGTGAAAATGGCAGCTTTTTAAAGTTTTCCCATTGAAGTCAATAGGGAAAATCTGATTGGTTGTAGTTTGCCCCGCCCACTTTTTCCGAATTTTGAATTGGACATAACCTACCACCTGATTTCTGAAATTTGAAGCCCCTGACATAAAAAAATTTGAGAATTGCAGCATTTTTGGAAGTTAAAATTTTTCAAATTTTCACATTTTTCACACTCAAAGAAATCTGATTGGTTGATTTTGGCCCCGCCCACTTTTCAGAATTCTAATCCCAGTCCTCCAATGACCAACTGTGCCAAGTTTGAAGACTGTGCCAATAACCGTCTACGAGCAGCGGCAGTTTAAAATTTTCCCATTTAAACCAATTGCTGAAATTTGATTGGCCGATTTAGACTCCGCCCACTTATAAAATTTTTGACCCCAGTCACCCAATGACCCACGGTGCCAAGTTTGGGTATTCTCGTTTAAATGCTGTGAAAATGGCAGCTTTTTAAAGTTTTCCCATTGAAGTCAATAGGGAAAATCTGATTGGTTGTAGTTTGCCCCGCCCACTTTTTCTAATTTTGAATTGGACATAACCTACCACCTGATTTCTGAAATTTGAAGCCCCTGACATAAAAAATTTGAGAATTGCAGCATTTTTGGAAGTTAAAATTTTTCAAATTTTCACATTTTTCACACTCAAAGAAATCTGATTGGTTGATTTTGGCCCCGCCCACTTTTCAGAATTCTAATCCCAGTCCTCCAATGACCAACTGTGCCAAGTTTGAAGACTGTGCCAATAACCGTCTACGAGCAGCGGCAGTTTAAAATTTTCCCATTTGAACCAATTGCTGAAATTTGATTGGCCGATTTAGACTCCGCCCACTTATAAAATTTTTGACCCCAGTCACCCAATGACCCACGGTGCCAAGTTTGGGTATTCTCGCTTAAATGCTGTGAGAATGGTAGCTTTTTAAAGTTTTCCTATTGAAGTCAATAGGGAAAATCTGATTGGTTGTAGCTCCGCCCACTTTTAATGTCCCCAAAATGTGACATAAATTTTCAGGTTGACCCCATGACTAAGTGACCCAAGTTTGGTGACTTTAACTCTAAAGCTGTTTGAGTGACAAAGTTTACATTTTTCCAATGAAAGTCTATGGGAAAAATGGGATCTTCGGGGCCCGCCCAGGGGCCCGGAGGGTGGGATCGGTTAAAAGCACAAGCAACCTATTCGGTATGTGCCGAACAAGTGTGCAAAGTTTGGTAATCCTAAAACAGTGGGAGGAGTAGCGTATAGAAATTTGCTAAATTTTCATTGGCTGTTGGTAGCTCCGCTCACTTTGGGGTGTCCCCTCAAATTTACCCATTTATTCGGGTTGACACCAACAATATGTGATCCAAGTTTGGGGAGCGTAGCTTCAAAATTGTGCGAGTGGGAGCGATTTGAAAATTTTCCTGTCAAAGTAAAAAGGAAAAGTGGGTGTTCGGGGCCTGCCCTAGGGGCCCCGAGGTTGGGATCGCTTAATAAAGCACAAGCAACGTACTTCGCTATAGGCCGAAAAAGTGTGGAAAGTTTGGGGTCTGTAGCACAAAAACTGTAGGAGTAGCGTTAGAAAACGGAGGCGGAGAATAATAATAATACTAATAATAATAATAAGCTGAAATAATCGAATAACAATATGTTGGCTTTGACAAGCAAACATAATAATTTTGTCTTTGTCTGTTTTATAAAGGACAACAATTATGAATAAAAACGTTTTATAGACATTATGCAAAGACAGTGTTTGATGATAATAGCACAGTTTTTCTGAGATCAAGGATCCTAATACAGGACTATATATATATATTTCTATAGGGTAAAACAGCCTGTCCCTTTAAGGTGTAATACTCAATCAAACATACAGTAAGGTAGCTGACTAAAAAAACTAATGTCGCTTTGTATTTTATAAAACAGACAAAGACAGACTTACAGACATTTACACTAGCCTGCCTATCATAAAATCTTATTATTATTTGTATTATTACATAAAACATTCAATAGACAACACAGAACAGTTCTCCCCTATGGCCGCCAAGCACCAGGTATATGCAGGGCCAACAATCCATCAGACAGACAGATCATCAGCATACCTTAGCAAGGCAGCCTGGGTATTAACCAGTTTTCCCAGAAGGAAATTTCCCAGAAGGAAATTGTCTGTTTAGTGTTCGGTATCTAGGGGACCTGTGCACATAGATGATTATCATTAGGGTGACAACATTTTTTTTTTTTTTTTTTTTTATATGCCACCTAGCTCTCATCTCAATGATTAGGAAGGCTGCACAGTTTTTTTTTTATTTAGCAATTTTTTAAAGACTAACTTTATAATCTTTCTATTCTGTTTTGTCATATAAACTCATTTGCATAACATGGGACTATGGGAAAGCTATGCAAATCGTGTTTCAGTTTACAAACAAGGCAGATACTGCTATATTGCTCATTAGCATTTCTTGGTCATGTGTATGCAAATGAGATTTAAATGTTGGGAAATGTTTATGCAGCTCTCTTAGGCAGTGAGAGAGGAGTTAGGCTGGCATATAAAATTACAAGTTTTGTCGCCCTAATGATAATGGTCTAGGGTCCAGGCCCCTCTAGATAGCCAACCAATGCTAAGTAATTTCTCTCTTTTTGGATTGAGAACTTATGTTTGAAAGCTCATGATTGTCATTGTAAGGTATGCTGACACCCTGTCTTATGGATAGATAGTCAGCCTGCACATACCTGGCTTTTGGCATGAATTGAGTGGTTTAAGTTAAATGTAAAAGAAAATGATTATTAATGATATATCATTTTCAAAAAGGACTTTTTTTTTGGTTTGAGGGTTGGGGTGGACAGAGAACATTAGGTAATACTCTCACTGCTTTAATATTGTAGCTTTAGATTGAATTTACTATGCCTGGCTTTGGTAGGAAGGTGAGCTGAATGTAAGAATGCAGGGCAAATCAAACATAGCATAATGTTGGCTGGCAGAAGCGAATGCGTTCGCAGTCGAACAGTTCGGACATCTCTATGTAAGAGATGATTTTTAGAAATTTACCTCCCTGTCACCTATGCAGAGCAGGGGATTGTAAATGGCAACACTGGCAAAATGTCACCCACCAATGTAACAGATGATTTTTAGAAATTTATGTCCTTGTCACCTAGGCATAGCAGGGGTTTGTAAATGGCAAAACTGGTAAAATGTCACCCACCAATGTCAGAGATGATTTTTAGAAATTTACGTCCTTGTCATCGATGCAGAGCAGAGGTTTGTAAACGGCAAAACTGGCAAAATGTCACCCACCAATGTAACAGATGATTTTTAGAAATTTACCTCCCTGTCACCTATGCAGAGCAGGGATTTGTATACGGCAAAACTAACTAAATGTCACCTACCACTGTAACAGATGATTTTTAGTAATTTACCTCCCTGTCACCGACACAGAGCAGGGGTTTGTATACAGGAAAAATGGCAAAATGTCACCCACCAATGTAAGAGATGATTTTTAGAAATTTACGTCCTTGTCATCGATGCAGAGCAGGGGTTTTGTAATTGGCAGAACTGGCAAAATGTCACCCACCAATGTAACAGATGATTTTTATAAATTTACGTCCTTGTCACCTATGCAGAGCAGTGGTTTGTACATGGCAAAACTGGCAAATTGTCACCCACCAATGTAACAGATGATTTTTAGAAATTTACCCCCCTGTCACCTATGCAGAGTAGGGTTTTGTAAACGGCAAAACTGGCAAAATGTCACCCACCAATGTAACAGATGATTTTTAGAAATTTACCTCTCTGTCACCTATGCAGAGCAGGGATTTGTATACGGCAAAACTGACTAAATGTCACCTACCACGGTAACAGATGATTTTTAGAAATTTAACTCCCTGTCACCGATACAGAGCAGGGGTTTGTATACAGGAAAAATGGCAAAATGTCACCCACCAAGGTAAAGTAACAGACGATTTATACAAATTTACGTCCCTGTCACCTATGCAGGGCAGGGCTTTGTATAACTGCAAAACTAGGAAAATGTCACCCACCAAAGTAACAGATGATTTTTTTGAAATTTACATCCTTGTCACCTATGCAGAGCAGGGGTTTGTATACGGCAAAACTGGAAAAATGTCCTCCACCAAAGTAACAGATGATTTTTAGAAATTTACACCCTTTTCACCTATGCAGAGCATGGGTTTGTAAATGGCAAAACTGGCAAAATGTCAGCCACCAATGTAACAGATGATTTTTAGAAATTTACGTCCTTGTCACCTATGCAGAGCAGTGGTTTGTACATGGCAAAACTGGCAAATTGTCACCCACCAATGTAACAGATGATTTTTGGAAATTTTCATCATTGTCATCTATGCAGAGCAGGGGTTTGTAAACGGCAAAACTGGTAAAATTTCACACACCAATGTAACAGATGATTTTCAGAAATTTTCATCATTGTCATCTATGCAGAGCAGGGGTTTGTAAACGGCAAAACTGGCAAAATGTCACCCACCAATGTAACAGATGATTTTTAGAAATTTTCATCATTGTCATCTATGCAGAGCAGGGGTTTGTAAACGGCAAAACTGGTAAAATTTCACACACCAATGTAACGGATGATTTTCAGAAATTTACATCCTTGACACCTATGCAGAGCAGGGGTTTGTAAATGGCAAAACTGACAAAATTTCACCCACCAATGTAACAGATGATTTTTAGAAATTTACCTTCCTGTCACCTATGCAGAGTAGGGTTTTATAAACGGCAAAACTGGCAAAATGTCACACACCAATCTAACAGATAATTTTTAGAAATTTACCTCCCTGACAACTATGCAGAGCAGGGATTTGTATACGGCAAAACTGACTAAATGTCACCTACTGTACCACTGTAACAGATGATTTTTAGAAATTTACGTCATTGTCATCTATACAGAGCAGGGGTTTGTAAACGGCAAAACTGGTAAAATGTCACACACCAATGTAACACATGATTTTCAGAAATTTACATCCTTGACACCTTTGCAGAGCAGGGGTTTAAAACGGCAAAACTGACAAAATTTCACCCACCAATGTAACAAATGAATTTTAGAAATTTATGTCCTTGTCACCTATGCAGAGCAGTGGTTTGTAAACGGCAAAATGGCAAAATGGCACCCACCAATATAAGATATGATTTTTAGAAAATTACCTCCCTGTCATCTATGCAGTGAAGGGAATTGTATATGGCAAAACTGTCAAAATGTCACCCACTAATGTAAGAGATGCTTTTTAGAAATTTACCTCCCTGTCACCTATGAAGAGCATTGGTTTGTATACAGCAAAACTGTCAAAATGTCACCCACCAAGGTAACAGACGGTTTATACAAATTTACGTCCCTGTCACCTATGCAGAGCAGGGATGTGTATACGGCAAAACTGGCAAAATGTCACCCAACAAAGTAACAGATGATTTTTAGAAATTTACCTCCCTGTCACCTATGCAGAGAAGGGTTTTGTAAATGGCAAAACTGGCAAAATGTCACGCACCAATCTAACAGATGATTTTTAGAAATTTACCTCCCTGTCACCTATGCAGAGAAGGGGTTTGTAAATGGCAAAAATGGCAAAATGTCACCCACCAATGTAAGAGATGATTTTTAGAAATTTACCTCCCTGTCACCTATGCAGAGCAGGGGATTGTAAATGGCAACACTGGCAAAATGTCACCCACCAATGTCAGAGATGATTTTTAGAAATTTACGTCCTTGTCATCGATGCAGAGCAGCGGTTTGTAAACGGCAAAACTGGCAAAATGTCACCCACCAATGTTGCAGATGTTTTATACAAATTTATGACCCTTTCACCTATGCAGAGCAGAGGTTTGTACATGGCAAAATTGGCAAATTGTCACCCACCAATGTAACAGATGATTTTTGGAAATATACCTCCCTGCCACCTATGCAGAGCAGGGGTTTGTAAACTGCAAAACTGGCAAATATTACCCACCAAAGTTACAGATGAGTATTAGAAATTTATGTCCTTGTCACCTATGCAGAGCAGGGGTTTGTAAACGGCAAAACTGGCAAAACCTCAACCACCAATGTAACAGATGATTTTTAGAAATTTACGTCCTTATTATCGATGCAGAGCAGGGGTTTATAAACGGCAAAACTGGCAAAATGTCACCCACCAATGTAGCAGATGTTTTATACAAATTTATGTCCCTTTCACCTATGCAGAGCAGAGGTTTGTACATAGCAAAACTGGCAAATGTCACCCACCAATGTAAGAGATGATTTTTATAAATTTACGTCCTTGTCACCTATGCAGAGCAGGGGTTTGTAAATGGCAAAACTGGCAAAATGTCACCCACCAAGGTAATAGACGATTTATACAAATTTACGTCCCTGTCACCTATGCAGAGCAGGGGTGTGTATAAGGCAAAACTGGCAAATGGTCACCCACCAAAGTAACAGATGATTTTTTGAAATTTACGTCCTTGTCATCTATGCAGAGCAGGGGTTTGTAAACGGCAAAACTGGCAAAATGTCACCCACCAATGTAACAGATGATTTTTGGAAATATACCTTCCTGTCACCTATGCAGAGCAGGGATTTGTATACGGCATAACTGACTAAATATCACCTATCACTGTAACAGATGATTTTTAGAAATTTACCTCCCTGTCACCGATACAGAGCAGGGGTTTGTATACAGGAAAAATTGCAAAATGTTACCCACCAAGGTAACAGACGATTTATACAAATTTACGTCCCTGTCACCTATGCAGAGCAGGGTTTTGTATAACGGCAAAACTGGGAAAATGTTACCCACCAAACAGATGATTTTTTGAAATTTACGTCCTTGTCATCTATGCAGAGCAGTGGTTTGTAAACGGCAAAACTGGCAAGATGTTACTCACCAATGTAACAGATGATTTTTAGAAATTTACATCCTTGTCACCTATGCAGAGCAGTGGTTTTGTAAATGGCAGAACTGGCAAATTGTCATCCACCAATGTAACAGATTTTTTTTACAAATTTATGTCCCTTTCACCTATGCAGAGCAAAGGTTTGTATATGGCAAAACTGGCAAAATTTCACCCACCAATGTAACAGATGATTTTTAGAAATTTACACACTTTTCACCTATGCAGAGCATGGGTTTGTAAACGGCAAAACTGGCAAAATGTCAGCCACCAATGGAAGAGATGATTTTTAGAAATTTACGTCCTTGTCACCTATGCATAGCAGTGGTTTGTACATGGCAAAACTGGCAAATTGTCACCAACCAATGTAACAGATGATTTTTGGAAATATACCTCCCTGCCACCTATGCAGAGCAGGGGTTTGTAAACGGCAAAACTGGCAAAATGTCACCCACCAATGTAACAGATGATTTTTAGAAATTTACGTCATTGTCACCTATGCTGAGCAGGGGTTTGTAAACGGCAAAACTGGTAAAATGTCACACACCAATGTAACAGATGATTTTCAGAAATTTACATCCTTGACACCTATGCAGAGCAGGGGTTTGAAAACGGCAAAAATGGCAAAATGTCACCCACCAATATAAGATATGATTTTTAGAAAATTACCTCCCTGTGACCTATGCAGTGCAGGGGATTGTATATGGCAAAACAGTCAATATGTCACCCACTAATGTAAGAGATGATTTTTAGAAATTTACCTCCCTGTCACCTATGATGAGCATTGGTTTGTATACAGCAAAACTGTCAAAATGTCACCCACCAAGGTAACAGACGTTTTATACAAATTTACGTCCCTGTCACCTATGCAGAGCAGGGATGTGTATACGGCAAAACTGGCAAAATGTCACCCACCAAAGTAACAGATGATTTTTAGAAATTGACATCCTTTTCACCTATGCAGAGCAGGCGTTTGCAAACTTCAAAACTGGCAAAATGTCACCCACCAATGTAACAGATGTTGTATACAAATTTATGTCCCTTTCACCTATGCAGAGCAGAGGATTGTACATGGCATACTGGCAAAATATCACCCACCAATGTAACCGATGATTTTTAGAAATTTACCTCCCTGTCACCTATGCAGAGTAGGGTTTTGTAAACGGCAAAACTGACAAAATGTTATCCACCAATGTAACAGATGCATTTTAGTAGTGTATGTCTTTGTCACCTATGCAGAGCAGAGGTTTGTATATGGCAAAACTGGCAAAATGTAACCCACCAATGTAAGAGATGATTTTTAGAAATGTACCTCCGTGTCACCTATGCAGAGCAGGGGTTTGTATATACCAAAACTGAAAAAATGTCACCCATCAATGTAACAGATGATTGTTAGAAATTTTCCTCCCTGTCACCTATGCGGAGCAGGGGTTTGTAAACGGCAAAACTGACAAAATGTCACCCACCAATGTAACAGATGAATTTTAGAAATGTACCTCCATGTCACTTATGCAGAGCAGAGGTTTGTATACAGCAAAACTGGAAAAATGCCACCCACCAAAGTAACAGATGATTTTTAGAAATTTACCTCCCTGTCACCTATGCAGAGCAGGGGTTTGTATATGGCAAAACTGGCAACTTTCACCCACTAATGTAATAGATGATCTTTAGAAATTTACCACCCTGTCATCTATGTAGAGCAGTGGTTTGTAAACGGCAAAATGGCACCCACCAATATAAGATATGATTTTTAGAAAATTACCTCCCTGTCATGTCACCTATGCAGTGCAGGGGATTGTATATGGCAAAACTGTCAAAATGTCACCCACTAATGTAAGAGATGATTTTTAGAAATTTACCTCCCTGTCACCTATGAAGAGCATTGGTTTGTATACAGCAAAAATGTCAAAATGTCACCCACCAAGGTAACAGACGTTTTATACAAATTTACGTCCCTGTCACCTATGCAGAGCAGGGATGTGTATACGGCAAAACTGGCAAAATGTCACCCAACAAAGTAACAGATGATTTTTAGAAATTTACCTCCCTGTCACCAATGCAGAGTAGGGTTTTGTAAACCGCAAAACTGGCAAAATGTCACGCACCAATCTAACAGATGATTTTTAGAAATTTACCTCCCTGCCACCTATGCAGAGCAGGGGTTTGTATACGACAAAACTGGCAAAATGTCACCCACCAATGTAACAGATGATTTTTAGAAATTTCCTCCCTGTCACCTATAAAGAGCAGGGCTTTGTAAACGGCAAAACTGGCAAAATGTCACGCACCAATCTAACAGATGATTTTTAGAAATTTACTTCCCTGTCACCTATGCAGAGCAGGGGTTTGTAAACGGCAAAACTGACAAAATGTCACCCACCAATGTAACAGACGATTTATACTAATTTATGTCCCTGTCACGTATGCAGAGCAGAGGTTTGTATATGGCAAAATTGGTAAAATGTCACACAACAATGTAAGAAATGATTTTTAGAATTGTACCTCCTTGACACCTATGCAGAGCAGGTGTTTGCAAACGGCAAAACTGACAAAATGTCACCCACCAAAGTAACAGATGAATTTTAGAAATTTACGTCCTTGTCACCTATGCAGAGAAGGGGTTTGTAAATGGCAAAATGTCACCCACCAATGTATGAGATGATTTTTAGAAATTTACCTCCCTGTCACCTATGCAGAGCAGGGGATTGTAAATGGCAACACTGGCAAAATGTCACCTATCAATGTAACAGATGATTTTTTGAAATTTACATCCTTGTTACCTCTGCAGAGCAGGGGTTTGTATATGACAAAACTGGCAAAATGTCACCCAACACTGTAACAAATGATTTTTAGAAATTTTCCTCCCTGTCACCTATACAGAGCAAGGGTTTGTAAACGGCAAAACTGACAAAATGTTACCCACCAATGTAACAGACGGTTTATACAAATTTACGTCCCTGTCACCTATGCAGAGCAGGGATGTGTATACGGCAAAACTGGCAAAATGTCACCCACCAAAGTAACAGATGATTTTTAGAAATTTACCTCCCTGTCACCAATGCAGAGTAGGGTTTTGTAAACGGCAAAACTGGCAAAATGTCACGCACCAATCTAACTGATGATTTTTAGAAATTTACCTCCCTGCCACCTATGCAGAGCAGGGGTTTGTATATGGGAAAATTGGCAAAATGTCACACACCAATGTAAGAGATGATTTTTAGAATTGTACCTCCTTGACACCTATGCAGAGCAGGTGTTTGCAAACGGTAAAACTGACAAAATGTCACCCACCAATGTAACAGATGAATTTTAGAAATTTACGTCCTTGTCACCTATGCAGAGAAGGGGTTTGTAAACGGCAAAAATGGCAAAATGTCACCCACTAAGGTAACACGTTTTATACAAATTTACGTCCCTGTCACCTATGCAGCGCAGGGATGTGTATACGGCAAAACTGGCAAAATGTCACCCAACAAAGTAACAGATGATTTTTAGAAATTTACCTCCCTGTCACCAATGCAGAGTAGGGTTTTGTAAACGGCAAAACTGGCAAAATGTCACGCACCAATCTAACAGATGATTTTTAGAAATTTACCTCCCTGCCACCTATGCAGAGCAGGGGTTTGTATACGACAAAACTGGCAAAATGTCACCCACCACTGTAACAGATGATTTTTAGAAATTTACCTCCCTGTCACCTATACAGAGCAGGGCTTTGTAAACGGCAAAACTGGCAAAATGTCATCCACCAATGTAACAGATGATTTTTAGAAATTTACTTTCCTGTCACCTATGCAGAGCAGGGGTTTGTAAACGGCAACACTGGCAAAATGTCACCCACCAATGTAACAGACGATTTATACAAATTTATGTCCCTGTCACGTATGCAGAGCAGAGGTTTGTATATGGCAAAATTGACAAAATGTCACACAACAATGTAAGAGATGATTTTTAGAATTGTACCTCCTTGACACCTATGCAGAGCAGGTGTTTGCAAACGGCAAAACTGACAAAATGTCACCCACTAAAGTAACAGATGAATTTTAGAAATTTACGTCCTTGTCACCTATGCAGAGCAGGGGATTGTAAATGGCAACACTGGCAAAATGTCACCCACCAATGTAACAAATGATTTTTAGAAATTTTCCTCCCTGTCACCTATACAGAGCAAGGGTTTGTAAACGGCAAAACTGACAAAATGTTACCCACCAATGTAACAGACGGTTTATACAAATTTACGTCCCTGTCACCTATGCAGAGCAGGGATGTGTATACGGCAAAACTGGCAAAATGTCACCCACCAAAGTAACAGATGATTTTTAGAAATTTACCTCCCTGTCACCAATGCAGAGTAGGGTTTTGTAAACGGCAAAACTGGCAAAATGTCACGCACCAATCTAACTGATGATTTTTAGAAATTTACCTCCCTGCCACCTATGCAGAGCAGGGGTTTGTATATGGGAAAATTGGCAAAATGTCACACACCAATGTAAGAGATGATTTTTAGAATTGTACCTCCTTGACACCTATGCAGAGCAGGTGTTTGCAAACGGTAAAACTGACAAAATGTCACCCACCAATGTAACAGATGAATTTTAGAAATTTACGTCCTTGTCACCTATGCAGAGCAGGGGATTGTAAATGGCAACACTGGCAAAATGTCACCCACCAATGTAACAGATGATTTTTTGAAATTTACATCCTTGTTACCTGTGCAGAGCAGGGGTTTGTAAATGGCAAAACTGGTAAAATGTCACCCACCAATGTAAGAGATGATTTTTAGAAATTTACGTCCTTGATATCGATGTAGAGCAGCGGTTTGTAAACGGCAAAACTGGCAAAATGTCACCCACCAATGTAACAGATGTTTTATACAAATTTATGACCCTTTCACCTATGCAGAGCAGGGGTGTGTATACGGCAAAACTGGCAAATGGTCACCCACCAAAGTAACAGATGATTTTTTGAAATTTACGTCCTTGTCATCTAAGCAGAGCAGGGATTTGTAAACGGCAAAACTGGCAAACTGTTACCCACCAATGTACCAGATGATTTTTAGAAATTTACATCCTTGTCAACTATGCAGAGCAGGGATTTGTAAACGGCAAAACTGTCAAATTGTCACCCACCAATGTAACAGATGTTTTATACAATTTTATGTCCCTTTCACCTATGCAGAGCAGAGGTTTGTATATGGCAAAACTAGCAAACTGTCACCCACCAATGTAAGAGATGATTTTTAGAAATTTACGCCCTTGTCATCGATGCAGAGCAGGGGTTTGTAAACGGCAAAACTGGCAAAATGTCACCCACCAATGTAGCAGATGATTTTTGGAAATATACCTCCCTGCCACCTATGCAGAGCAGGGGTTTGTAAACTGCAAAACTGGCAAAATATTACCCACCAAATTTACAGATGAGTTTTAGAAATTTATGTCCTTGTCACCGATGCAGAGCAGGGGTTTGTAAACGGCAAAACTGGCAAAATGTCACCCACCAATGTAAGAGATGATTTTTATAAATTTACGTCCTTGTCACCTATGCAGAGCAGTAGTTTGTACATGGCGAAACTGGCAAATTGTCACCCACCAATGTAACAGATGATTTTTAGAAATTTACCTTCCTGTCACCTATGCAGAGCAGAGGTTTGGATATGGCAAAATTGGCAAAATGTCACACACCAATGTAAGAGATGATTTTTAGAAATGTACCTTCCTGCCACCTATGCAGAGCAGGGGTTTGTATACGACAAAACTGGCAAAATGTCACCCAACACTGTAACAAATGATTTTTAGAAATTTTCCTCCCTGTCACCTATACAGAGCAAGGGTTTGTAAACGGCAAAACTGACAAAATGTTACCCACCAATGTAACAGACGGTTTATACAAATTTACGTCCCTGTCACCTATGCAGAGCAGGGATGTGTATACGGCAAAACTGGCAAAATGTCACCCACCAAAGTAACAGATGATTTTTAGAAATTTACCTCCCTGTCACCAATGCAGAGTAGGGTTTTGTAAACGGCAAAACTGGCAAAATGTCACGCACCAATCTAACTGATGATTTTTAGAAATTTACCTCCCTGCCACCTATGCAGAGCAGGGGTTTGTATATGGGAAAATTGGCAAAATGTCACACACCAATGTAAGAGATGATTTTTAGAATTGTACCTCCTTGACACCTATGCAGAACAGGTGTTTGCAAACCGTAAAACTGACAAAATGTCACCCACCAATGTAACAGATGAATTTTAGAAATTTACGTCCTTGTCACCTATGCAGAGAAGGGGTTTGTAAACGGCAAAAATGGCAAAATGTCACCCACCAATGTAAGAGATGATTTTTAGAAATTTACCTCCTTGTCACCAGTGCAGAGCAGGAGATTGTAAATGGCAACACTGGCAAAATGTCACCCTCCAATGTAACAGATGATTTTTTGAAATTTACATTCTTGTTACCTGTGCAGAGCAGGGGTTTGTAAACGGCAAAACTGGCAAAATGTCACACACCAATGTAACAAATGATTTTTAGAAATTTACGTCCTTGACACCTATACAGAGCAGGGGTTTGTAAATGGCAAAACTGACAAAATGTCACCCACCAATGTAACAAATTAATTTATGAAATTTATGTCCTTGTCACCTATGCAGAGCAGCAGTGACGTGCACAGAGATTTTGAAGGGCAGGGGCTTAAGTAAAAAAAATAAGGCCACCCCCCCCAGTCAACACACGGCACATTTCTCCCCGTCCATGGGCCTGGCAGCCCAACATACCTCTTACATCCAATGGTGACGTCTCCTTTGATGTAGATGTTCTCTGTCCTCGTCTTCTCCTTTCAGACCAGACCACCATTTTTCCACCATTTTTCTTCTCTGCAGTTTGACAAAAAAAAATAATCTTAGTTTACTACTTTTCCATCATCCTCCCATCTTCTGGACAAATCATCCTACTACCCCCAATACTGTGCCGCGTTTGTCCCCAATACTATACTGCAGAAACAGATAAACCCCCTGATAATACTAGTACCACACAGAGCCCCCCATATAACATACCCCTTCTTTGTGGCCTTAGTAGAAGCCCCCATAGTGCCCCCAATCATGTGCCAGTAACAAGTGCCTCTCTCCTCTCCCCCATGTGCCAGTAAAGTGCCACTCTCCCCTCCATATGCCAGTAAAGTGCCTCTCTCCTCTCCCCCATGTGCCAGTAAAGTGCCACTCTCCCCCCCATATGCCAGTAAAGTGCCTCTCTCCTCTCCCCCATGTGCCAGTAAGTGCCACTCTCCCCCATATGCCAGTAAAGTGCCTCTCTCCTCTCCCCATGTGCCAGTAAAGTGCCACTCTCCCCCATATGCCAGTAAAGTGCCTCTCTCTCTCCCCCATGTGCCAGTAAAGTGCCACTCTCCTCTCCCCCATATGCCAGTAAAGTGCCACTCTCCTTACCCCCATGTGCCAGTAAAGTGCCACTCTCCCCCCATATGCCAGTAAGTGCCTCTCTTCTCCCCCCATGTGCCAGTAAAGTGCCACTCTCCAACCCCCATGTGCCAGTAAAGTGCCTCTCTCTCCCCCCATGTGCCAGTAAAGTGCCACTCTCCTCCCCCCATGTGCCAGTAAAGTGCCACTCTCCCCCATGTGCCAGTAAAGTGCCACTCTCCTCTCCCCATGTGCCAGTAAGTGCCACTCTCCCCCCATATGCCAGTAAAGTGCCACTCTCCCCATATGCCAGTAAAGTGCCTCTCTCCTCTCCCCCATGTGCCAGTAAAGTGCCACTCTCCTCCCCCATGTGCCAGTAAAGTGCCACTCTCCCCCATATGCCAGTAAAGTGCCTCTCTCCTCTCCCCCATGTGCCAGTAAAGTGCCACTCTCTCCCCCATATGCCAGTAAAGTGCCACTCTCCCCATATGCCAGTAAAGTGCCTCTCTCCTCTCCCCCATGTGCCAGTAAAGTGCCACTCTCCTCTCCCCCATGTGCCACTAAAGTGCCACTCCCCCATATGCCAGTAAAGTGCCTCTCTCCTCTCCCCCCCATCAGTGGCCAAGGGGACCACCCCCGGTGCAGTGCAGGTCAGGTCTCACCTCTTCACACCAGACTGGACTGGACGGATTGACCGGCGACCGGCGGTGATGATGAGCAGCAGTCGCACTCGCACTGCAGGCAGCTCTGCTCGCCACACCACGTGACTTGCTGCTGAGAGTGACTACTGTGTGGATGCGCCGCACGGGCCCGGCCTGGCACAGAGGCTGGGCGGCAGCGCATTTAAAAAAAAGTGCAAACAGTCTGTGACAGGCTGCCGCTGGTTTCCTGGCTTGGGGGACAATAAAAAAATAAAGGGCATTAAAGCGACAGGGGCAGAAGGGGGCAGGGGCTCAAGCCCCATTTTAGCCCTATCTGTGCACGTCCCTGCAGAGCAGGGTTTGTAAACGGCAAAACTGGCAAAATGTCACCCACCAATGTAACAGATGTTTTTTACAAATTTATGTCCCTTTCACCTATGCAGAGCAAAGGTTTGTATATGGCAAAACTGGCAAAATGTTACCCACCAATGTAAGAGATGATTTTTAGAAATATACCTCCCTGCCACCTATGCAGAGCAGGGGTTTGTATACGGCAAAACTGGCAAAATGTCATCAACCAAAGTAACAGATGATTTTTAGAAATTTACATCCTTTTCACCTATGCAGAGCATGGGTTTGTATATGGCAAAACTGGCAAAATGTTACCCACCAATGTAAAAGATGATTTTTAGAAATGTACCTCCCTGCCACCTAAGCAGAGCAGGGGTTTGTGTAGGGCAAAACTGGCAAAATGTCACCCACCAAAGTAACAGATGTTTTATACAAATTTATGTCCCATTCACCTATGCAGAGTAGAGGATTGTACATGGCAAACGGGCAAAATGTCACCCACCAATGTAAGAGATGATTTTTAGAAATTTACGTCTTTGTCAACTATGCAAAGCAGTGGTTTGTACATGGTAAAACTGGCAAAATGTGAACCACCAAAGTAACAGATGATTTTTAGAAATTTACCTCCCTGTCACCAATGCAGAGTAGGGCTTTGTAAACGGCAAAACTGACAAAATGTCACCCACCAATGTAACAGATGACTTTTAGAAATTTACTTCCCTGTCACCTATGCAGAGTCGGGGTTTGTAAACGGCAAAACTGACAAAATGTCACCCACCAATGTAACAGACGATTTATACTAATTTATGTCTCTGTCACCTATGCAGAGCAGAGGTTTGTATATGGCAAAATTGGCAAAATGTCACACACCAATGTAAGAGATGATTTTTAGAATTGTACCTCCTTGACACCTATGCAGAATAGGTGTTTGCAAACGGCAAAACTGACAAAATGTCACCCACCAATGTAACAGATGAATTTTAGAAATTTTCATCCTTGTCACCTATGCAGAGAAGGGGTTTGTAAACGGCAAAAATGGCAAAATGTCACCCACCAATGTAAGAGATGATTTTTAGAAATTTACCTCCCTGTCACCTATGCAGAGCAGGGGTTTGTATATGGCAAAACTGTCAAAATGTCACCCACCAATGTAACAGATGATTTTTAGAAATTTATGTCCTTGTCACCTATGCATAGCAGGGGTTTGTAAATGGCAAAACTGGTAAAATGTCACACACCAATGTAACAAATGATTTTTAGAAATTTACGTCCTTGACACCTATACAGAGCAGGGGTTTGTAAATGGCAAAACTGACAAAATGTCACCCACCAATGTAACAATTTAATTTTAGAAATTGATGTCCTTGTCACCTATGCAGAGCATGGTTCGTAAACGGCAAAACTGGCAAAATGTCACCCACCAATGTAACAGATGTTTTTTACAAATTTATGTCCCTTTCACCTATGCAGAGCAAAGGTTTGTATATGGCAAAATGTTACCCACCAATGTAAGAGATGATTTTTAGAAATATACCTACCTACCACCTATGCAGAGCAGGGGTTTGTATACGGCAAAACTGGCAAAATGTCATCCACCAAAGTAACAGATGATTTTTAGAAATTGACATCCTTTTCACCTATGCAGAGCAGGGGTTTGTAAACGGCAAATCGGTCAAAATGTCACCCACCAAAGTAACAGATGATTTTTAGAAATTGACATACTTTTCACCTATGCAGAGCAGGCGTTTGTAAACTTCAAAACTGGCAAAATGTCACCCACCAATGTAACAGATGTTTTATACAAATTTATGTCCCTTTCACCTATGCAGAGCAGGGGTTTGTACATGGTAAAACTGGCAAAATGTCAACCACCAATGTAACCGATGATTTTTAGAAATTTACCTCCCTGTCACCTATGCAGAGTAGGGTTTTGTAAACGGTAAAACTGACAAAATGTTACCCACCAATGTAACAGATGCATTTTAGTAGTGTATGTCTTTGTCACCTATGCAGAGCAGAGGTTTGTATATGGCAAAACTGGCAAAATGTAACCCACTAATGTAAGAGATGATTTTTAGAAATGTACCTCCGTGTCACCTATGCAGAGCAGGGGTTTGTATATACCAAAACTGGAAAAATGTCACCCATCAATGTAACAGATGATTGTTAGAAATTTTCCTCCCTGTCACCTATGAGGAGCAGGGGTTTGTAAACGGTAAAACTGACAAAATGTTACCCACCAATGTAACAGATGCATTTTAGTAGTGTATGTCTTTGTCACCTATGCAGAGCAGAGGTTTGTATATGGCAAAACTGGCAAAATGTCACCCACCAATGTAACAGATGAATTTTAGAAATGTACCTCCATGTCACTTATGCAGAGCAGGGGTTTGTATACAGAAAAACTGGAAAAATGCCACCCACCAAAGTAACAGATGATTTTTAGAAATTTACCTCCCTGTCACCTATGCAGAGCAGGGGTTTGTATACAGCAAAAATGGCAAAATGTCTCCCACCAATGTAACAGATGAGTTTTATAAATTTACGTCCTTGTCACCTATGCAGAGCAGTGGTTTGTAAATGGCAAAACTGGCAAAATGTCACCCACTAATGTAACAGATGATTTTTAGAAATTTACTTCCCTGTCACCTATGCAGAGCAGGGATTTGTATACGGCAAAACTGACTAAATGTCACCTACCACTGTAACAGATGATTTTTAGAAATTTACCTCCCTGTCACCGATACAGAGCAGGGGTTTGTATACAGAAAAAATTGCAAAATGTTACCCACCAAGGTAACAGACGATTTATACAGATTTACGTCCCTGTCACCTATGCAGAGCAGGGTTTTGTATAACGGCAAAACTGGGAAAACGTCACCCACCAAAGTAACAGATGATTTTTTGAAATTTACGTCCTTGTCATCTATGCAGAGCAGTGGTTTGTAAACGTCAAAACTGGCAAAATGTTACTCACCAATGTAACAGATGATTTTTAGAAATTTACATCCTTGTCACCTATGCAGAGCAGGGGTTTGTAAACGGCAGAACTGGCAAATTGTCATCCACCAATGTAACAGATGTTTTTTACAAATTTACCTCCCTGTCACCTATGCAGAGCAGGGGATTGTATATGGCAAAACTGGCAAAATTTCACCCACCAATGTAAGAGATGATTTTTAGAAATATAACTCCCTGCCACCTATGCAGAGCAGGGGTTTGCATACGGCAAAACTGGCAAAATGTCACCCACCACTGTAACAGATGATTTTTAGAAATTTACATTCTTTTCACCTATGCAGAGCATGGGTTTGTATACGACAAAACTGGCAAAATGTCACCCACCACTGTAACAGATGATTTTTAGAAATTTACCTCCCTGTCACCTATACAGAGCAGGGCTTTGTAAACGGCAAAACTGGCAAAATGTCACCCACCAATGTAACAGACGATTTATACTAATTTATGTCCCTGTCACCTATGCAGAGCAGAAGTTTGTATATGGCAAAATTGGCAAAATTTCACACACCAATGTAAGAGATGATTTTTAGAATTGTACCTCCTTGACACCTATGCAGAGCAGGTGTTTGCAAACGGCAAAACTGACAAAATGTCACCCACCAATGTAACAGATAAATTTTAGTAATTTACGTCCTTGTCACCTATGCAGAGAAGGGGTTTGTCAACGGCAAAAATGGCAAAATGTCACCCACCAATGTAAGAGATGATTTTTAGAAATTTACCTCCCGGTCACCTATGCAGAGCAAGGGGATTGTAAATGGCAACACTAGCAAAATGTCACCCACCAATGTAACAGATGATTTTTTGAAATTTACATCCTTGTTACCTGTGCAGAGCAGGGATTTGTAAACAGCAAAACTGGCAAAAGGTCATTCACCAATGTAACAGATGATTTTTAGAAAATTACGTCCCTGCCACCTATACAGAGCAGGGGTTTGTAAATGTCAAAACTGACAAAATGTCACCCACCAATGTAACAAATTAATTTTAGAAATTTATGTCCTTGTCACCTATGCAGAGCAGGGTTTGTAAACGGTAAAACTGGCAAAATGTCACCCACCAATGTAACGGATGATTTTTGGAAATTTACATCCTCGTCACCTATGCAAAGCAGGGGTTTGTAAACGGCAAAACTGGCAAAATGTCACCCACCAATGTAAGAGAGGATTTTTAGAAATTTACCTCCCTGTCACCTATGCAGAGTAGGGTTTTGTAAACAGAAAAACTGGCAAAATGTCATCCCCTAATGCAGTGCTTCTCAATTATTTTCTATCATGCCCCCCCTAGGAAGAAGAAAACATTTTGCGCCCCCCAATCATATGCAGGCTCCATTAACCCCCCTCCCCAATCATGTGTAGGCTACATTAACCCCCTCCCCCCAAATCATGTGCAGGGTCCAGGCTTCCCCCCTCCCCCCAAATCATGTGCAGGCTCTCTCCCCCCAAATCATGTGCAGGCTCTCTCCCCCCCCCCAAATCATGTGCAGGCTCTCTCCCCCAAATCATGTGCAGGCTCTCCCCCCCCTCCCCAAATCATGTGCAGGCTCTCTCCCCCCCCCCAATAGGGTCTAGGGTCCACCCACCCACCCAATACTTTCCTCCCTGGAAGCGCTGGATGCAGGCCTCTTCCGGCCTGTGTCCCGCTCTGCACTCTGCTCAGGCGGCGCGATGACTTCACCGTGCCGCCTGAACCACTCTGATAGGCTGCCGGCACAAGGCCCGCAGCCTATCAGTGGAGCAGGGGAGGGAGACGCCTCTCCCTCCCCTGCCGCACAGCACAGCGATCTGTATCGCTGTCTAGAGGACGGCGATACAGATCGCTATGGAGATGAACGCTTCCACAGTGGAAGCGTTCATCTCCTGTCACCTGGAGCCCCCCTTTATGGAGCCTCGCGCCCCCCATGAAACGCTGCCCTAATGTAACAGATGATTTTTAGAAATTTACCTCCCTGTCATCTATGCAGAGCAAGGGTTTGTATACAGCAAAAATGGCAAAATGTCACCCACCAAGGTAACAGACGATTTATACAAATTTACGTTCCTGTCACCTATGCAGAGCAGGGGTTTGTATACAGCAAAACTTGCAAAATGTCACCCACCAATGTAACAGATGATTTTTAGAAATTTACCTCCCTGTCATCTATGCAGAGCTGGGATTTGTCCATGGCAGAACTGGTAAAATGTCATTCTTGATTATCACAGAGAATATTTAAAAATATTGGTCCCTGTCACCTATGCAGAGCAGGGGTTTGTATACAATAAAAATAGGTTAATGTCACCCACAGGGATTTTTACAAATATAGGTCCCTGTCACCTATGCAGAGCTGGGGTTTGTCTATGGCAATACTGGTAAAATGTCACTCTTGATTATCACAGAGGATTTTAAAATATATAGGTCCCTGTCACCTATGAAGAGCATTGGTTTGTATACAGTAAATATAGGTTAATGTCACCCACCAATGTAACAGAGGATTTTTAGAAATAAAGGGCCCTGTCACCTATGCAGAGCAGTGGTTTGTATAGGAAAAAAATGGGTTAATGTCACCCACAAATGTAACAGAGAATTTTTTGAAATATAGTTCCCTGTCACCAATACAGAGCAGGGTTTTGTATATGGCAAAACTGGTAAATAGTCACCCAAGTATGTAGGTTAATGTCACCCACCAATGTAACAGTGGATTTTTAGAAATATAGGTCCCTGTCACCTATACAGAGCAGGGGTTTGTATACAGCAAAAATCGGTTAATGTTACCCAGCTATGTAACAGAGGATTTTTAGATATATAGGTCCCTGTCACATATGCAAAGCAGTGGTTTGTATCCAGCAAAACTGGCAAAATGTCACGCAATAATGTAACAGAGGATTTTCAGAAATTTAGGTCCCTTTCACATATGCAGAGCAGGGGTTTGTATATGGCAAAAATGGGTTAGTGTCAACCACCAATGTAACAGAGAATTAGGGGTTTGTTTATTGCAATACTGGTAAAATGTCACCCAAGAATGTAACACAGGATTTTCAGAAATTTAGGTCCCTGTCACCTATGCAGAGCAGGGGTTTGTATACGGCAAAAATGGGTTAATGTCAACCACCAATGTAACAGGGGATCAGGGGTTCGGTAAAAAGTCACCCAAGAATGTTAATTAGGATTTTTAGAAAAATAGTTCCCTGTCACCCATGCAGAGCAGAGTTTTATATACGGCAAAACTGGTAAACTTTCACCCAAGAATGTAACAGAGGATTTTTAGAAATATAGGTCCCTGTCACATATGCAGAGCAGTGGTTTGTATACAGCAAAACTTGCAAAATGTCACCCAAGAATGTAACAAAGGATTTTTAGAAATATAGGTCACTGTCGCCTATGCAGAGCAAGGGTTTGTATACAGCAAAAATGGGTTAATGTCACCCAGCAATGTAACAGAGAATTTTTAGAAATATAGGTCCCTGTCACCTATGCAGAGCAGGGGATTGTATACGACAAAACTGGTAAAATGTCACCCAAGAATGTAACAGGATTTTTACAAATATAGGTCCCTGTCACCTATGCAGAGCAGGGGTTTGTCTATGGCAAAACTGGTAAATTGTCACTCTTGATTATCACAGAGGATTTTTAGAAATATGGGTCCCTGTCACCTATGCAGAGCAGGGGTTTGTATATGGCAAAAATGGGTTTATATAACACATCCATGTAGCAGAGGATTTTTAGAAATATAGGTCTGTCACCAATGCAGAGCAGGGGATTGTATACGGTAAAAATGGGTTAATGTCTCCCAGCAATGTAACAGTGGATTTTTAGAAATATAGTTACCTGTCACCTATGCAGAGCAGGGATTTGTACACAGCAAAAATAGGTTAAAATCACCCACCAATGTAACAGAGGATTTTTAGAAATATGGGTCCCTGTCACCTATGCAGAGCATGGGTTTGTATACAGTAAAAAAAGGTTAATGCCACCCTCCAATGTAACAGAGGATTTTTAGAAATAAAGGGCCCTGTCACCTATGCAGAGCAGGGATTTGTATACAGTATAAATAGGTTAATGCCACCCTACAATGTAACAGAGCATTTTTAGAAATATAGGTCCCTGTCACCTATGCAGAGCAGGGGATTGTATACGGTAAAAATGGGTTAATGTCTCCCAGCAATGTAACAGTGGATTTTTAGAAATATAGTTACCTGTCACCTATGCAGAGCAGGGATTTGTACACAGCAAAAATAGGTTAAAATCACCCACCAATGTAACAGAGGATTTTTAGAAATATGGGTCCCTGTCACCTATGCAGAGCATGGGTTTGTATACAGTAAAAAAAGGTTAATGCCACCCTCCAATGTAACAGAGGATTTTTAGAAATAAAGGGCCCTGTCACCTATGCAGAGCAGGGATTTGTATACAGTATAAATAGGTTAATGCCACCCTACAATGTAACAGAGCATTTTTAGAAATATGGGTCCCTGTCACCTATGCAGAGCAGGGGATTGTATACGGTAAAAATGGGTTAATGTCTCCCAGCAATGTAACAGTGGATTTTTAGAAATATAGTTACCTGTCACCTATGCAGAGCAGGGATTTGTACACAGCAGTGGTTTCTATATTTCAAAAATATGTCACCAACCAATGTAACAGGGGATTTTTTAAAATATGGGTCCCTGTCATCTATGCAGAACAGGGGTTTGCAAACGGCAAAACTGGTAAAATGTCACCCAATAATGTGACAGAGGATTTTTAGAAATATAGGTCCCTGTAACTTATGCAGAGCAGGGGTTTTTATATAGAAAACATTGTTTAATGTCCCCTAAAAATATAACAGAGGGTTTTAACAAATATAGATCCCTGTCCTCTATGCATAACAGAGGTTTGTATACGGCAAAAATGGATTAATGTCACCCATCAATGTAACAGAGAATTTTTAGAAATATAGGTCCCTGTCACCTGTGCAGAGCAGGGGTTTGTATAAAGCTAAAATGAGTTAATGTCACCCACCAATGTAATGGAGGATTTTTAGAAATATAGGTCCCTGTCTCCTATGCAGAGCAGGGGTTTGTATACAGCAAAAATGGGTTAATGTCACCCACCAATATAACAGAGGATTAGGGATGAGCGAACCCGAACTGTTTGTGTTTGTGACACAGACCCGAACCCGAACATTTACGTAAAGGATCGGGTTCGTTGTTCGGCGATTTCTTCCCGCTTTCTAAAGGGCTGCACAGCAGCCAATCTGCTAGCGCTTTACTTCTTGCCCTAAGAATCCATCACAGCCATGCCTACTAATGGCATGGCTGTGATTGGCCAAGTGCAGCATGTGACCCAGCCTCTATATAAGCTGGAGTCACGTCGCGCTGCACGTCACTCTGCTTTGATTAGTGTAGGGATAGGATGCAGCTGCTGTTAGGGCGAGATTAGGCAGAGAATAACTCAGCACAAACACTTAATGAAGTGATCAATCTACAGCTCTGAATCATTCAACTTCTGCTAGTTAATTGCTCACTGTTTTCAGGCTGCCCAGAGCGTTTTTCTATCACTTTTTTTCTGAGGTGATCGGTGGCCATTTTGTGTCTTGTGGTGCGCCAGCAGAAGCTGCCACCATGTCCATTAATCCATCAATAGTATTTTTTTTTTCCTATATCCTACATCAGGGGCTTGGCTGTGCTTATTGTTACCCTTAGAAACTCAGGAGAGAACTTTCTATGTTTTATTGAGCGGTGAAATTCATTTAAAAAAATAGCAATCCCCTAAATCTGGTGTTCGAGCTGTGGCTAGCCAAGTGTAATACTGTCCGGCAAAGATTATATGTTTTTTTTCTGGGGTGAAATTCAGTTACCAAAATAGCAATACCATGAATCTGGTGTTCTACCTGTGACTGGACAAGTTTCATAGTGTCTGTCAAAGGATATATTATTTTCTGAGGTGAAATTCAGTTGCAAAAATAGCAATACCGTAAATCTGGTGTTCCAGCTGTGACAGGACAAGTTTTATAGTGTCCGTCAAAGGATATATTATTTTCTGGGGTAAAATTCAGTTGCAAAAATAGCAATACCGTAAATCTGGTGTTCCAGCTGTGACTGGACAAGTTTCATAGTGTCCGTCAAAGGATATATTATTTTCTGGGGTGAAATTCAGTTGCAAAAATAGCAATACCGGAAATCTGGTGTTCCAGCTGTGACTGGACAAGTTTAATAGTGTCTGGCAAAGGATAGGTTTTGTTCTGGGGTGAAATTCAATTTCCAAAATAGCAATACCTTAAATCAGTGGTTTCTGCTGTGGCAGGACAAGTTTTATAGTGTCCGTCAAAGGGTAGCTTTTGTTCTGGGGAGAAATTCAGTTACCAAAATAGCAATACCATGAATCTGGTGTTCTACCTGTGACTGGACAAGTTTCATAGTGTCTGTCAAAGGATATATTATTTTCTGGGGTGAAATTCAGTTGCAAAAATAGCAATACCGTAAATCTGGTGTTCCAGCTGTGACAGGACAAGTTTTGTAGTGTCCGTCAAAGGATATATTATTTTCTGGGGTAAAATTCAGTTGCAAAAATAGCAATACCGGAAATCTGGTGTTCCAGCTGTGACTGGACAAGTTTAATAGTGTCTGGCAAAGGATAGGTTTTGTTCTGGGGTGAAATTCAATTGCCAAAATAGCAATACCGGAAATCTGGTGTTCCAGCTGTGACTGGACAAGTTTAATAGTGTCTGGCAAAGGATAGGTTTTGTTCTGGGGTGAAATTCAATTGCCAAAATAGCAATACCGTAAATCAGTGGTTTCAGTTGTGGCTGGCCATGTTTAATAGTGTCCGGCAAAGGATATATTTTTTTCTAGGGTGAAATTCAATTGCCAAAATAGCAATACCCTAAATCAGTGGTTTCAGCTGTGGCTTGCCAAGTTTAATAGTGTTTGGCAAATGATAGATTTTGTTCTGGGGTGAAATTCAATTTCCAAAGTAGCAATCCCCTAAATCTGGTGTCCCAGCAGTGGTTGGCCAAGTTTAATAGTGTCCGGCAAAGGATATATTTTGTTCTGGGGTGACATTCAATTGCCAAAATAGCAATACCGTAAATCAGTGGTTTCAGCTGTGGCTGGCCAAGTTTAATAGTGTTCGGCAAAGGATAGATTTTTTTCTGGGGTGAAATTCAATTGCCAAAATAGCAATCCTCTAAATCTGGAGTCCCAGCAGTGGCTGGCCAAGTTTAATAGTGTCCGGCAAAGGATAGATAATTTTCTGGGGTGAAATTCAATTGCCAAAATAGCAATACCGTAAATCAGTGGTTTCAGCTGTGGCTGGCCAAGTTTCATAGTGTCCGGCAAATTATATATTTTGTTCTGGGGTGAAATTCAATTGCCAAAATAGCAATCCCCTAAATCTGGTGTTCCAGCTGTGACTGAACAAGTTTCATAGTGTCCTTCAAAGGATATATTATTTTCTGGGGTGAAATTCAGTTGCAAAAATAGAAATACCGTAAATCTGGTGTTCCAGCTGTGACTGGAAAAGTTTCATAATGTCCGTCAAACAATATATTATTTTCTGGGGTGAAATTCAATTGCAAAAATAGCAATACCCAAAATCTGGTGTTCCAGCTGTTGCAGACCAAGTGAAAATCTGTCCGTAAAAGGATGTATTACACTCAGCGTGCATCTCCAAGTGTATTTCTTTCCTTTAAAGGATATATTACAGTAAGTGTTAAAATACAGCATAATCCTCTACATTTGCATCTCTAAGTGTATTTCTTTCTGTTAAAGGGTATATTACACAGTGTTAAAATACAAGTGCTGAAAGCATAATCCTATATAATTTTTCACACGCTACTGTGCATCTCCAAGTGTAAATTTGTCCGTAAAGGGATACCGTTCATCCAGGGCCTAAATACCAGGCCTACAATTGATATTCCCCTAAATCTGTGGTTGCTGCTTTGTCTGGATTAGTGTAATTCGGTACATAAATAGATAGCCAGATAGTGTTAGGTGCCTGTAAAAAAAAAAAAAGGCCTGAATTTGAATTCAATACAGGGTGAGTCATTTATATGGATACACCTTAATAAAATGGGAATGGTTGGTGATATTAACTTTCTGTTTGTGGCACATTATTATATGTGAAAGGGGAAACTTTTCAAGATGGGTGATGACCATGGCGGCCATTTTGAAGTCGGCCATTTTGAATCCAACTTTAGTTTTTTCAATAGGAAGAGTGTCATGTGACACATCAAACTTATTGCGAATTTCACAAGAAAAACAATGGTGTGCTTGGTTTTAACGTAACTTTATTCTTTCATGATTTATTTACAAGTTTCTCTTTGTTTACAGCCATTGACATGTCGCCGAGGTTAACACCTGAGGAGCAGATAGAAAATGTGTTGATGTCTGATAAACGCAGTAACTGGGTCATTGCAGCACATTTTAATTCAAGACACCCTACAAGACCACCCATCTCCCATGCTACAGTTAGCAAACTGCTTGCTAAGTTTCGTGAAACTGGTTCAGTGTTGGATTTGCCAAAATGTGGACGCATTAAATCTGTCACTAATGAAGAAACATCAGTGGTTGTCCTAGCTTCATTCAGCAAGAGCCCACAGCGTAGCACTTGCCGCAAGTCACTGGAGAGTGGCATTAGTCGAACATCCCTTCGGCGGATATTAGCTACTCACAAATGGCACCCTTACAAACTCCAACTACTGCAGCATCTCAACGAGGATGACCCAGATCGGCGCACTGAATTTGCAGAATGAGCAAAACAAAAGTTGGAACAGGACCCTCAGTTTAAGCAGAAGATTTTGTTCAGTGATAAAGCAAACTTTTATATGAATGTTGAAGTTAACAAACAAAACCGCCGCTATTGGTCTGACACTAACCCATATTGGATAGATCCCCCCGAGACTGTTGGAACAAAAAAATTGATGGTATGGTGTGGTATATGGGG
The DNA here is from genome assembly GCA_033119425.1 of Bufotes viridis. Taxonomy (NCBI): domain Eukaryota; kingdom Metazoa; phylum Chordata; class Amphibia; order Anura; family Bufonidae; genus Bufotes; species Bufotes viridis. Next base: position 347,619,323 of record CM065589.1, on the reverse strand, counting down.
TACAAAGATAGTGGGGCCATTCTTCATCAATGGAAACCTCAAGGCCACTGGATATGCGAAATTGCTACATGATGATGTGTTTCCCTCTTTGTGCACTGAAGCTGGCACGTTCCCTGAGTTTTTCCAGCAAGATGGTGCACCCCCACATTATGGGTGTCAGGTCCGAGCATTCCTAGATGAACAGTTTCCTGGAAAGTGGATTGGTCGTCGTGGGCCAATTAAATGGCCCCCAAGGTCTCCCGATCTGACCCCCTTAGACTTTCATCTTTGGGGTCATCTGAAGGCAATTGTCCATGCTGTGAAGATACGAGATGTGCAGCACCTGAAACTACGGATACTGGAAGCCTGTGCTAGCAAGGATCGCCGGGCATCATTCTTTGCCTCCTCCTACTCGGCTTCCTCTTCCTCTTCTTCCATCTGCTCATCCAGTCAGCTACACACCTTCACCACCAACTTCAGCACAGCCCGGGGTAAACTTCAGCAGGCCGTTCTGAAACTCATATGTTTGGGGGATAGACCGACAAGTGGTTGCTGTCGGTGGGCCTCAAGCCCGGCCTGGTGATGTGCGATAATAGGCAAAATCTCGTCACAGCTCTGGGGCTAGCCGGTATGACGCACATCCCTTGCCTGGCGCATATGCTGAATTTGGTGGTGCAGAAGTTCATTCACAACTACCCCGACATGTCAGAGTTGCTGCATAAAGTGCGGGCCGTCTGTGCACGCTTCCGGTGTTCCCATCCTGCCGCTGCTTGCCTTTCCGCTCACCACCTCATATACGACGTGCCCACCAGGTGGAACTCCACCTTGCACATGCTGGAGAGACTGTGCGAGCGACAGGGGGACATAGGGGAGTTTCAGCTGCAGGACGCACGGGTCAGTCGCACTGCGGAACAGCACCACTTCACCACCAATGACTGGGCCTCCATGCAAGACCTGTGTGCCCTGTTGCGCTGTTTCAAGTACTCCACCAACATGGCTAGTGGCGATGACGCCGTTATCAGCATTACAATACCACTTCTATGTCTCCTTGAGAAAAGAGGATGGAAGAGGACGTGGCCCAGGAGGAGGAGGAAGTGTCATTTTTAGCACTTTCAGGCCAGTCTCTTAGAAGTGGCTCAGAGGGAGGTTTTTTGCAACAGAAGAGGCCATGTACAAATGTGGCCAGCCAGGGCCCACTACTGGAGGATGATGAGGAGGAGGTGGAGGAGGTGGAGGAGGATTAGGATGAAGCATGTTCACAGCGGGATGGCGCAGCTCGGGCCCATCACTGGTGCGTGGCTGGGGGGAAACGGAGGACGATGACGATACGTCTCCCACAGAGGACAGCTTGTCCTTACCTCTGGGCAGCCTGGCACACATGAGTGACTACATGCTGCAGTGCCTGCGCAACGACAGCAGAGTTGCCCACATTTTAACTTGTGCGGACTACTGGGTACAAAGACAATGTGCCCACCTTACTTCCTGCACTGGAGCGTGATAGGAAGATGCGCGAGTACAAGCGCACAATGGTAGACGCGCTACTGAGAGCATTCCCAAATGTCACAGGGGAACAAGTGGAAGCCCAAGGCAAAGGCAGAGGAGGAGCGAGAGGTCGCCAATGCAGCTGTGTCTCGGCCAGCTCCTCTGAGGGCAGGGTTAGCATGGCAGAGATGTGGAAAAGTTTTGTCACCACGCCACACCTAACTGCACCACCACCTGATATGGAACGTGTTAGCAGGAGGCAGCATTTCACTAACATGGTGGAACAGTACGTGTGCACACCCCTCCATGTACTGACTGATGATTCAGCCCCATTCAACTTCTGAGTCTCCAAATTGTCCACGTGGCCAGAGCTAGCCTTTTAGGCCTTGGAGGTGCTGGCCTGCCCGGTGGCCAGCGTTTTGTCTGAACGTGTATTCAGCACGGCAGGTGGCGTCATTACTGACAAACGCAGCCGCCTGTCCACAGCCAACGTGGACAAGCTGACGTTCATAAAAATGAACCAGGCATGGATCCCACAGGACCTGTCTATCCCTTGTGCAGAATAGACATTTATAACTACCTCTCCTTAACCATATATTCTTGTACTCCATGGGACTTCCTCTTTTTTAAATGTTACCATTATTTTGCGGGGCAACCCAAAGTTGAATTAACCTCTCCTCCGTCTGGGTGCCAGGGGCCTAAATATCTGAAAGTGGCCTTCTCCATTGGTGGGTGACATGAAGCCTGATTCTCTGCTGTGGGACCTCTCTCTTCTGTCTGGGTGCTGGGGCCTAAATAACTAAAAGTGGCCTTCTCCGTTGGTGGGTGACATGATGCCTCTTTTGCTGCTATGGACCTCTCTCCTCTGTCTGGGTGTCAGGGGCCTGACTTTCACTTACTTGCTTGCTGTCTTGGTGGCAGACATTTAACTCTTTTTACTGTCTAATGACCGCCCCATGGTCTGGGTGTCAGGGGCCTATATGTCGTTTAATAATTTGTTGTCTTGGTGCTAGATATTAAACTCTTTTTACTGTCATGACCGCCCCATTGTCTGGGTGTCTGGGGCCTAAATTTCACGTACTTGCTTGCTGTCTTGGTGGCAGACATTTAACACTTTTTACTGTCTAATGACCGCCCCATTGTCTGTGTGTCAGGGGCCTATATGTCGTTTAATCATTTGTTGTCTTGGTGGGAGATATTAAACTCTTTTTACTGTCATGACCGCCTCATTGTCTGGGTGTCATGGGCCTAAATTTCACGTACTTGCTTGCTGTCTTGGATGCAGACATTTAACACTTTTTACTGTCTAATGACCACCCCATTGTCTGGGTGTCAGGGGCCTATATGTCGTTTAATCATTTGTTGTCTTGGTGGGAGATATTAAACTCTTTTTACTGTCGTGACCGCACCATTGTCTGGGTGTCAGGGGCCTATATTTCGTTTAATTGCTTGCTGTTTGGGTGAGAGACATTAAACTCTTTTTACTGTCAAATGACCTCTCCTCTGTCTGGGTGTCAGGGGCCTACATAAATGATAATGGCCAGTTCCATTGCAGGTTGACCTGAGGCCTGTGTTGCTGTTACAGGACCGCTCTCCTCTTTGCGGGTGCCATGGCCCTGAGTCTCTGAATAAGGCCTGGGGCACTGCAGGCAGACATGAATCCTTTTTGGCTGTGATGAGAACTTCAACTCCCATAGCATTCCCACCCGATGCCACCCCAACCTCCTATTCCACCTCCTCCTCCTCCAAGTTGCCAATTGATATTGGTTAATTTTTATTTATTTTATTTTAAGTAATTTCCCTATCCACATTTGTTTGCAGGGGATTTACCTACATTTTGCTGCCTTTTGCAGCCCTCAAGCCCTTTTCTGGGCTATTTTACAGACTTTTTAGTGCCCAAAAGTTCGGGTCCCCATTGACTTCATTGGGGTTCGGGGTGAAGTTCGGGTCGAGTTCGGATCCCAAACCCGAACATTTTCGGGAAGTTTGGCCGAACTTCTCGAACCCGAACATCCAGGTGTTCGCTCAACTCTACTAATACAGAACTGGCAGCTGCCCAACAAAGGGCTGGAACAGCGATGCCAGTGGGATGACAGGAGAGAAGTCCGGAAAGTCCGAAGTCCCATGTTTCCCGCAAGTTCCCGGGCCGGGACAACTCCTCATATCAGGGTGATACCCCAGGGGAGGAAGAGGGTATAGGCTCTCACCTGTTGGTCCTACCAGGAACCCAGCCATATTGCTGCCAATTGTCCCTACAATCCCAAGCCCATGGACTGCAGCTCTGCCTGGAGGGTGTCCCTTTATGCGGCTTCGGTTTACATGGCTGCCACCCCAGACTGACGATAAGTGCTATCTTTGCAGGGTGACCGTGCAGGGCACCAGGTGGTGGTTCTGTTGGACTCTGGAAGTCAGTTGACCCTAGTTAATGGGTCCCACATCGACCCCGGGACTGTCACAGACCGCACATTCAGGGTCCTGTGTATTCATGGGGACTTAAAAGACTATCAACTGTGGTTGTCGCCATCCAGACCCCCTGTGGAGAGAGATGACATGAGGTAGGGGTCGTCATGAACTTGACCCGTGACCTAATTTTGGGACGGGACTTCCCCATGTTCTGGACTCTGTGGCGGTGCCGCAGCTGTTGGATTTGGAAGTATCCCGTCACAACTTCGGCATAGCTCCAGGACTCCACTCTGGACTGGGCTAGGGAACAAGTTGTGGTGGTTAATGGGGTGCCGCAGCACTCCTAGTGAAACCCTGAATTAAAGCCCTCACCGACTACCAGTATGAACAGACCCCAGATGTAGGTGTGTTCATTCACAGGAATACCTAAAGTCCAATCTAACCCTAATGGACCCTGGTACTAATGACGGGAATGAGACATCCTGTTCCTCCATAAGAAAGGATGAACAGGAGTCTCCCTAAGGCCTAATACAAAACAACCAAGGAATGCAACACAGAAAAGCCAAAATGCAAAGGGAAAGGGAAAGTGATTTTTATAACCTTGCTATCGGATATATATTAGATATATATTAGATATATATTAGATATATATTATATTTTGATCAGGGACTATCCCTTGTATTGATTTCACAGGGTTTAGAGACAATACAGTTCACTTCCTTTGAACTGCAGTGTTCAAGAGTGCTCTTCATTAAAGTATGCAAACCCATCCCACCAGATGTTGACATAGAGAAGACAGACAGGTATCACTTGAAAATACAATAGATAAGAGAAACCTCACTTACATGACAGCAAGCTGTAACGAGTTTAAATTGTTAGCATCTAAATTAACTTAGCTGATATGTAAAGAATCCTTACATGAATTGTATCTAGCAAACACCAGTTTTGTCAAAAGAAACTGTAACATATGTGACTCATTCCAGTTTCATCTGGAATTTCCTGCCAAAATGTCTTATAAATACATGTACTGTTGAATAAAGACTTCAGATATTGACTACCTGAGTTCGGTCTGGGCAGTCAATCTCTCCTGGCCAGTGCAAATAGGATATTCACTGCAAAAGGGAAATATTCAAAGGTTGGTGGTCTGATGCCTCATCATGTCATCATCATAAACCGTCTTAAAGAAAATAACCCTAACAGAAAAGTAACACTTAACTTAAAAGAAGCGATGGCAACCCCAGGAACTCAGCCAAGATCCAAACACCAGCTATCCACAGGTCCAACTGAAGCTATAAACCGCACAGTATAGTGGGAGAGACAACTATCAATAGGGAAGATAAATGACCACAATAGCATCACCTGGAGGTTAAGAGTGTGGCCAGTACCAGAAATGACACAAGACGCCTATTGATCCACAAGGTAAACATGTCAAACCAAACCACGTGTTGCCTGTCTCAAAGATCTCCTGCCACTCTCTGTCACTGGGACGTCCGTATGTCTCGGTACATCCTTGATCCATGACAGTGCCCCCCTCTATGAGTGACCTCCATGCACCCAGGACCAACCTTATCCTGGTGAGACCTGTGAAAAGCTTTCACCAAACGACTGACATTCACACCAGGTGCCGGTACCCACATCCGCTCCTCAGGTCCATAACCCTTCCAGTGAACAAGATACTGAAGAGATCTACGGAAAGCTCGAGAGTCAATTATTTTGGCGATCTGGAATTCCCAACTACCATTCACCATAACAGGTGTGAGTGGCAAGGAAGACGGCTCCAAAGGATAAACATATCTCTTCAATAATGATTTATGAAACACATTATGTATTTTCAGAACCTGATGAAGTTCAAGACAAAAAGCTACAGGATTAATAATGGCCGTAATCTTATATGAACCCAACTTCAAAGAAGGTACCTTCGACTTAATGACCCACTCTTAGGTCCAGACCCTTCATACATTTCCTGTCAGCCACACGTTTATACTTGTTGCCCATATTCATCAGGTTATTTTGAATTTTCCGCCATAAAGATGATAATCATGACAAAAAACGTGTGCTGAAGTTGGTGGTGAAGGTGTGTGGCTGACTGGATGAGCAGGTGGAAGAAGAGGAGGAGGAAGCTGAGTAGGAGGAGGAGGCTACAGGAGGCAAAGAATGATGCCCTGCGATCCTTGGCGGCGGAAGGACGTGCGCCAAAGAACTCTCCGTCTGGGGCCCAGCCGCCACTACATTTACCCAGTGTGCAGTTAGGGAGATATAGCATCCCTGGCCGTGCTTACTGGTCCACGTATCTGTGGTTAGGTGGACCTTGCCACAGATGGCATTGCGCAGTGCACACTTGATTTTATCGGATACTTGGTTGTGCAGGAAACGCATGGCTCTCTTGGAGAAGTAGTGGCGGCTGGGAACAACATACTGTGGGACAGCCATTGCCATCAGCTGTTTGACGCTGTCTGTGTCCACCAGCCTGAATGACCAGCATTTCAAAGGCCAGTTGTCACCGCCGGTTTTGGTAGACGGTCGGTCAGAGGTTCCTCTCTGTCTTGTGTATGACGTTATTTGTTTTGGTTTCACTTTGCTCAGTTCCTTTCTCTCCCTCAGCTGCCTCTTATCTTGATTAATTGGCTTGCTCTATATTCCCTCCATACTGTTTCTCTTTGCGGTTTATATTACTTCCTGGATGAAGTGTGTGCTGCTGGAAGCTGCAGTTGTTTTGCTCTAAGATAAGTGCATTCCGTTTACTTTGTGTTTTGTTTGCTGGCTTGATTCTAGGTGACCCTGACTCCCTCCGTATTCTGTGCAAGGAGCCGGTGGCCGTTCCCCTCACTACTATAGGGAATTCAGGTGTCACTCAGTTATAGGTACGAGGGCATGTATTTGTCTACCACCGGGACTTGTACATGTGCATAGCACTTAGGGAGAGTTCGTAGGGATTTATAGGGCCCTCCTATGTTTTCCTTAGTTTGGGATCAAGCCAGTCTGTCGTTATTTATCAGTTCCTGCTAACTGTTCTCCATCCTTGACACCAGTAGTTTAGAAATGCTGGCATTCAGGCCCAGGGCTCGAGGGTGGGTAGGTGGGTAGCTTGGTGATGGAGGTAGTGGTGTTGGTGGCACATCCTCTGTTTGGTGGGCGGAAGGTGCCAACATTCCTCCCGAGGCGGAGGAAGAGGCCGAGGCAGCAGCAGCAGAAGAGGGAGCAGGGGGAGCCTGAGTGAGTTCCTTGCTTTTAAGTTGTTTACTCCACTGCAGTTCATGCTTTGCATGTAGATGCCTGATCAGGTTGTGCTAAGGTTCAGAACGTTAATGCCTCGCTTCAGGCTCTGATGGCACTGTTTGAAGAAGTGCCATGCTAGGGAACTCCTTGAAGCTTCCTTTGGGGTGCTCGGGCCCTGGTGGCGGTGGCCAGTAGCAGGCGAACTCTCTTGGCGGTGGCTGTTCTGCTTTTGCCCCCTGCTCCCTCTTTTGCTAAGCTGTTGGCTCGGTCTCGCCAATGCCTCTTCCTCTGAACTATGAAAGTCAGTGGCACGACCTTTATTCCATGTGGGGTCTAGGACCTCATCGTCCCCTGCATCGTCTTTCACACAGTCTTCCTCCCTGACCTCCTGTTCGGTCTGCACACTGCAAAAAGATGCAGCAGTTGGCACCTGTGTTTCGTCATCATCAGAGACTTGCGGACTCCGATGAGGTAGTATTCCCAAGTCCTCATCATCAGGAAACATAAGTGGTTGTGCATCAGTGCATTCTATGTCTTCCACCACTGGGGAAGGGCTAGGTGGATTCCCTTGGGAAACCCTGCCAGGAGAGTCTTCAAACAGCATAAGAGACTGCTGCATAACTTGAGGCTCAGACAGTTTCCCTGATATGCATGGGGGTGATGTGACAGACTGATGGGCTTGGTTTTCAGGCGCCACCTGTGCGCTTTCTGCAGAAGACTGGGTGGGAGATAATGTTGTGAACGTGCTGGATCCACTGTCGGCCACCCAATTGACTAGCGCCTGTACTTGCTCAGGCCTTACCATCCTTAGAACGGCATTGGGCCCCACCGAATATCGCTGTAAATTCTGGCAGGTACTGGTACCTGAGGTAGTTGGTTCAGTAGGACGTGTGGCTGTGGCAGAACGGCCACGTCCTCTCCCAGCACCAGAGGGTCCACTAACAACACCACAACAATGTCCGTGTCCCTTACCAGATGTTTTCTTCATTGTTACCGTTCACCACAATAAGAAAAAAATATATTTGGCCCAATATTTTGAATTCAAATTCAGGCCTTTTTTTGCAGGCACCTAACACTATCTGGCTATCTATTTATGTACCGTATTACACAAATCCAGGCACAGCAGTAACCACAGATTTAGGGGAATATCAATTGTAGGCCTAGTATTTAGGCCCTGGATGAAAGATATCCTTTTACGGACAGATTTACACTTTGAGATGCACAGTAGCGTGTGAAAAAATATATAGGATTATGCTTTCAGCAATTGTATTTTAGCACTTTGTGTAATATACCCTTTAACGGAAAGAAATACACTTGGAGATGCATGCTGAGTGTAATATACCCTTTTACGGACAGATTTACACTTGGCCTGCAACAGCTGGAACACCAGATTTTGGGTATTGCTTTTTTGGCAATTGAATTTCACCCCAGAAAATAATATATCCTTTGACGGACACTATTAAACTTGGCCAGCCACAGCTGAAACCACTGATTTATGGTATTGCTATTTTGGTAATTGAATTTCACCCCAGAACAAAATATATCCTTTGCTGGACATTATGAAACTTATCCAGTCACAGCTGGAACACCAGATTTACTGTATTTCTATTTTGGCAAGTGAATTTCACCTCAGAAAATAATAAATCCTTTGACGGAAACTATTAAACTTGGCCAGCCACTGCTGGGACACCAGATTTACGGTATTGCTATTTTGGCAATTGAATTTCACCCCAGAAAATAAAAAATCCTTTGACGGACACTATTAAACTTGGCCAGCCACAGCTGAAACCACTGATTTATGGTATTGCTATTTTGGTAATTGAATTTCACCCCAGAACAAAATATATCCTTTGCCGGACATTATGAAACTTGTCCAGTCACAGCTGGAACACCAGATTTACTGTATTTCTATTTTGGCAAGTGAATTTCACCTCAGAAAATAATAAATCCTTTGACGGAAACTATTAAACTTGGCCAGCCACTGCTGGGACACCAGATTTACGGTATTGCTATTTTGGCAATTGAATTTCACCCTAGAAAAAAATATATCCTTTGCCGAAACTATTAAACTGGGCCAGCCACAGCTGGAACACCAGATTTAGGGGATTGCTATTTTGGCAATTGAATTTAACCCCTCAATAAAATATAGAAATTTCTATCCTGAGTTTCTAGGCGTGACAATAAGCACAGCCAAGCCCCTGATGGAGGATATAGCAAAAATAACCTAGTATTGATGGATTGATGGACTTAGTGGCAGCTTGTGCTGGTGCACCACAAGACACAAAATGGCCGCTGATCACCCCAGAAAAAAGTGACAGAAAAACGCTCTGTGCAGCCTAAAAACCTGTGAGCAATTAACTAGCAGAAGTTGAATGATTCACAGCTGTAGATCGATCACTTCATTAGGTGTTTTTGCTGAGTTTTCCCTGCCTAATCTCGCCCTCACAGCAGCTGCGTCCTATCCCTACACTAATCAGAGCAGAGTGACGTGCGGCACTACGTGACTCCAGCTTAAATAGAGGCTGGGTCACATGCTGCACTTGGCCAATCACAGCCATGCCATTAGTAGGCATGGCTGTGATGGCTTCTTAGGGCAAGAAGTAAGACGCTAGCTGATTGGCTGCTGTGCAGCCCTTCAGAAAGCGGGAAGAAATCGCCGAACAACGAACCCGAACTTTTTTGAAAATGTTCGGGTCCATATTCCGAACACCCCAAAATTCGGTACGAACCTGAACTATATAGTTCGGGTTCGCTCATCCTCGTTGTAATATATCAGGCTGCACCTGAGAGAAGCATTCCTTAACAGCAAAAAAAGCTTGCAACGCGGAATCAGACCTCACTGAGACATCAGTCCCTTTTTAAGTTATGTCAGTTAAGGGTTTCACCACTGTCGAATAGTTCTGAATACATTTTGGGAAGTAATTGGTGAACTTCCAAAAATCGCATAAGAGCCTTCAGATTTTCAGGTCGATCCCAGTCCAATATGGCACGGACTTTCTCCGGATCCATTTGAAAACCCGAAGACGACAACATTGCACCTCGTGTACAGCAAAAACATATTTCTCTAATTTTGCGTACAATTTATTATCCCTTGGGATCTGCAACACCTGTCTAACATGATCCTGATGTATATCCACATCTGGAGAATAAATTAGTATGTGATCCAAATACACGACTACAAATCTCCCCACCAGGTGATAAAAAATGTTATTAATTGGTCAACCCAAAAGGAATGACCAGGTTCTCAAAATATCCCTCAGTAGTATTAAAAGCCATCTTCCATTCATCCCCTTCCTTGATCCTGACCAGATTACTGTCCGTGATCCTTACCCACTTCCTTTGATTCCTGATTGGTTTAACCAGATTGTTGGTGCTAAGGTGTTCTCCAAGTGGGACTTAAGTCCCACTTGGAGAACACCTAGCACCAACAATCTGGTTAAACTAATCAGGAATCAAAGGAAGTGGGTAAGGATCACTGGACAGTAATCCGATTGAGTTCACGGAAATCCAGACATGGCCGAGGACCTTAGTCTTTAATTTTAACAAAAAAACCTGCTGCCACTGGAGATTGGGAAGGTCTTATGTATGTTTTAGCCAAACTCTCAGTAATTTATTCTCTCATGGCCAGTCTTTCAGGTCCAGAAAGGTTATATAACCTAGATTTGGGCAACTTAGCTCCAGGAATAAGGTTGATAGGACAATCATATTACCGATGTGAAGGTAAATCCTGGCATCCACTCTCAGAAAATATGTTGGCAAAATCAGATATAAATCAAGGCAATGTCTTAGTAGCTAAAACAGAAAAAGATGTATTATGACAAGTGTCAACACAATTATCACCCCAATCTAGAATCAGTCTAGCTTGCCAATCAATGGTTGGATTGTGCTTGCTCAACCACAGCAAACCCAAAAGCATCGGAGCAGGGAGACAATCCAATAGGGTTGAGTGAACCCGAACTGTATAGTTCGGGTTCGTACCGAATTTTGGGGTGTTCGGGACCCGGACCCGAACAGAACATTTTCATAAAAGTTCGCGTTCGGGTCCGTTGTTCAGCGATTCTTCCCGCTTTCTGACGGGCTGCACAGCTGTCAATCAGCAAGCGTTTTACTTCTTTGCCCTAAGAAGCCATCACAGCCATGCCTACTAATGGCATTGCTGTGATTGGCTGAGTGCAACATGTGACCCAGCCTCTATTTAAGCTGGAGTCATGTAGCGCCACACGTCACTCTGCTCTTCTCAGTGTAGGGATAGGATGCTGCCGCTTCTGTGAGGGACAGAATAGGGAAGAAATCTGCAGAATCTGTTGTACTTTAATCCACAAAATACGGCAAATAGAGAGGGAGAGAGCTTCAACAATCCTACATTTCTGTACCCAGCCACTGCCAAGGAATTTTTTTTTTTAAATCCATCTGTTACATAGGTGGGGGTCGGCGGCCATTATAGCCACTGCAGTGTACTGCATGTCTGCCAGCCTGGCAGGGACATCTGCTCAATCTTTTTTGGTAGCTCAGTGAAGTAGAAAATGCTTTTTTTCTGGCTGCTCAAGTCCCCTACATTACCTTTTGTATAATTAAGGGGTGACATAGTCAATTTGTCTATTCTGGGATCTGTGGTGCCACATAGCACTTGTATATACAATGCTATGTATTTTTGTGATAAAAATCTGTGATCCTGGTCCCCAAAGCAGTTTGAAATACACCGCCCACATACACATTTGACATTTCTGCAGTGAAATATTGAATAATTTTTTGTGGGAAAAAAAGCAATATTCTTGCTTTACAAAGCAGGTGCGCAGCGTACAAATACATATTTAATATTTCTGCAGGGAAATAGTGCATTAATGTGTTTCAGGGAAAAAAACGTTATTCTGGGTCCACAAAACAGTTTGAAATACACCGCCCAAATACACATTTGACATCTCTGCCGTGAAATAGAGCCTCAGTGTATTTTTCGGAAATATAGAAGTATTCCTGGTCCACCAAGCAGTGTTAAAAACACCGCCCAAATACATATTTTACATTTCTTCAGTGAAATAAAGAATCAGTGTATTTTTTGCAAAAAAAACCTTATTCCTGGATTTCAAAACAGTTGTGCAGACAGCGTACAAATACATATTTTATATTTCTGCAGGGAAATAGTGCATCAGTGTGTTTCCTGAAAAAATAAGTTATTCCTGGTCTACCAAACAGTTTGAAATACCCCGCCCAAATACACATTTGACATTTCTGCCGTGAAATAGAGCCTTAGTGTATTTTTAGGAAAAACAGAAATATTCCTGGTCCACAAAGCAGTTGCAAATATACCACCCAAATACACATTTGACGATCCTGCAGTGAAATAGTGAATTAACCACACTGTGGTTAATTTGTATGGTTATTAGAAAGATGGCCTATGGGATATTTACAGCATATCCCCATGGTCACTAAATCTCTGCAGACTGTATTTATGATGTATAGAGTTATAGTATTACCACTAGTTGGTGTGACAAAAAACTATCCTCGGTATAGTCAACATTGTTATTGGCGCTGCGGATGATTGAACCTAGTTAGATACTGGTAACATTCAACCATGGGCTATCTTGACCTATATCCACAGTGACAACCGCATAAACGCATAGGCTATCTTGTCCTGTATCCGCTGTGTTTAATTGTATTAAATTGGATGGTCTAACTCGCTAAGATTGTACCTGACTATCTCCTAAAGATTGGTTAAGTGGAGTTGTCAAATAGAGTTGTTAGTAGCTCTATTTCCCCTGAGGAAGCCACATTTGTGGCGAAAAATGTCGGGGGAGCTGCTTGTTTAGCTTTTAAATTCATATGGTTGAACACTAGTGCATAGAGCGACGTGCACTGCAGGCACTTAGCATATGCACAAGACAGGGTTAACCAATCTTTAGGAGATAGTCAGGTACAATCTTAGCGAGTTAGACCATTCAATTTAATACAATTAGACACAGCGCATACAGGGCAAGATAGCCTATGCGTTTATGCGGTTGTCACCGTGGATATAGGGCAAGATAGCCCATGGTTGAATGTTACCAGTATCTAACTAGGTTCAATACATCCGCACCACCAATAACAATGCTGACACGAGGATAGTTTTTTGTCACACCAACTAGTGGTAATACTATAACTCTATACATCATAATACAGACTGCAGAGATTTAGTGACCATGGAGATATGCTGTAAATATCCCATAGGCCATCTCTCTAATAACCATACAAATTAACCACAGTGTGATTAGAGTTTTTTTCTGTCATGGTTTCCGGCCATATATTATTTTAAAGTATAACTGTCAAATTTTTTTTTTTTTTACTATTCGATTTTGGTGATTAATATCACCTTGTTGGCCCTGTTTTAATTTCTGATTATTTAATAAATAACCCCTAAAAGCCACCTAAAAGTCCACAGTATTGGCTATTTTTACCTGAGATAAAATCAGGTTGCTATGCTCCTTCCGTCTACCAGATGAGGACGGAAGTGCACTGGGAACTGATAGTGAGTCAACATTGTAAGGGAATGTATAAAAAGCCAGGTTCTTCCTGACAGGAGATAACAGTGCTGGGCTGTGTGTGTGAACTTCTCCACATGCCTGTGCTTGGCAGACACTCCTTAGCAGTGCAGGACAATGTGGCTGCTCAGTGTATAAATGAAAGCCTTATCTGATAAGAGGAGAGCTTGTAGGAGGACTATAGGCTTCAGCCAGACCTGGAAATTTACCTGCAAGACCCCCTATACAGAGCTGGTCTTCACTAACTTCACTGCAGGCGTCCTATGGATTAGCCTCAGGGCTGAGGCGGCCATTTTAACAGAATAGTGAAATTGCAGTTTTATGCAGACTGGTTGCTAAGGGCTGAATCTTATTAAATAAGGGGTAAGTAAGTCTAATAGTTATTGATTCAGGAATATAATCATATTAGTAACTACATATATGAATACTGAAATTAGGGTCTAAATGTGACAGTTATCCTTTAAATGGTCTTTTCTTTTTTGTTACACCTTTTAATAACAATTAATAAATGTTAAGTCTTAAATATTGACCGTAAACGGGAACCATTTAGCCCTAGGGCTAATCTGAACATATTAACCGTAGAAATAGCTACGTTTTATTAATAGCGGTTAAATACAAATTTTCTGTGTTTTATTGAAAAAATCCGTGTTCTGGGTCCACAAACCACTTTTGCATAAACTGTAGAAATAGCTACATTTTATTAATAGCAGTGAAATACTGCTTTTCTTTGTTTTATTACAAAAATTCTTGTTCTTAGTCCACAAACCACTTGTGCATACAGCGTACAAATACCAATTTTAAAATGCAGCACGAAAATAGTGCTTTACTGTGTTTTACTACATAGTAACATAGTATATAAGACCGAAAAAAGACATTTGTCCATCCAGTTCGGCCGGTTTCCTACAAGTTGATTCAGAGGAAGGCAAAAAAAACCTGTAAGGCAGAAGCCAATTTTTCCCACCTAAGGGGAAAAAATTCCTTCCCGACTCCAATCAGACAATCAGAATAACTCCCTGGATCAATGACCCCTCTCTAGTAGCTATAACCTGTAATATTATTACACTCTAGACATTCATCCAGTCCCCTTTTGAATTACTTTATTGTACTCACCATCACCACCTCCTCAGGCAGAGAGTTCCATAGTCTCACTGCTCCTACCATAAAAAACCCTTTTCTATGTTTATGTACAAACCTTCTTTCCTCCAGACGTAGAGAATGTCACATTCCTGGGGATAAATAGATGATGTGAAAGATCTCTGTACTGACCCCTGATATATTTATACATAGTTATTAGATCTCCCCTTAGTCGTCTTTTTTCTAAAGTGAATAACCCTCATTTTGACCTTTCAGGGTACTGTAGTTGCCCCATTCCAGTTATTACTTTAGTTGCCCTCCTCTGAACCCTCTCCAGCTCTGCTATGTCTGCCTTGTTCACAGGAGCCCAGAACTGTACACAGTACTCCATGTGTGGTCTGACTAGTGATTTGTAAAGTGGTAGGACTATGTTCTCATCACGGGCATCTATGCCCCTTTGATGCAACCCATTATCTTATTGTCCTTGGCAGTAGCTGTTATTACAGCTTAGTTTGCTGTTTATTAAAATTCCTATATATTTTTCCATGTCAGTGTTACCAAGTGTTTTACCATTTAGTATGTACGGGTGACTTGCATTATTGCTTCCCATGTGCATAACTTTACATTTGTCAGTGTTAAACCTCATTTGCCATTTCTCTGCCCAAGCCTCCAATCTATCCAGATCCCTCTGTAGCAGAAAATGTCCTCTTCCGTGTTAATTACTTTACAGAGTTTAGTGTCATCTGCAAAAATAGATATTTTACTGTGCAAGCCTTCTACAAGATCATTAATAAATATATTGAAGAGAATAGGGCCCAATACTGACCCCTGAGGTACCCCACTAGTGACAGTGACCCAATCTGAGTATCTACCGTTAATAACCACCCTCTGTTTTCTGTCACTCAGCCAGTTTCTTACCCACATACAGACATTTTCTCCCAGTCCGGGCATCCTCATTTTATATACTAACCTTTTATGAGGTACAGTCCACAAGATAGTCAACATCAGAGAAAGCTTCAACACACAGTCTCCACAGACCCTCCACACAGCTGCTCCGTCCTCTTCACCCAAAACCAGCTTCTCCGCTATTACAGAAGAAAAACTCTCCACTCTACTCTCCAAATCCCATCTCACCACCTGTGCACTTGACCCAATCCCATCCCACCTCATCCCTAACCTCACCACAGTGTTTATCCCAGCCCTAACTCATCTCTTCAACCTATCACTAACCTCTGGTCTCTTCCCCTCTGCTTTTAAACATGTTACCATTACACCCATCCTCAAAAAGCCTTCACTTGACCCATCTTCTTTGTCCAGTTATCGCCCCATATCACTTCTTCCATATGCCTCAAAGCTACTTGAGCAACATGTCCATTCTGAACTGTCCTCTCACCTCTCCTCCTGCTCCCTCTTTGACCGGCTACAATCTGGCTTCCGACCCCATCACTCAACCGAGACTGCCCTCACCAAAGTCACCAATGACCTACTACTTGCCAAAACCAAAAACATTACTCTGTCCTCCTTCTCCTTGACTTGTCCTCTGCCTTTGACACTGTCGACCACTCCCTTCTGTTACAAACTCTCTCATCTCTTGGCATCACTGACCTGGCCCTCTCTTGGATCACATCATACCTCACAGACCGACATTTAGCGTCTCCCACTCTCACACCACCTCCTCGCCTCACTTCCTCTCTGTTGGTGTCCCGCAAGGCTCCGTCCTAGGACCCCTGCTCTTCTCTATCTACACCTTCGGCCTGGGACAGCTGAGTCCCATGACTTTAAGTATCACTTATATGCTGATGACACACAAATCTACCTCTCTGGTCCAGACATCACCACCTTACTATCCAGAATCCCACAATGCCTATCTCGCATATCTTAATAACTTAATATGGATAAAACAGAATTCATCATCTTTCCCCCATCTTGCTCACTCCCCCCAACAGACCTATCTATCACAATCAATGACTGCACACTGTCCCCGGTCAACCAAGTCCGCTGCCTTGGAGTGACCTTGGATTCTGCCCTCTCCTTCCGACCACACATCCAAGCACTTTCCACCACCTGCCGCTTCCAACTCAAAAACATCTCTCGCATCCGCCCTTTCCTCAATTTTGAATCGGCAAAAATGCTTGTACATTCCCTCATGATCTCCCGCCTAGACTACTGCAACATTCTCCTCTGTGGCCTTCCATCTAGCTCTCTCGCACCCCTACAATCTATCCTCAACTCTGCTGCCCGACTAATCCATCTCTCCCCCCGTTACTCCTCTGCATCCCCCCTCTGCCAGTCCCTGCACTGGCTCCCCATTGCCCAGCGAATTCAGTTTAAAATACTAACCAACACATACAAGGCCGTCCACAACCAGTCCCCTCCCTACATCTCTGAGCTACTCTACCGATACATCCCCACACGCAATCTTCGATCCTCACAGGACCTCCTTCTCTCCTCTCCTCTTATCACCTCTTCCCACACTCGCCTCCAGGATTTCTCCCGTGCATCCCCTATACTCTGGAACTCGCTACCCCAACATAACAGACTCTCACCTACAGTGGAATCCTTCAAAAGCAACCTGAAAACCCACCTCTTCAGACAAGCCTACGACCAGTGACACCGCTGCCTCTATACCGCCATGACCAGCTTCACCCTCGCCTACTGTCTCCATCCCCCATACCATGTAGATTGTAAGCCCTCACGGGCAGGGCCCCTCTCCTTCTGTACCAGTCTGTAACTTGTCTCGTTCATGCTTAAGGCGATTGCCTGTATTATGTATGTGCACCGCTTATGATATGTACAGTGCTATGGAATGAATGGCGCTCTAAAAATAAATTATATTAATAATAATAATAATAATAATACAGTGTCAAATGCTTTGGAGAAGTCCAGATATACGACATCCATTGATTCGCCGCTGTCAAGTCTAGAAATTACCTCCTCATAGAAGCTGATTAAATTAGTTTGGGATGACCGATCCCTCATGAAGCCATGCTGATATGGCGTTATTTGCTTATTTTCATTGAGATACTCCAAGATAGCATCTCTTAGAAACCCTTCAAACAGCTTACCAACAACAGATGTTAAACTTACTGGCCTATAATTTCAAGGCTCTGTTTTTGGACCCTTTTTAAATATTAGCACCACATTTGCTTTGCGCCAATCCTGTGGAACATTCCCTGTCAGTATAGAGTCCGTAACTATCAGAAATAAAGGTCTGGCTATGGCATCACTTAATTCCCTTAGTAGACGGGGGTGTATGCCATCCGGTCCTGGCGATTTGTCTATTTTAATCTTTTTAAGACGCTGTTGTACTTCTTCCTGGGTCAGACAGGGCACTTTTAATGGGAATTTGCTTTTACATTCTGCATTTCATCTGACAGTTTTTTTTCCTCAGTGAATATAGTAGAAAAAAAAATATTTAATAGTTTTGCTTTATCCTCGTCGCTCTTTGCAACTCCCCCCTCATTGCTGTGTAAGGGGCCGACTTCAGATTTATATTTTTTACCATTTATATAATTGAAGAACATTTTAGGGTTAGTTTTACTCTCTTTTGCAATTAATCTCTCGGTCTCTAGTTTGGCCGCTTTTATTAGTTTTTACATATTCTATTTTTTTTCTTATAGTTTATCAGTGCTTCCTGGCTCCCCTCCTGTTTTAGTGATTTATATGCTTTCTTTTGCCATTTATTGCTTTCTTTACGGTTGTATTTATCCACATTGTTTTCTTAGCCTTTTATTCCTATAAGGTATGTACAGTTGTGTTCAAAATTATTCAACCCCCAATGCTGTAAAGGGTTTTAGGAATTTAGTGTACATTTGTAATTGTGTTCAGAATGAAATCTTACAAGGACTTTTTAAAGAACCAAATGCAACTAAAATGACATCAATTGTTTTTGTAATACAGTATTAAATGTTTTTTTGTGATTTCTTCATTGACATAATTATTCAACCCTTAAAGACTACCACTCTTAAGAACAGAGGTTCATTCAAGTGTTTTTGATCAGGTATTGAAAACACCTATGGATGTCAAGGAGCAGCAATCAAGCATAATAAGCACCAATTAGGCAGATTTAAAGTGTCTGTGATACTCAGCTCCTTCTAGACATTTACTGGTGTGTTTACAAACATGGTGAAGTCAAGAGAATGGTCCAGGAAGACAAGAGAAGAGGTGATTTCTCTTCACAGGAAGGGCAATGGCTATAAGAAGATTGCAAAGATGTTAAACATACCAAGAGACACCATAGGAAGCATCATTCGCAAATTCAAGGCAAAGGGCACTGTTGAAACACTACCTGGTCGTGTCAGAAAGAAGATGTCGACTTCGACTGCTGTGCGCTACGTGAAGCGCAAAGTGGAGAAAAGTCCCCGTGTGACTCCTGAGGAACTGAAAAAAGACTTGTCAGATGCGGGTACTGAAGTTTCAGCTCAGACAATAAGGCGCACACTGCGCCTCCATGCCATAACTCTTGGGGTTGTTTTGCTTCTACAGGTACAGGGAAGCTTCAGCGTGTGCAATGTACCATGAATTCTCTTCAGTACCAGGAAATATTGGATGAAAATGTGATGCAGTCCGTCACAAACCTGAGGCTTGGGAGACGTTGGACCTTTCAACAGGACAATGATCCCAAGCATACCTCCAAGTCCACTAGAGTATAGTTGCTGATTAAAGGCTGGAACATTTTGAAGTGGCCATCGCAGTCACCAGACTTAAATCCGATTGAGAACCTCTGGTGGGACTAAAGAAAGCAGTTGCAGCGCGCAAGCCTAAGAATGTGACTGAACTGAAGGCTTTTGCCCATGAAGAATGGGCGAAGAATACCCGTAGATCGCTGCAAGACACTTATGTCAAGCTATGCTTCACGTTTAAAAGCTGTTATAACTGGAAAAGGATGTTGTACTAAGTACTAAGATTGAATGTCACTTGGGGTTGAATAAAACTGATAATGATGTGAGCACAGAAAAGACATTTGTGGTTATTTCATTATAAATGTTATGTTATATTTGTCTGACTTACAAGTGCCTCTTTGATTTAATTGTAAACAAAATGACTGAAATGATGAAAATCAATGTCAAACTGGCCAAAACACTCAATTTCAGTGGGGGTTGAATAATTTTGAACACAACTGTACCTCTCACAATTAGATGTTACAATGCTTTCAAAAATCTCCCATTTTGTGGTTGTATTTTTATTTTTGAGGACTTTGTCCCAGTTAGTTAGGCCTATGGCCTCGCTTAGTTGGCTAAATTTAGCTTTTTTGAAGTCTGGTATTTTTGTTCCTCCCTTTAGAAACTCTCGTTTGAAGGATAAATGGAAGGTTATTACTTTATGGTCATTATTTCCTTGGTGTCCCCCAACCTGCACATCTGTTGTTCTATCAGGTCTATTGGTTAATACTAAGTTCAGTATGGCCGTCCCTCTACTTGGGTCCTGAACCAGTTGGGAAAGGTAATTGTCTTTGGCTATTGCCAAGAACCTGTTTCCTTTATGAGATATACAGCTTTCAGTTTCCCAGTCTATATCTGGGTAGTTGAAGTCCCCCATAATAACGACTTCATTATGATTTGCCGCCTTGTCTATCTCGTTTAGTAATATATTTTCTGTGGACTCTGGTATATTAGGTGGTTTATAATAAACTCCTATTAGTAATTTATTGTTTTTGCCTCCATGTATTTCTACCCACAGTGACTTCACATGTTCATATCCCTCGCAGATGTCTTCTCGAATTGTGGGCTTTAGACAGAACTTCACATAAAGGCAGACCCCTCCCCCTCTTCGGTTTTGATGATCCTTTCTAGACAGACTGTAACCTTTTATATTAACTGCCCAGCCATAGCTATCATCCAGCCATGTCTCAGTTATTCCCACTATGGCATAGTTGTCCTCACACATCACTAATTCCAGTTCACCAGTCTTGTTAGTCAGGCTTCTGGCATTAGTATACATACATTTGAGAGGTTTATGTATATTTTTTACCCTGCACCTTTTATTCTGAACTGTTCTAGTCCCCCCTTCCATTCCTCCATACTGAAAAAAAAAAAAAACGTGTTCTGGGTTCCCCAAACAGTTGTGCATACAGTGTACAAATACATATTTTAAATTTTTGCAGTGAAATTGAGAATCAGTGTGTTTTAGGCCAAAAACTTTATTCTTGGTCCACAGAGCATTTTTATGACACGGGCACTGCCTTAGTGAACTTAAATGCGGACAATTGGCAGTTAAATTGACACTGGAGAGAAACCATCTTTCAGCTTGGTGGGTGAACGCAAATAGTGAGGAGTACATCAAATATGGGACTTGGGCATGGTCATGGTGGTGTTGGTGGAGCTCCTGTTGCTGGCAGAGGATGCGGCCATTCAGCGCCAACTACCGGTCCAAGTGAAACACCTTACTGTGGTGCGAGTAGGCGACAGAATCTGCAACGTGTTTTGGTAGGCCCGAATGCCTCTCTACGAATGGTGAGGCCAGAACATGTACAGGCGATAGTAGATTGGGTGGCTGACAGTGCCTCCAGTTCCTTTACAGTGTCTCCCACCCAGTCCTCTGCAGGAAGCTCAGAGTTGGCACCTGCAGCCCATGTCCATCAGTCTTTCACCTCACCCCCTTGCAAATCAGCCAAGCATTCAGAGCTCCAAGTCATGCAGAAAACTCTTATGCTTTTTGATGACTCTGTTGGCGGGGTTTCCCCGGCGTATCCACGTAGCCCTGCCCCAGAAGTGGAAGACCTTGAATGCACTGATGCCCAACCACTTATGTTGCAGGATGAGGACATGGGAGGACTGCTGCAGCACGTCTCTGATGATGACGAAACACAGGTGCCAACTGCTGTGGCTTTCTGCAATGTGCAGACCGACAAGGAGGGCAGGGGTCATGAATTGGTGAAAGATGATGTGGAGGTCGGAGGATGATGAGGTCCTAGACCCAGGCTGGACTGAAGGTCAAGCTAGTGACGTGCGCAGTTCTGAGGAAGAAGCGGTGGTCGCACAGAGGCAACAGCACAGCAAAAGAGGGAGCAGGGTGCAAAAGCAGAGCGTCCATTCCATAGACAGTACGCCTGCTACTGCCCACCGCACCCAGGCACCGAGCACACCAAGGCCTGCTCCAAGGAGTTCATTGGCGTGGCAGTTCTTCACACAATGTCCTGATGACAAGACACGAGAGGTTTGCACGTTGTGCCATCAGAGCCTGAAGCGAGGCATAAACGTTCTTAACCTGAGCGCAACCTGCATGACCAGGCATCTACATGCAAAGCACGAACTGCAGTGGAGTAAACACCTTAAAAACCACAAAGGTTTCCTCCTGCTCCCTCTTCTGCTGCTGTCTCGGCCTCTTCTTCCACCACTGGCGTCAACGTGGCACCTGGCAACCAGCAAACAGAGGATGTCCCACCAACACCACCAACACCACCACCTTTGTCACCATCACCAAGCATCTCCACCATGTCACAGGCAAGCGTTCAGCTGTCCATCTCCCATACACTGGAGAGAAAGAGAAAATACCCACCTACCCACCCTCGATCCCTGGTCCTGAATGCCAGCATTTCAAAATTTCTGGCCTTTGAAATGCCGTCATTCCATCTGGTGGAGACGGACTGTTTCAAACAGCTGATGGCTGTCCCACGGTACGTATTTCCCAGCCGCCACTACTTTTCCAGGCGAGCCGTCACTTCCCTGCACAACCAAGTGGAGGATAAAATCAAGTGTGCGCTGTGCAACGGCATCTGTGGCAAGGTCCACATAACCACAGATACATAGACCAGTAAGCACGGCCACGGCCGCTATATCTCCCTAACTGCACACTGGGTAAAAGTAGTGGCGGCTGGGCCCGAGGCGGATAGCCGTTTGACCATGTCCTTCCACCACCGAGGATCGCAGGGCATTATTCTTTGCCTCCTGTTGCCTCCTCCTCCTACTCCACATCCTCCTCCTCCTCCTCTTCTACCAACCCCACATCCGGTCATTGAAAGAACCTCACCCCCAACTTCAAGCACAGCCAGGGGTAAACGTCAGAAGGCGATTTTAAAACTCATGTGTTTGGGTGACAAACCCCACACCACTCAGGAGCTTTGGAGGGGCATAGAACAACAGACCGATTTGTGGTTGCTGCCAGTGAGCCTCAAGCCCGGCCTGGTGGTGTGCGATAATGGGCGAAATCTGGTTGCAGCTCTGGGACTAGCCGGTTTGACGCACATCCCTTTCCTGGCGCATGTGCTGAATCTGGTGTTGCAGCAGCAGGCGATAGTGGAGTTTCAGCTGCAGCACGCACGAGTCAGTCGCTGTGCGGATCAGCACCGCTTCCCCACCAGTGACTGGGCCTGCATGCGAGACCTGTGTACCTTGTTGTGGTCTTTTGAGTACTCAATCAACATGGCCAGTGCTGATGACGCCATTGTTAGCATTACAATACCACTTCTATGTCTCCTTGAAAAATCAATTATGTCGATGATGGAAGAGCATGTGGCAGAGGAGGAGGAGGAAGAGGGGGCATTTCACAGGGTTTCAGGCTGGTCATTCCGAAGTGGCTCAAAGGGTGGTTTCCTGTACCAGCAGAGGCCAGGTACACATGTGGCCAGCTAGTTCTGGCGGACGAGGAGGAGGATGAGGTAGAGGAGGAGAAGGAACCTAGTTCATTGCAGGGTTGCACCCAACGCAGCTCAGGGCCATCACTGGAGCGTGGCTGGGGGGATACAGAGGACACAGACGATACAGCACCCACAGAGGACATCTTATCCCTACCTCTGGGCAGCCTGGCACACATGAGTGACTACATGCTGCAGTGCCTGCGCAATGACAGCAGAGTTGCCCACATTGTAACTTGTGCTGGGTTGCCACTCTGCTGGATCCCCGGTACAAAGACAATGTGCCCACCTTAATTCCCGCACTGGAGTGTGATAGGAAGATGCACGACTACAAGTGCACTCCTGAGGGCATTCCCAACTGACACAGGGGGACAAGTAGAAGCACAAGGCGAAGGCAGAGGAGGAGCAGGAGCAAGAGGTCACCAACGCAGCTGTGTCACGGCCAGCTCCTCAGAAGGCAGGGTTAGCATGGCCGACATGTGGAAAAGTTTTGTCACCGCGCCACAGCAACCTACAACACCAGCTGATACGGAACGTCTTAGCAAGAGGCAGCATTTGAACAACATGGTGGAACAGTACGTGTGCACACGCCGCCACGTACTGAATGATGGTTCTGCCCCATTCAACTTCTGGGTCTCCAAACTGTCCACATGGCCTGAGCTTGCCCTTTATGCCTTGGAGGTGTTGGCCTGCCCTGCAGCCAGTGTATTGTCGGAACGTGTTTAGCACTGCAGGGGGTGTCATTACAGACAAACGCAGCCGCCTGTCCACAGCCAACTTGGACAAGCTCACGTTCATTAAAATAAACCAGGCATGAATCCCACAGGACTTGTTCGTACCTTATGCAGAATAGACATTTATAACCGCCTCAACCATACATTCTTGTACTCCAGTACACTTATTCATTGAATCCTTTTTTTATTTGTACCATTATTTCGGGGGCAATCCTAATTTGAATGAACCTCTCCACTGTCTGGGTGCCTTCGGCTTAAATTACTGAAAATGGCCTGTTGCTTTGGTGGGTGACATGAAGCTTGTTTTGCCGTGCATTGACCTGGGTCCTGGGCTTTCATAGCCCAAATATGCGGGCCACATGGATTGTTAGGGTCTAATTTATAGCTCAGTGTACAGCTAAACAGTGTGGCCATACCTGGAGAAGCTGACTGCTGAACTACAGAAGTTATTGCATGTGCCACCCAATACATGCCATTTGAATCCATGGGCCGGGTAGCCGGTCCCATGTATAGTCAGGAACTGCCTTTTGTATTAGGTACTTGCTCAGCCAAACATTGTTTGTTTGTTCAAGCCTATTTTTTAAGGCTATGCTTCTGTTTAAACACTTAAATCAGACTTTATCCTGTCTGTGTCCTTGCTTCCTGCACAGCTACCAAGTGTCTACCAGAGAGACCCCCCACAGCCCCCTCACAGTAGTTATGTCCAGATATGTGCCCCCCTCACTGTAGCAATGCCCAGGCATGTGCCCCCTCACAGTAGCGATGCCCAAACATGTGCTCCCTCACAGTAGCTATGTCCAGATATGTGCTCCCTCACAGTAGCTATGTCCAGATATGTGCCCCCTCACAGTAGGTATGGCCAGATACAGATGTAGCAACGTTACCAATCGCAAAGCGAAAAATAATAAAATGCTATTTACTTCTTTAACCAGCAGATGGCACATAAAACCATTTTCTAAGATTTTAGTATACCTACAACCTTTACAATCACCATATTAACACTTCCAATATCTTTATAGCTATTTTTATAGTTCTCATTAATTTATATATTAATAATTATATTCTATATTTCTTAATTATCCTACCATTTACAATTTTTTTAGGATATTTTTTTTTAGATTCCTATTTACAACACCCTGGCAATATGCCAAAAGACGGGGTATAAAGCAAGCCAGCACCTATTCATAAAACAGGTAACCAGGATGCCTTACAATGGCAGCCTAGTGTACCATAAGACATTTAAAACCATCTCTCATCTAACTGAGAGTCAGTAGGTCTCAAAGTTGGCTGAAAGCTCTTAGTTAGCTTGGGGGACCCATGCACCTATATCTTTATCATTAGGGTGACAAAATTATAATTTTTTTTTTTAATTTATTTATTTATTTTTTATTGCTAGCTAATTCTTCTCTAACTGTTTAGGAAGGCTGCATAAAAATGTATGGTTTCTAAATTGTCATAATATATTAAATGACTAGTGAATCCGCCCTGTAGGCTGGTTTTAAAGTCAGTATAAAACTGAGTCTGCTTTATTGAACTTACCAGAAGCCATTTGGTTCCAGGAGAAGTACTAGTGGGCTCAGCATGCATGTTGGTATTTGCATCCCTTGATCTGATGAACGCTGTATGGCACCAGACGGGGTTACAAGCAGAGTGTATCTGGCATGCATGCTGCACCTGCACTCCCTGGGTTTTGTGTGGCTGATATGGCCCATAAAAGGTAAGAATCAATGTTAGGGACCACTCGAGAGGCAACCGTGAAGTGGTGGGTGGCTTACATAATTTGGCCAAAATATAAACTAATGCCTCATCTAACATCCAGCATAGTGGCAGAACGGAGCTCTAGCTGCAGTGTGCCATTGCACCTTTGTTTTTACGTTTGTAAATATATTAAATTACCCTTCTATACTTTTTTTTTTGTTATGTAAACCAATTTGCATAAATATGAAAGACATGTGAAAGACACAGTCTTATTGCCCTATATTATACAGATTAGCCTACTTTTCATCATGAACAGCACCATCTATTGGATACATTGTCTTATGCCTTACATCAGGCATCCTCAAACTGCGGCCCTCCAGCTGTTGTAAAACTACAACTCCCACAATGCCCTGATGTAGGCTGATACCTGTAGGCTGTTCAGGCACGCTGGGAGTTGTAGTTTTGCAACAGCTGGAGGGCCGCAGTTTGAGGATGCCTGTCTTACATCATGCAGATTAGCATAAAGTTCTTCTCATGCACAACACTGTCTATTGGATTCACAGTATTATGCCTCACATTCTGCAGACTAGTATCATTTTCCTCATGAGCAGCACCATCTATTGGATTCACAGTATTATGTCCTAAATTCTGCAGACTAATATAATTTTCCTCATAAACAGTACCATCTATTGGATTCACAGTATTATGTCCTAAATTCTGCAGACTAATATAATTTTCCTCATAAACAGTACCATCTATTGGATTCACAGTATTATGTCCTAAATTCTGCAGACTAGTATCATTTTCCTCATGAACAGCACCATCTATTGGATTCACATTATTATGTCCTAAATTCTGCAGACTAGTATCATTTTCCTCATGAACAGCACTATCAACTTGTAGGAAACAGGCCGAACTGGATGGACAAATGTCTTTTTTGGTCTTATATACTATGTTACTATGTTACTATATTGGATTCATAGTCTTATGCCTTACATCATGCAGATTAGCATAAAGTTCTTTCTCATGCACAGCACTGTCTATTGGATTCACAGTATTATGCCTCACATTCTGCAGACTAGCATCATTTTCCTCATACAATGCGCCATTTATTGGATTAAGGTTTCTTTCACACTTGCAGTAGCCGGATCCGCCAATCTGGGTGACAACTGAAGGCATTTGTGGACGGATCTGGATGCGTTTCACAAATGCATTGCAAGAACAGTCCGTCTCTCCACTTGTCATGAACAGCGCCATCTATTCGATTCACATTTGGCAGACTAGCTTCATTTTCCTTATACACTGTTAAAGGGGCGGGCACTGTGTAGGTCACTGTTAGAAGGGCAATCACTGTGTATTTTACTGTTAAGGGGGCATGCTGCTGCAGAGGTCACTGTTAAAGGGGTTGTCTGGGTTCAGCTAGTTTCGGCCAGGCAGTTTGTTATAAACAAAAGTGCCATTTTCCTGCAGAGCATAAACTGCTCTGATGCACCTGTCAGCTGTGCATGAGAAGAACTTTATGCTAATCTGCATGATGTAAGGCATAAGACTATGAATCCAATAGATGGTACTTTTCATGAGGAAAATGATACTAGTCTGCAGAATTTAGGACATAAATTCTCCAATAGATGGCGCTGTTCATGATGGAAAGAAGGCTAATCTGCATAATATAGGGCAATTTCATTCACATGTGCTATGTCTTTCATATTTATACAAATTAGTTTACATAACAAAAAAAGTATAGAAGGGTTATTTAATATATTATGACAGGAAACCATACATTTTTATGCAGCCTTCCTAAACAGTTAGAGAAGAATTAGCTAGCAATAAAAAAAAAAAAAAAAAAAAAATATATATAATTTTGTCACCCTAATGAATAAAGATATAGGTGCATGGGTCCCCCAAGCTATCCAAGAGCTTTCAACCAACTTTGAGACCTACTGACTCTCAGTTAGATGAGAGATGGTTTTAAATGTCTCATGGTGTACCAGGCTGCTATTGTAAGGTATCCAGGTTACTTGTTTTATTTGGTATATAGGCTGTGTGTGTTTATTTGTTTTTTGTTATGTGTTTATAATAAAAATATAAAGTATAAAAGTAATTAAAATTGTTTAAAAGTATATATTATACAAAAAATAAAATATACCCGGTTAAAATTATATTTAAAACATCTATTAAGATAAAGTTAATGCTGCAATCTACTGGCTTTGTTATGAATTGCAGATTAGCATCGTGGATCGCTAACGCTACATCTGTATTTGCCCCCTCACAGTAGCGATGCCCAGATATGTGCCCCCTCACAGTAGTTATGGTCAGATATGTGCCCCCTCACAGTAGCGATGCCCAGATATGCCCCTCCTCACAGTAGATATGGACAGATATGTGCCTCCTCACAGTAGTTATTCCAGATATATGCCCCCTCACAGTAGTTATGGCCAGATATGTGCCCCTTCACAGTAATATGCCCAGTTATTTGCACTGATATATGCCCCCTCACAGTAATATGTCCAGTTGTACCTCTTCCCAGTAATATGCCCAGGACTGTGCTCCCTCACAGTAATATGCCCAGGATTGTGCCTTCTCACAAAAATATGCCCAGTCTACGGCAAGAGCTCTGCAAGTCTACGGCAAGAGCTCTGCAAGTCTACGGCAAGAGCCCTGCAAGTCTACAGCAAGAGCCCTGCAAGTCTAAGCAAGAGTTTTGCAAGTCTCAGTTTTTATAGGGCCTATAAAGAGGTGAATGTCAGGAGAATTCCAAAATCTAGTCCTAAGTGACTGAAGTAGAAGAAATAATCTTACATTCAAATATTAAACCTACTTTGGCCCATATTTTGCCATTTCCCTGACAATTCACCTAGATTCACCTAGAGTGCATTGAGATAAAACTGATCTAAATAAAAATGATTATTAAAATATAATAAAATCAATACATAACACTGCATTATGTCTTACAATTATGTTATTATTTTATTATGTTGAACAGTTAACAAAACATGAAAAAGAATATTTACAAAACCAATACTAACATTTTACAAATAGGTACAATAGTACAAAAATGGTAAAAATAGATAATCGTTTTCTGTCCTATAGGCTTGAATTTGAAACTGGGCTGTTAAAATAAAAACAAAAACAAATATGACATATCACCAAAATGTAATTTCATCTAAACATAGCAAACCTACAATGGGTTTCCAAGAGTGGAAGTGAAAAAGTAGAGAACGGTAACAGTAGCTAACAGTAGCTCAATTTCCTATCGAGAGGCAGAGCCAGCTATAAAAGCCTAGCCCCCCGTCCGTCCGTTCCGCCAGTCAGTGCTAAAAGGATCGGAGCAAGGAAGGGGGAGTCCAGTCCTTCCGCTGTCTTGGCAGAGGGACGTGACAGGATCGATAAGTAAGCGAACGCCGGTATGTGTTTGCCCATTTTCCAATCTAGCTGACCTGTGACTAACAGACTGTCACAGGTCGGCTTAGTAGAACTATGAGGTGAGTAAAAAGCACTCACTTCATAGTTCTCCTTTAAATAAGCTAAGATGGGATCCTCATAATATCCACTATGGAGCCTCAAAACTCATCTTGGTTCATGCTCTACTCTTCACTTAGAGCAGTGGTTCCCAACTAGAGGTTCAGGGTAGGGCTGGTTGGGACATTTTGGAGTAAGCAGGCCAATCACAGGGCCCCCAACAGGCCCCACCTGATCTCAATCTGGGGGCAGGGCCAAACAGCACAATCAAGGAGCAGGTCCATTCGCCTAAGGCGGCCGACTAATTACAAGGGACTCTATATATACACAGTATATATAGTGTAGACTCTATAGTTGGCGCATACAGTACTGGCTCTATTGGGGACAAGCAAGTATAGGATAAATATGGGTCCATGGTGTATAAATGAGTGTTAAGTAAGCAGCATCCTTTGAAAACAAAATATTATAATATTACCCCCTAACTATATTAATATTACCACATTCTACAATGGTGTTACTTAGTATTCATTGCCTTCAAAGCTGGCTAGTTGTCTTTAACTGGCAAAGCCTGTCCTCAAATTCATAGGTGGACTGTTCAGTTGATGTTTACCATGGCAAACCTACAATGGGTTTCAAAGAGTGGAAGTGAAAAAGTAGAGAACTGTAACAACCTTGATGCTGTGCTCATGATCAGCCATACTAGGAGCCTTCTAGCACCCTCAGCCATGCCCCATACCAGCCTTGGGGACATGTACTACCCAAAGAGCCTACAGCCTGAGCTGGAGCAGCAGCAACCCAAGCAGCACCAACATTTACTCCTCATACCCTGCCCACCTCCATCCTATATTCTGGCCCCTGTGAGTCTCCTAAGTTGGCCCTGTGTCTCCTCAGTCTGGCCCCTGTGTCTCCCCTCAGACTGGCTCTTGTAGCCCACCTCAGTCTGGTCCATGTGTCCCCTCCTTCTAGTCAAAATGTCCCTTAATTCTGGCCCCTGTGTTCCCCCTCAGTCTGTTCCATGTGTCCCCCAATTCTGGCCCATGTCCCCTCCTTAATCTGTTCCATGTGTCCCCTCATTCTGGTCCACGTCCCCTTAGTCTGGTCCACACAGCCACTCAGTGTGCCCCTGTGTCTCCTATTAGTCTTGGCAATGTGTCCCCTCATTCTAGACCATGTGTCCCCTCTCAGCCTGGTCCCAGCATACCCTCAGTCTGCACCTGTATCTCCCATCTGGAGATACTCCAGCCATAGCCAACTCCCCTTCCAAGGCCTCTCGAAGCAGCTTCCATGCAATTAATGCACTCTACTGCACTCCTCTTGCACTATTTTTTTTTTTACTTCTTCACACTGAAATGGATGGTATTCCAGTACCATGCATTGCGGTTGAACACATTGCCCTTAGGAGGTTCATTAGAGGTGCCATTCAAATTAGTCAACGTAATGGAGCACTCCAATGGGGACAATAAATTATTATGTGCCCCTAATAAAATTGGCTGCCCCCTTTTGCAATTATTTGAGGGAGCACACTGATGGTTACTACTAATGTAAGCTGGCACTCTGATGTGGACAACTAATTATTGAAGGGGGGTGGGAGGTGCATACTGATTGCACCTAGGAGGGAGGTGAGGTGTAGTCTGTGCGCTATGCACTCTCACTCCTACCCCTCACCCTTGCGTGTGTATGCTATGCCGGCACCTGGGAGGAGGGATGAGTGAGTGTTGTCATTCTTTGACAGAATGTGTGTTACTGCCAGGATCAGCAGGTGAAAATCCATTCCGAAATCATGCCAGATTCTCAAGCATCAACCATTTGGTTTACATAATTGTTTAAAATTGGAAATACAGGCACTGAAGTTAATTTTATTTAAAACTAATGCAACAGGCATCAACTGCTTTACATAGAACAGCTTTTCTACTGTACAGGCCACCAAACCATAGGAGGGATGGCTTTGTGTTTCCTGAACTGTAAAAAGTTTTCTCACTCTGGTCTCCTCCATCTCTCTGCCTACATCCCTATGCACTCCTTTTACTTACATCCCCTGTCATCCTTTGCTCTGCATCCTCTGCTCCCCTTAACTTACATGCCAGGTAATCTAACCAACTGGGTCCCCGGCACCGCTTCACTTGCAATCCCTATGCCCCATCCATTTGCATCCCAGGCATGCTTTCACTTGGATCCCATACCCTATCCAGAGGCAGCACTCTAATTAGTCAAATTAGGAGGCCGCTTGCTACAGTTCACCGTCACCTCACAAATGCATGAGAACACAGTTGTTTAAGCCTTGCTAATTCTATAGCCACCACTGACGTTTTCACCCAGAGAGGGGCAAACAGTGACGGAACTAGCAGGGTGCTACGGGGCCCTTATCCTTCATGCTGTGCGCAGCAGCAGGCGATTTTTGTCAGTCAGCTCAATGAGGGGTGGAGGACCCCCAAAGAAGCCACGTTTGGAGCTGAAGGGACACCAGTTAGGTAATATGGAAGGCTGCAAGAAGAGTTGGACTCCTGCTGCTGCCTTACTGAGATTGCCTTTCACAGTGCAGAGCAAGCTGGGAATGGTAGTGCACTGAGCTGATGGGATAAGAAGATGTTGTGCAGCCTGTGGGGGCTACAAGTGCCCGCATGCCACAGAAGAGCAGAGAAGGGTGCCTTGTACAGCCAGCCATCATTCCTGTGCAGCAGTCTAGTACTGAAAAGGTAGTACAAAAGGTAGTACAGTTAGTGTTAGTGTAGGGTTCTGCTCAAAAGACTCTACCTTGTCCTGCTGGCAGACTTATACATATTTTTTGTGCAAAAT
The DNA here is from genome assembly GCA_033119425.1 of Bufotes viridis. Classification (NCBI taxonomy): domain Eukaryota; kingdom Metazoa; phylum Chordata; class Amphibia; order Anura; family Bufonidae; genus Bufotes; species Bufotes viridis. Next base: position 347,587,401 of record CM065589.1, on the reverse strand, counting down.
AAGTTCCCTTGCAGTATACGGGCACTTTAACACCCGTTTACCATCAATCTGTTATGTTCTTTAAGCGTTTCATGTAATTGCCTGCAGCAATGTTGAAGGGTGTCATTTGGGTATTGGACCACTGGGGGAGCTGGTGAGCAGTTTATATATATAGCTAGGCCAAGGCAGGCTAGTGCAGTGCAGACCCTGGAGTCTGTGAAGGCCACATGTCTCAGGCCTAGGCCAGTTCAGCAGAAGTCAACCTGGAGGCAATCCCTAGAGCAAGAGGTACTAAACGTCAAGAGGAGGTACTCTATAAACTGGAGATTCAAGGATATAAGCCAGAAGTAGGGCATTGGGGCCTTGAAGCATCAATTCCAGTCAGGACGAGTCAGGAAGAAAGTAAGGTTCACCTGCAATTCCAAGTCCTGTATTATCACCCTCTGTTTAACCTTGCTGGATGTAAGACCACTGCAATTTTGATTGTCTGCAAAAGGAACTGTTGGAAAGACTGCTTACTGTATCATCACTGTCTTCAGTAAAGTTTGAATTCTGTTTTCAAGTTACCAGTCTGCACCTCTGTTATTCCTACTGTAAATACGGTGTGCCACCGTTTACTGGCACTGGCGTCACGACATATCAGGGACTTAGCCATAGGCACGTTAAACTATAACACCAAGGGCACCTCACCTTCCACCTGGCTGTGTCCCTCAAGAACCCAGAGAGTGCCCCAGAGGAGCAGCGTGCCGGCCTCTCCATCACTGGCATTCCCCAGGTTAGTTCCACACATTGCCCTGACTTGGGGGTGCTACATTTTGGCGTCACGAACAGGATACGCACGTTTTACGGACTGTGATCAAAAACGTGAACTTTGTGCCTTAACCAGTTTGCCAAGTGACAAAACGCCTGTTTATTTGAAGTGAACTTTGCGGACCTAAAACGTACAGAAAAGTGTCCCAAAACCTCCAGAAAGCGCTGTGCAGTGTTGCGCTATCAAGAGGAAGAAAATCGCCACTTCAAAGTGCATTTTTGTGGACTTTTATGCTGTTTCACTACCGCTGCTTGCTGTCATTGAATTGATGCATCATGGCGCCCAAGATGGCCGCCTGAACTGTGGACTTATCTACTGCGCCATCACTACTCATCACTGGCGGGAAAGCTTAGCGCCAGACTCTGCAGCGTCACCACTTTATTCAAATTTCCCAAGCTGGACTCCACCTACCTTGGACTTAGAAGAACGCAGACGCTGTTCCCCGTCGGAGCAAGTCCGAAGCTCCGCCCTCCAGCCCGACGTCCTCGCGGGAAGGCACGCTGCGCAAGGGATTCCCGAAGACGCCCTTCCGGATCTCGCGAGATTTGGACCGCCTGCACCGGAGTAAGTACCAACTCCTGGGAGAAATAATCCGACACCGGAGAGGGGTCGCCTGGTTAGCAAGGCCCAAAAGGGGATACTGACTCTGCCCATCGATCGCGCTCACCGGCCAGTAACCCCGCCCGGCGCGACATCGGACCTATCGCTATCTCTTAAAGGGACCGCTCAACCAGATAATCTGCATCATGTCGGACTCAGAAGCAGCCGAGCAGCCTGCCCCCAGGGAGCCAGTAGCCACCAACGGTATTGCAGCCTGTCAACATGATGCCGCTGACGATGCCATACTACTTTGGGGCTCCATGGTTTCCCGTTATGCCGGGAGGCTCATAATTTAAAAGACTTTCAAGACAAAATCCTGGCTCTGTTCCGACTCTATCCTATTAACCCGGAGCAGCAAATGGAGATTCTGTTAGCCCAGTTGGAAGGAGCGGCCCGTCGAGAAGTCATGTCCTGGCCCAGTTCTGAGAGGAGTACCATAGAGCAGATCTTTGACCGCCTCAGCACTACCTTTGAAGTCAGGACGGTGTCTGAAATAAAGATGCGCTTCTTCAGCAAGAAACAAAAACCTGGTGAGTCACTTCGTGATTTTGCTTTATCCCTCCAAGAGGCCTGGAGGGCTGTCATTCATATAGACCCTAGAGAGGTTGACACCCAGGATCAAACTCTGAGAGAACAATTTATTGCGGGTGTGAATAGCGAATCTTTAAAAACACAATTGAAAATGTTGTCGGCTCAGCACCCTAACAGTGTTTTCCTGGACTTTAAAGAACTGGCCATCAGTATTCTGGGACAACATCTGCCAACGGAACCAGTGGCCCATCCCGAGCCTCCTGTCCGTAATCCCAAGCTGACGGATACCAGCCTGCCAGGGGCCAGCCAAGCCGCCCAGACTCCAGTTCCTGATACAGTAGCTGCTCTAATGGAACAGGTCAATTACCTCACTAAGAGCCTGGAAAAAGTCTGCAGGAAACTGGAAGAGTGGGAGAAACCCTTAATGCTGGAAGATGAACTCCTTTTGCCTCAAAAGCCTGGCCCCCTGCGTATCAAGAAGTTTATCCCAGAGATCCTGGAAGACGTTCAAGTGACCGGTTTAGGAACCGTAGTTTACCTTCCTGTAATTACTGCAAGAAGTTGGGTCATACTGAATCTACTTGCTGGCAGTTAAACGAGTCACCCTCGAGGCTGAGGACCGCCCTCGGGAGGTAGAACAACAGGTCCAAGGGATCCAAACTGGATGCCCTGCTATGTGGGGTCCCGTCCCAAAATAAACGTCCGGATCAATGGAGTGCCTTTTGAAGCGTTGCTGGACACTGGATCTCAAGTCACCACTATTCAGCAGTCCACCTTTAATCAGTTCTGGAGTTCCAGCCTGCTTACCCAGCCACCTGAGTCCTGGTTGGAGATAATTGCAAGCAATGGTAAGCCCATAAAGGTCCATGGATACTGGGAACCCACGCTCCAAGTGGGTGAAGCCACTTTACCACAGCAAGGAGTGATTGTGGTACAAACCGGGATAAAGGGGGCCACCCTGTGATTGTTGGGACTAATGTTTTCAAAAATTGCTACCCTGAGGTCCTTGAAGCTCTCCATCAGTCCCTGCCTGCAGCTTCCTCCGCCTCCAAGAAGGTCCTCCAAAAGACCATCAGCGTACTGTGTGCTCAGCAGAGGTTTGCAAATGAAAAGGAGAGATCTGCACCGCCAGGATCGGTGATAATAGACCAGTGACTCTACCTCCAAACTCTCAAACCCTCCTGTGGTGCCGTGCTGTCCTGGGAGTCCAGGGCCAAGACTATCCGGCCCTGGTGGAACCTGTCCAGATGGAGAACTACCCATATGTGAGAGCTGCCAAGTGCCTGGCGACCGTCTCCCAAGGTAAAGTACCTGTCCGTCTGATTAACCTCAGCGATCATCCTGCTGTGCTTACTAAGCACTGTCCTGTTGCCCAGCTTTCCCAGGTTTCCTTCCAGGATGTCATCCGCCTGCCTGTCACCGAGAAGCCATCAGCTGCCACTCGAGGACCTCTTCCTGCGGACGACTCTCCAGTGCCCTGGTGGAAGGAACTCCATGTCGGGACGAAGCTACCCCGCAGCATCAACTAGAGGGACTCCTGAACCTAGTAAAGCAACATCATCAAGCCTTCAGTAAGCATGCAACGGACTATGGAGAGGTCAGTGTTATCCAACACACCATACCCACTGGCTCTCATCCTCCCATTAAAGAGAGGTATAGACCCATACCACCAACTTCCTACCAAACTGTTAAAGAGATGATCCAAGAAATGAAAGACTCAAACGTAATCCGGGACAGTCGTAGTCCCTGGGCTGCCCCCTGGTTTTAGTAAAAAGAAAGATGGTGGCATCCGGTTTTGTGTAGACTATAGAAAGATAAATCAGATCACTCACAAAGATGCTTACCCATTGCCGCGTATTGAGGAGTCTCTAACTGCTCTAGGCTCCTCCGCCTACTTCTCCACCTTAGATTTAACCAGCGGATATTGGCAAGTGCCCATGGCCCCTGAAGATAGGGAAAAGACTGCTTTCACCACCCCTATGGGCCTGTTTGAGTTTAATTGTATGCCATTTGGACTGTGTAATGCCCCCGGACCTTTCAAAGATTAATGGAGCGGTGCCTAGGCCATAAGAACTTTGAGACGGTGCTGTTATACCTGGATGACGTTATCATCTACTCTAAAACGTATGAGGACCATTTAAAGCATCTAGCTGAGGTGTTTGAAATCCTTATTAAATACGGCCTCAAGATTAAACCGTCCAAATGTCACCTGCTGAAACCTGCTGTAAAATACTTGGGACATGTTGTAAGTGCAGAGGGGGTCCAGCCTGATCCTGATAAGTTGGCTGCTGTCCGAAATTGGCCGGTCCCCACTACAGTGAAGGAAGTGAGGAGTTTCCTTAGCTTCGCTGGCTACTACCGGCGCTTTATCCCCCACTTCGCTCAAATAGCGGATCCAATTCAGGAACTTCTGAGGGGGCAACCAAAAAGAGCCCAAAGACTCCTATCCCCATAGAATGGAATGAAGAAAGGGAGGTTGCATTTCAGTTGTTAAAGAAGAAGTTGACTGAACCTCCTGTGCTGGGGTACCCAGATTACAGTAAACCATTTCACCTTTACACAGATGCCAGTAAGAAAGGCCTGGGAGCAGTGCTGGCTCAAGTGCAAGAAGGGAAAGAAAGGGTGATAGCTTACGCCAGCCGGTCCTTAAAGGGAGCTGAAAAGAATGATCAGAATTATAGCTCTTTCAAATTAGAGTTTCTGGCCTTAGTGTGGGCGGTAACAGAAAAATTCAAAGACTATTTGGCTGCCACTCCATTTATTGCCTTCACTGATAATAATCCTCTGGCCCACCTGAACACCGCCAAACTGGGGGCCTTAGAACAGAGATGGGCCTCCCGCCTTGCTAATTACGACTTCACTGTAAAATACCGGGCTGGCCGCTCAAACGATAATGCTGATGCCCTGTCAAGGCTCCCCACTGAGATAGCACCAGATGACAAACGGGATGCCTGGGAAGATGTAGAGATGCCAGCATTTTATAACAGGTTTGCTCAACAGGACCAAGCTCAAGCTGCCAACAGTGGAACCTCTGACCCACCATCCTTTGATAAGCCTGCATCCAGAGAAGAAAAGTGGATTAAGTTGCAATCAGAGAGTAGAGTTCTCGGTGAACTGCTGGACTTCTTTCATCAGTGGCAGAACCCCTGAAAGAATTCGGCGAAAGACCGCAGACCCAGAACTCCTCAAATTGTGGAAGCAACGTCAACAACTGTTCCTTCAAAAGGCCTGTTGCTGCGACGAAGCCTGATCCAGTGTCAAATGACAGAGTGCACCAGATCCTCATCCCACGTCGTGATGCAGGTATGGTTCTAGAAATGTATCATGATAAGTCTGGACATTTTGGGGTTCAAAAGACTGAGGCCACTATCCGTAGGCGGTTCTACTGGGTTGGAATCAGAGAGGACATTGAGAGGTGGTGTCGGGAATGTACAGCCTGTGCCCTAAAGAGAGGTGAACATCATGATCAGAGAGCACCGCTGCACCCTATTATAAGTACCGCCCTCTTGAACTGGTTGCGATTGACCACGTAAAGTTAGAACCCAGTCGCTCAGGGTATGCCTATGCCATGACTATTATTGACCATTTCACTAAGTTTGCCGTAGCAGTGCCTGTGAAGGACCTGACAGCCAAGACGACCGCTGAATTGTTCTGGAAGCACTTCCTCCTGCCTTACGGCTGCCCAGAAAAGATCCTCACCGACCAGGGGTCTGCGCTTGAGTCTCATCTGTTCCAGGAGCTGTGCCGACTACACAATTGCCAAAAGGTCCGGACCACGGCCTATCATCCACAAGGTAATGGACTCTGTGAAAAGATGAATCAGACCCTGATTGAAATGTTGAGAGCCGTGCCTCCTGAGACCAGAGGAGATTGGCCTAACCTGTTACCACAGCTCATGTATACGTACAATAATACTATCCATTGTTCCACTGGATACACTCCTTTCTACCTGTTGTTTGGGCGTCAGGGTAAATTGCCTGCAGATCATTCCCTGGATGTACAAGTGCTGGATGACATTAATCCCCTGCCTAAAACTGACTGGGTAGCGGAACATCAAAGGCGCTTGCTTAATGCCAAAGAAATTGTCCAGGAGCGCATGGAAGGTGCCCGGGAGCGACAACAAAAGACTATGATTTGGCGGCCCATGCAGAGCCCTTGGCTGTGGGGGACACCGTGTGGTTGAAGAACAATCACCGTACTCAGTAAGCTGGACAGTAAATGGGAGAGAACTCCCTATCTTGTGTCTGCCATCCCTAATGCTGAAACTCATACCTATGAGGTCACCCGAGAGGGTAAAGGTCCCCAAATTGTTCACAGAAACCGCCTAAAACTCTGCATGACAAAGGGGCCCACTGCTGGAGACTCCGACCCCAGTCTCTTGTGCCAGGACTTTCTGCTCAGCCTGTGGAGCCTATGCAGGCTGTGGCGGATCTAGTCAATGATGCTGAACCACTCCATTGGTTCCTCACACCCTGGTTAAATTTGTTGGTGCCCGCTCCAGCACCTACTGTGCCTTCACCTCCGGAAGAGCCGGTTCAAAATGTCCCGGATCCAGTCTCCTTGTAGAGGATCCTCCGGCTCCTGTTGTTCCTGACCAGGGTCTCACTGGTGGAGACCCTCCTGTTGCTCCTCTCCCTTCTACCTCGGTGCTAAGGGAGGAGGAAACCCTGTGTTGAGAAGGTCCACCCGGATGAACAGGGACGTCCGCCAGTCCGTTTAGGGGATTTTGATTATACTGGTGGTGTCTCCTCCCGGGCAGTTACTACTGGAAATACCTTGCTTGACGTTTGTGCGCAAGAATGGACTCCTCCACGCGAGCCCTTGCCTGTGATACACCCCCAGGGGACCTCTGTGTGAGCATCATCCTATTTAAGTTTGTGCCCAGAGATGGACTCCTGTGTGCGAGCCTCTGTGATATGTTTTTATGGACTCACTCATTGTCATGGACTATCCTGGTATTCCCTAACATCCGCTGTGCCAGGTCAGCGCCCCAGTTCCACTCTTTATCCTGAAGGAAGAGAACGACGCCCTTGTCACCACATCTCCACCTTTTCCAGCTGGACCTGATATAAATTATGCATGTCATTCATTTGTGGTTATGTATGCCTGCATGTTCTCCTTTTGTCTTTCAGGAAAAGAATCCAGCTGGGTGGACCCTCGTGGTGGAGTACGAGGTCGCACTCAGTTTAAAGCTGTGGGGTATGCAGTATACGGGCACTTTAACACCCGCTTACCACCAATCTGTTATGTTCTTTAAGCTGTTTCATGTAATTGCCTGCAGCAATGTTGAAGGGTGTCATTTGGGTATTGGACCACTGGGGGAGCTGGTGAGCAGTTTATATATATAGCTAGGCCAAGGCAGGCTAGTGCAGTGCAGACCCTGGAGTCTGTGAAGGCCACATGTCTCAGGCCTAGGCCAGTTCAGCAGAAGTCAACCTGGAGGCAATCCCTAGAGCAAGAGGTACTAAACGTCAAGAGGAGGTACTCTATAAACTGGAGATTCAAGGATATAAGCCAGAAGTAGGGCATTGGGGCCTTGAAGCATCAATTCCAGTCAGGACGAGTCAGGAAGAAAGTAAGGTTCACCTGCAATTCCAAGTCCTGTATTATCACCCTCTGTTTAACCTTGCTGGATGTAAGACCACTGCAATTTTGATTGTCTGCAAAAAGGAACTGTTGGAAAGACTGCTTACTGTATCATCACTGTCTTCAGTAAAGTTTGAATTCTGTTTTCAAGTTACCAGTCTGCACCTCTGTTATTCCTACTGTAAATACGGTGTGCCACCGTTTACTGGCACTGGCGTCACGACATATCAGGGACTTAGCCATAGGCACGTTAAACTATAACACCAAGGGCACCTCACTTTCCACCTGGCTGTGTCCCTCAAGAACCCAGAGAGTGCCCCAGAGGAGCAGCGTGCCGGCCTCTCCATCACTGGCATTCCCCAGGTTAGTTCCACACATTGCCCTGACTTGGGGGTGCTACACCCTTACCCTTACATTTTTAATGCCCTGATAACTTGGAATATGCTTTTAATTTTCATTAATTAATTTTCATATTAAGTTGTAAGAGTGTTAAAATAAAAGTGGGTGCACTGAAGGACCCTGTGGGATGACCAGTGGGCAGACTTCGTGAGACAGCCAGTGGGCGGACTTAGTGGGACGGTCAGTTTCGATGGGATAGTCAGTGGGTGGGCCTGTGGAGTGTTGGTGTGCAGCTAGGGTCTCACGCCTAAAGCTGTGCAAGGGGCCCCAACATTTATGCTAGTTAAAGCTTCTAATAGGAAGCTGTAGGGTGCATTATGGAGAAATAAGCGCTTTATCAATAAGGCTTTAAGTGTGATCAAGCCCAAACAGAATAAAGTACATTTAAAAGAAGTGACTCAATTGGCCCAATGAAACAATTAGGTAAAAAATTACTGCCCACCTGCAACTACGAACAATTCGCGTGTGAGCTTGGTTCAGCCAATCACCAATATTTTCCACATATCGTGATCTGAAGCCTCTTTATAGACTGTTCGACATGCTTCTGCAATAAACAAAAAACACACCCATAATGGAGTTGTCACGGCTGTATGTGAGCAACAAGAGCATACACAGTGAGTTAGCTACTGACCGGACCCAAACTAGGGAACATAAAGGGTGACCCCTGTCAGACCCTAAAAGCTCTCCCTATGCTGCTAAGCCCATGTCCAGATCCAGATGGTGGATCGAGACATGCCCGCGTACCTAAGGCTGATGACCACTGTAACCCCTACAGTAGTGGAAGGGGCACGGCCACCGGTGCCCTGCTCAGTATATGGACGGAACCGGGGTCGCCTCGGATCCAGTCAGCAAAACAAACAGAAACACACAATGTCTGCACACTTAACTGAAGGAGCTGCAGCAGCAGTGAAAACAGATCCAAAGTCAGCAGACAATGTCCGAAGTACTTGCTTCAGCAGAACACAGGTCCAGAAAAGATATCACACCAGTGAAGATACTCAAGCGAGAGATACAGGTCAAATGAAGTAGTATAATCCGCACCGTACAAAGGAAGAGAGGTGATTTAAAGGCAGAGCAATCAAACACAGGAGGGACAGCTGGGAGGAAGGAAACAGAAAGTAAAGACCTCATCACAGGGGCGGAGAAACAGAGCTGTGGGAACGCCTCAAAGCTCTAGTAGTTACATCATCACAGGGGTGGAGAAACAGAGCTGTGAGAACGCCTCAAAGCTCTGGTAGTGACAGTACTCCCTCTACGGGTGGACTCGACACCCAGGACCCACCTTCTCAGGATGAGCCCTATGAAAAGTCCTGATGAGGCGAGTGGCTTTAATGTCCGACACCGGAACCCACATCCTCTCCTCAGGACCATAACCTTTCCAATGAACGAGGTACTGAAGAGAACCGCGGACAATGCGAGAGTCCACAATTCTGGAAACCTCAAACTCCAGATTGCCATCAACCAAAATCGGAGGAGGAGGCAAAGAGGAGGGTACCGTGGGCTGGACATATGGTTTTAAGAGAGATCTGTGAAATACATTATGTATCTTCCAAACCCGTGGAAGATCAAGACGGAAGGCAACAGGATTGATGACTGACAAGATTTTATAAGGCCCAATAAACTTGGGACCCAATTTCCAGGAGGGAACCTTCAGTTTAATATTTCTTGTAGACAACCACACCAGATCACCCACATTCAGGTCCGGACCAGGCACACGTCTCTTATCAGCCACACGCTTATATTTCTCACTCATCTTTCTTAGATTAGTCTGAATCTTTTGCCAAATGGTAGACAAAGACGAGGAAAATCTCTCCTCCTCAGGCAAACCAGAAGGAGCCCCTCCCGAGAATGTCCCAAACTGCGGATGGAACCCATATGCACCAAAGAATGGTGACTTATCAGAAGATTCCTGACGACGGTTGTTCAGAGCAAACTCAGCAAGAGGGAGAAACGAACACCAATCCTCCTGGTTCTCTGCAACAAAACAGCGCAAATATGTCTCCAGATTCTGATTGACGCTGCTCAGTCTGACCATTCGACTGCGGGTGAAAAGCAGAAGAGAAGGACAGCCGAACCCCCAGGCGAGAACAGAAAGCCTTCCAGAATCTGGACACAAACTGCGTGCCTCTATCGGAAACAATATCAGAGGGAATGCCATGCAATTTAACAATATGGTCGACAAAAGCTTGCGCCAACGTTTTAGCATTGGGCAATCCAGGGAAGGGTATGAAATGTGCCATCTTGCTAAAACGGTCCACCACCACCAGGATCACCGACTTCCCTGAGGAACGAGGAAGATCCGTGATAAAGTCCATGGACAGGTGTGTCCAAGGACGGGAAGGTATGGGTAAGGGGAGAAGGGGACCTGAAGGCCGTGAACGAGGGACCTTAGCGCGAGCGCACGTCTCACAAGCAGCCACAAAACCCTCCACCGACTTACGAAGAGCCGGCCACCAAAATCTCCGAGCAATGAGATCTACCGTGGCTCTACTCCCGGGTGACCAGCAAGAACCGTGATCATGATGCTCCTTGAAGAGTTTGTGACGTAACTCAGGAGGCACAAACAACTTTCCAGAAGGACAACGGGCAGGTGCCTCAGTCTGGGCAGCCTGGACCTCGGCCTCCAAATCAGAATACAGAGCAGAAACAACTACCCCTCCGCCAAAATGGGACCCGGGTCCTCGGAGTTTCCTCCTCCCGGAAAACAGCGAGAGAGAGCGTCAGCCTTCACATTTTTGATCCCAGGGCGGAATGTAACGACAAAATTGAATCTGGAGAAGAACAGAGACCATCTGGCCTGTCTCGGATTCATACGCTGGCCGACTCCAAGTACGCCAGATTCTTATGGTCGGTAAAAACGGTTATAGGGTACCTGGCCCCTCCAACCAATGGCGCCATTCCTCGAAAGCCAGCTTGATGGCCAACAATTCCCTATCTCCCACATCATAGTTTTTCTCTGCCGGTGAGAGTTTTTAGAGAAAAGGCACAGGGTCGCCATTTGGAAGGAGACGGACCCTGGGACAAAACCGCACCCACACCCACCTCGGAAGCATCCACCTCAACAATAAAAGGTAAGGAAACATCGGGATGCACCAAGATGGGAGCAGACGCAAAACTCTCTTTAATCTTAGAAAAAGCTGCAAGCGCCTCCTCCGACCAAGAGGAAAAATCCGCCCCTTTTGGTCATGTCAGTGAGGGGTTTGACAACAGAGGAATAATTCAAAATGAACTTTCTGTAATAGTTTGCAAAACCCAGAAAGCGCATCAATGCCTTCTGATTCTCAGGAAGCTCCCACTCAAGCACAGCACGGACCTTCTCCGGATCCATGCGAAAACCAGAAGCAGAGAGGAGAAAACCCAGAAATTGAATCTCCGATACCATAAACACACATTTCTCCAGCTTGGCGCATAATTTATTTTCTCGCAGAATCTGCAGAACCTGAAAAGATGATCCTGATGAGTCCGAACATCAGGGGAAAAATCAAAATATCATCAAGATACACCAATACAAATTTCCCCATTAAATGGTAGAAAATACTGTTAACAAAATGCTGAAAGACGGCCGGAGCATTCATCAAGCCAAAAGGCATAACGAGATTCTCGAAATGCCCCTCGGGGGTATTAAAGGCTGTTTTCCATTCATCCCCTCTCTGACCCTGACCAGGTTGTACGCGCCTCTCAAATCCAATTTGGAAAAACCTTGGCCCCAACAATTTGGTTGAAGAGGTCTGGGATCAGAGGAAGGGGATAGGGATCGCGAATCGTGATACGGTTCAGCTCCCTAAAATCTAGGCAAGGTCTCAGAGAGCCATCTTTCTTTTAACAAAAACCCGCGGCGACCGGTGATTTTGAGGGACGAATATGCCCCTTATCGAGACTCTCAGAGATATAGGTTCGCATTGCGATTCTCTCCGGTTGTGAGAGATTGTACAGGCGTGCTTTTGGCAGCTTGGCGCCGGGAATGAGGTTAATGGGACAGTCAAACTCCCGGTGAGGAGGTAGCTCCTGCACACCGCTCTCGGAAAACACGTCCGAGAAATCAGAGAGAAATGATGGCAAAGTTTTAGTAGATACCTCTGCAAAAGTCGCTGTGAGACAATTCTCTCTACAAAACTCACTCCACTCATTTATTTGCCTTCCTTGCCAATCAATAGTGGGGTTATGTTTAGTGAGCCAGGGTAACCCCAACACTAGAGGAGTAGGCAATCCGTTAAGGACAAAACAAGATATATCCTCCACATGAGTGTCACCTACAGCTAACCGGATATTGTGAACAATGCCCTTCAGGGATCTCTGTGAGAGTGGAGCAGAGTCAATGGCAAAAACAGGTATATCTTTTTCTAATGTGCAAACCCGAAAACCATGCCTGGCTACAAATTGAGTGTCAATAAGATTGACGGCCGCTCCACTATCAACAAAAATTTCACAAGAAATGACTTTGCTCTCTAGCGCCACCCTGGCAGAAAGGAGAAAACGAGAACTGCAGGTCAGAGGAAAAGCCCCAATTCCTACATCAACTTTGCCCAAGGTAGCAGATGAAGCAGAGTTTGATGATTTTCCTTTGAGGATTTTCTCTATTATCACTCTTAGTACAGTTCATGAATCTCCTAGAGGGACAAACATTTGCCAAATGACCAATGCCCCCACAACAAAAACACACCATTCTCTGAGGACTAAATCCTCCTTTATCAGGGGCAAGTCGACCTAGCTGCATAGGCTCCTCCTCAGAGGGGACCGAGACAGGATGAGACCCCTGCACACTGAATGAGTCCGCACCACTGCCCCTAGAGTGACAATGGCTGGACCGAGAGGTCTCGTTTCTTTCTTCTTAGACGCCTGTCAAGGCGCACCGCCAATGACATGGCAGACTCTAAAGATGTTGGTCTCTCATGGAAAGCAAACGCATCTTTCAATCTCTCTGAGAGACCATGACAGAACTGACTCCGAGTGCAGCATCATTCCAACCTGAATCAGCTGCCCATCTCCGAAATTCAGAACAATAAAGCTCAGCAGACAGTTTGTTCTGGCATAAAAACGTAAGTTAGATTCAGCCAGAGCAACACGATCCGGGTCATCATATATCTGCCCCAGGGCCACAAAAATCTTTCTGTGGATCGAAGGGAGGGATCCCCGATGGCAGTGAAAAAGCCCAAGTCTGAGCATTACCCCTGAGCAAGGAGATGACAATCCTCACCCTCTGCTCCTCATTACCAGAGGAACGGGGACACAAGCAAAAATGGAGTTTGCATGCCTCTCTGAAGCGAACAAAATTCTCACTGCCCCCGGAGAACGTTTCCGGAAGTGAGACCTTTGGCTCGCAACAGACTCCATGGGCCGGAGCCGAGCCCAATGCTTGAAGCTGAATCATAGATTGACGGAGATCCGCTACCTCCAAAGAAAGACCCTGCATGCGGTCAACCAGGTCAGAAAGCGGATCCATGTCAAAAAGGACGGTTTCGGCGGATTATAATGTCACGGCTGTATGTGAGCAACAAGAGCATACACAGTGAGTTAGCTACTGACCGGACCCAAACTAGGGAACATAAAGGGTGACCCCTGTCAGACCCTAAAAGCTCTCCCTATGCTGCTAAGCCCATGTCCAGATCCAGATGGTGGATCGAGACATGCCCGCGCACCTAAGGCTGATGACCACTGTAACCCCTACAGTAGTGGAAGGGGCACGGCCACCGGTGCCCTGCTCAGTATATGGACGGAACCGGGTCGCCTCGGATCCAGTCAGCAAAACAAACAGAAACACACAATGTCTGCACACTTAACTGAAGGAGCTGCAGCAGCAGTGAAAACAGATCCAAAGTCAGCAGACAATGTCCGAAGTACTTGCTTCAGCAGAACACAGGTCCAGAAAAGATATCACACCAGTGAAGATACTCAAGCGAGAGATACAGGTCAAATGAAGTAGTATAATCCGCACCGTACAAAGGAAGAGAGGTGATTTAAAGGCAGAGCAATCAAACACAGGAGGGACAGCTGGGAGGAAGGAAACAGAAAGTAAAGACCTCATCACAGGGGCGGAGAAACAGAGCTGTGGGAACGTCTCAAAGCTCTAGTAGTTACATCATCACAGGGGTGGAGAAACAGAGCTGTGAGAACGTCTCAAAGCTCTGGTAGTGACAGGAGTATATGATTGTTATCAATATGTAATGAAAAACATGCTTTAAAGATAGCCTGTCTCACTTAAGAAATATATTAAATACAGGTTTGAATACCAATATTCCAAAATGTCAATCCATATGTACTGTACTTCATCGGTCCTTTGTATTTTTAAAATTATCTATCTTTAATACTAAAAAAATATATTATCCAGTTAAGAGTCTAAAAACACCTCTATGTAATATTGCACTAAAATAACGTCTTAGGCTAGATGAAGACTCTGTTAAACCCGGAGATGAGCAGTCCGTCGTAATGCAGGCTTGATTTGTTCTTTACAGCCGGAGCGCATGGCATCATTGGTTGCTATGACTCTGTGCGCTCCCTGCCGCCGCTGCACTACAGTAATACACTGAAAAAGGATAAAGAACTAGCTGACTGCATCAATGAATACTTCTGTTCAGTTTTTACATAGAAAAATGAAGGAGAAGTACCTCAGTTAGGGAGGAAGACTAATAAATCCTTTGATGCATGTGTAATTACAGAGGAAGAGGTTCTAAGTCAGCTGTCTAAAATTAATACAAAAATATCACAGGGGCCTGATGGGATACACCCAAAGCTATTAAAAGTGCTTAGAGGTGTACTAGCAAAACCATTAACAGATTTATTTAACCAATAACTAGAACACAGGAGTCGTCCCAGAAGATTGTAAATTAGCAAACGTTGTGCCAATTCACAAGATAGGTAGTAGAGAGGAATCGGGCAACTATAGGCCAGTAAGCCTGACATCAATAGTGGGGAAATGGGGAAATTAATGGAAACCATACTCAAGGAGAGGATTGTGGAACATCTAAAAACCCATGGGTTGATTGATAAAAAACAGCATGGGTTGGGGGCGTGGTTTGGCTGCCGAGCAAAATGGCTGCCTGAATCTGAGCTCCGGCACATAGCGACTTCTAAAAGCTCATTCCCCCTGTTTTCAGCAACAGAAAACCCTTGAAACGGGTGTCAATCTATGCCTAACGTCCCTCACCATGCCATGAGGAAGGAAGGTCAACCCTAAACAGTGTAAAATCTGCTTTTTCTTCGACAATGGAGTGGACGGGGCAAACAGAGAGTCCCCAGCTAGGCCTAAATGTGGGCCAGATTCTAACACAGAAGAAGTTACTGCACCTCCGGGTCAGCGGATCGCTAAACTGCAAAAGCAGACCCCGCAAAGCCCGACATCCACCAGAGACAGCTTGAGCAGTGGTGAATCGGCACACAGTTCGCCATGCGGCGGAGCGGCCACCATCTTCCACATCATCTTCACCTGCAATTGAGAAGCGGGCGCGGCGGGATCCGGGCACTGCTCATACCACCTCTGAGGAGGTAAGAGAAGGAGAACCGGGGAATGAGGCTGCAGGGCTTCCCCACTACTGAGAAACCTGCCTCAGGGACATTACTGCGAGACATGATGATTGCCCTTGGCGAGACCCTGTGCCATGACGTTTCGTTGCTAATATTCCTGCTCCAAGCCTCCATTACTGCCCTGGACACTAGAGTATCCCATGTCGAGCATAAAATGGGAGAGTTTGCCACCTCCCATAATCAACTTATTGATTCTCATGATGAACTGGCGGCTGAGCTTGAACGCCTCCAGGCCAAAATAAATGACCTAGAAGACCGGTCCCAGCGTAATAACATAAAATTCAGAGGAATACCTGAGAATATAGGGCCTGCTGAGCTGCCGGATTATCTAAAAGGACTTATGCATCAGCTATTACCCGCATGTTCTGACCATGATTTAATCATAGATCGAGTGCATAGGGTCCCTAGGCCCAAACATCTACCTCCCACTGCTCCTAGAGACACACCTGCTAGGATACATTTCTATTAAACCAAAGAGGCGGTTCTGGCAGCGGCCCGCAAGCTTCAGGAATTACCGGCGCCGTACCAAACGGTGAAGCTGTTTACTGATCTTTCTGCAG
This sequence comes from Bufotes viridis, assembly GCA_033119425.1. NCBI lineage: Eukaryota > Metazoa > Chordata > Amphibia > Anura > Bufonidae > Bufotes > Bufotes viridis. The sequence goes on along the minus strand of CM065589.1, from coordinate 347,571,417 downwards.
CCACGCTTAGACAACGGCGATTGTTGGTCCCTGGCACAATAGTGCTTAGAGAGCACAAAATTCTATACAAATGGGGTATCCCTGTGCGCCTTATTGTCAACCAAGAGGGACAACAGCATGTAATCTCCTCGTTGGAAGAGGGCCGTCGTCTCCTAGGCTCTTGGAACATCTTCGTACCACAGCAGGATACCGCCTCCGCATCTCCTCAGCATCGCTTACAAAATGCACTGTTGGAGCAAAACGGGGAACCAAACACTGACTGCATAGTACCATTTGAAGTGCCAGAGAGTTACCATCCTTGGTAAGGCTTCAAACAAAACTTCTTCCCCTGGATAATCGCCTGATCCAGACTTAGCCCTTCTTAAGTTCGGGGCAATCTCTGGTCCTGTAAGATTTGGTTTTGTTTCTGTTTGTTACATTATGCCACAGTTATGGTGTATGTGGCTACTACTTTATGTTTGCAGTTCTTTGTTTATTCTCAGGGATTTACCTTCTCCTTATGGGGTCTTGATGGCCCGAAATACTGTAACCTACCCCCATGGTCTTCAATATAGTCACTATTAATGCTAGAGGCCTAAATAGCCCGCAAAAGAGGTCATATTTGTCGTCGGAGGCGAATTTGCTAAAAGCGGATGTCCTATGCGTGCCTGAATCGCATATTGTGAGCTCAGATGCTCATAGGATCAAACACCGCTCATATCCTTTGATCTTACAATCTCACTATGGTAAAAAACAGAGGGGTGTTATGTTAGCCTTTAGAAACTCTATTGCTGTTGTGGTAAGGTGCAAGGTACCGTTGTCGATGGCAGGTACGTGTCACCGAGGTTCCTGGCCTCGGTGAGGTGAGAGCCGGGTTTTTATGTGTCAGCAGCAGCTAGTGCTGCTTGACATTGTTAGTTAGTTTGGCTGCAAAGCCAATCCGGGCCGGCTCTTACTGGGAGTAGGCAAAGAGTTGGGTGGGACTTTATCCGGGCCTTTAAAAGGCAGCCTCCTCAGCAGCTGAGGGTGATTGTCCTGGAGCTGCTGTTAGGCTGTGGAATCATCTGAGTTTGGGAGTTCTGATCCATTCTGTGCTGTGTGGAGTTCACGCCAGAAGCAAGAGCCCAAGCAAGGAGAAGTGCAGACGGCCTGGAAGCATGAGGTTGATCGCCTTGCAACTGGACTGACAGCCAGGTGCGAACCTGCACCTAAAACCTCCCAGGTGACTGGAACCTGTTTTTGGACTGTTTTGTTTTGCCTCATGATTTCGGATGTGTGTGATTTAACACCAAGAGACTGTTTATTGTTTATGTTGTGCAAGTGTGAATAAAACACTGATTATTGCACCTTCTGGACTCCCTTTTGCCTCTGTACTGCATCCGCACCGCTATCTACCAGAGCGACTCCCCACATTTGGTGGAGGATGCGTGCATGCGCAGTGAGGCTAGCGTGAACGCCGAATTGTTTTTGTTTTGCTGAGCACAAGTGCATGGCATATATAAAACCGGCAAAGTTGCAAACAGGAATTTCTGGCAACATGGAGGCGGCTGTGAAAGCCCTCATGGAGGCTAACGTGCAGCAGCGGGAGACCAACCAACTACTTTTACAGCACGTGATGGCGTTACAAGCTGCAGGAGTGTCCCACCACGACCATGATGCCCGGAAAGCGGTCCGTGCGGCGATCCCAAAGATGACCCCCTTGGACGACGTGGAGACGTATCTGGCGGTCTTTGAAAAGGTGGCCGTGAGGGAGAATTTACCCCGTGACCAGTGGGCTGAGGTGGTCGCTCCGTTCCTGGCTTCCGGACCCCAGCAGGTGTTTTTCGACTTGGCGGACGACCAAGCGGCCGATTATGACACCGTGAAAGGAGAGATCCTGGCCAGACTGGGGGTGAACGTGCTGGTCCGCGCTCAAAGAGTCCACCAGTGGGACTTTAAAACGACTGAACCCGCTAGGCCGCAGTACTACGATCTGCTGCACAGGCTGCAAAAGTGGCTGCAGCCTGATGTTTTAAGTCCGGCTGCTATGCTGGACCGTCTGCTGGCCGACATCTTTTGGAGGGCCCTGCCTTATCCCCTCCAGCACTGGGTCGGCCAGGCGTCTCCGGTATGTGCCCTGGAGATGGTTGACCTGGTGGAGCGTTACGAGGCCACCAGAAACCTGCAGGGAGTCTTGCTGGGAAGGGGTCAGTCAAACCCCGGAGGCCTCCACCCCAGTTCCGACGTCCGGCGACAGAGAGGCCTGCACGGAATGTACCCCCTGCGGATCCGCCTCCCGTGGTATGCTGGAGGTGTCAGGAGCCAGGCCACATCAGGGGTGTCCGCATTGGGGTGAGCCGATGGTTGTGAACTACGGGGGTCGCCACTCCCTGTATGCACGGAAGCTGTGCGCAACTGGCACCCGTGAGGTGCAGGATAAAAACCACCTGTGTCAGGTAGAGGTGGGAGATTCTCTGGCGGTGGCCCTGCTGGACTCCGGGAGTCTAGTCTCCCTGGTAAGAGCTGCCCTAGTACGGCCTGCGGAGTATACCGGCCGTAAAATTGGGGTCCTGTGCATCCACGGAGACTTAAAAGACTACCCCACTGCACTAGTGACTTTGTCCACAGCGGCTGGTAAGTGGACCCACGAGGTGGCTGTTGCTACCAAACTCCCACATGAACTGATACTTGGGAGGGACTTCCCAGGTTTCCCGGCGCTGTGGCCGGCAATAAAAGTGCCTGATGGACCCGAGACAGGGGTAACCCTAGTAGAGTGGCCTGATACCACTGGAAGGCCAGAACCCTGGGAGCCCGAGTCTGAAGGCCCAGCGGTAGGGGTGACCACTGCTCCAGCGGTAGAGGGGGAGACAACACCACTGAGGGTAATGGTGGGAGACACGGAGGACTTGCCACCGGGACCTGAGTTGGCAGACCTCAATGTCTCCGGGGAAAATTTTGGGACCGCACAACACCGGGACCAAACCCTAACCAGGGCCTGGGAAAGTGTTGTAATGATTGATGGTATTGAATGATTGATGGGCTGAATTAATGTTTCCGTGATTTATTGTTCTTCAGGATATGTTGTATCGGGTGAACCAACTCCGAGGTGAGCCAGTTGAACAGTTGGTGGTGCCCACCGCATATCGCAAGCTTGTTATGGAGCTTGCCCACCAACATTTTCTTGGGGGACACTTGGGGTGGCAGAAAACCCAGGACCGCATACTGCAGCGGTTTTATTGGCCTGGTGTGTTTAAGGAGGTAGAAGAATATTGTAAATCCTGTCCGACCTGTCAGGTAAATAGCCCCCAGCCGCATTACAGAAGTGCCCTGGTCCCTCTCCCAATAATTGAGGTCCCATTCGAGCGTATTGCTATGGATCTGGTCGGACCCGTACCGAAGTCTGCTAGGGGTCACCAACATATCCTGGTGATTCTGGACTATGCTACTCGATATCCAGAGGCGGTGCCTCTGCGACATACCTCGGCTAAGCTCATTGCCAAAGAGTTAATGGAACTGTTTTCCCGTATGGGCCTGCCAAAAGAGATTCTGACCGACCAAGGGACCCCTTTTATGTCCAAAGTTATGAGGGAACTGTGTAAATTGTTGCGTATAAAGCAGTTACGGACGTCCGTGTACCATCCGCAAACAGACGGTCTTGTCGAGAGGTTTAACCAAACTCTAAAAATATGTTAAAAAGGGTGGTGTCTAGAGATGGGAAGGACTGGGATCTGCTTCTGCCCTATCTCATGTTCGCAGTGCGAGAGGTGCCCCAGGCCTCTACTGGGTTCTCGCCCTTCGAACTGCTTTATGGCAGACACCCTCGGGGCCTGTTGGATATCGCCAAGGAAGCGTGGGAACAGCAGCCTGTCCCCCACAAAAGTGTCATTGAGTATGTCACCCAGATGCAAGACCGGATGGAAAGGGTGTTGCGGCTGGTCCGGGAGCATATGGAGGCAGCGCAACAAGCCCAGAGTAGGGTGTATAATCGTCAGGCTCGGGTACGGGACTTCAACCCGGGAGATCGGGTTTTGGTTCTGGTGCCCACCCTTGACAGCAAGTTCCTAGCTAGGTGGCAGGGCCCCTATGAGGTAATCGAGAAGGTAGGGAAGTAAATTACAAAGTACACCAGCCGGGCGGCGCAAGCCGGAGCAGGTGTACCACGTGAATTTACTGAAGCCGTGGAAAGACAGGGACACGGCCGACGACAACAGCACCCGGCCAGGGCTTCTAGGTGACAAGGGTCCAGCCCCACAGCTCGAGGCCTGCGAGCGGTAGCCACGGTAAAATTGCAGACAGCCTGTCTTCCAAACAAGTTCAGGAAGTCAGGAGTTCATCAGTCGGAACACGGATGTGTTCTCGGACCTCCCTGGCCGCACGTCTCTCATCCAACATGACATCGTCACTGAGCCTCAGGCCAAAATCCGGTTAAAACCATACCGGGTACCCGAGGCTCGGCGACGGGCCATCATGGACGAAGTGCAATTAATGTTGAAGCTCGATGTCATTGAGGAGTCGAAAAGTGAGTGGGCCAGTCCCATAGTCCTAATACCCAAGCCGGATGGGACGTTGCGGTTCTGCAACGATTTTCGCAAGTTAAATGAAGTGTCCAAGTTTGATGCGTATCCCATGCCCCGGGTAGACGAGCTTGTTGAGAATTTAGGGCAAGCCCGTTATTTTTCTGTGCTCGACCTCACTAAAGGGTACTGGCAGGTACCCTTAACGGAGTCGGCCAAGGAAAAACCGCTTTGTTACCCGCAGGGCCTGTATCATTACAAGGTATTACCCTTTGGCCTGCATGGCGCCCCGCCACCTTCCAAAGGTTAATGGATATTGTGCTGCGACCTCATCGTCGGTACGCCTCGGCCTACTTAGATGATGTAATCATCCACAGCACCGACTGGGAAAGCCATTTGCCCAAAGTGCAGGCGGTAGTAGATGCCCTGAGGAAAGCTGGTCTAACCGCCAATCCAAAGAAGTGTGCGATTGGGTTGGAAGAGACCAAATATCTGGGATATGTTATTGGGCGCGGAGTCATCAAGCCGCAGGTAACTAAGGTAGAGGCCATTCGTAACTGGCCCCGACCGGTCACCACCAGGCAGGTAAAGTCCTTCCTGGGAATTGTAGGGTACTACATGCGATTTGTGCCCCACTTTGCCACAATAGCAGCGCCGTTGACAGACCTGTTGAAGGGGCGAAAGTCTGGGAAGGTTAGCTGGAGTGAGAAGGCGGAGGAGGCTTTCTCTGCTCTGAAGTCGGCCCTGTGTGGGTCCCCGGTTTTGGTGACGCCCAACTTCAAGAGAGAATTTGTGGTACAGACCGATGCCTCTGAAGTGGGCCTCGGGCTGTACTCTCTCAGGAAATCAATGGGGAGGAGCATCCCGTGGTTTTCCTGAGTCGCAAACTCACCCCAGCCGAGACCAGGTACAGTATAGTGGAGAGAGAGTGCCTGGCCATCAAGTGGGCACTAGAGTCTCTCCGCTATTATCTGCTAGGGAGGAGGTTCCGTCTGGTGACCGACCATTCCCCTCTAAAGTGGATGTGCCAGGCGAAAGACAGGAATGCTCGGGTCACCAGATGGTTCTTGTCTCTGCAGAATTTCAAGTTTTCGATAGAACACAGGGCAGGCCGCTTGCAGGGTAACGCAAATGCCCTGTCCCGCGTCCACTGCCTCACATGTGTTCACCCCCTCAGGGTTGAACAAAGGGGGGGGTATGTGGTAAGGTGCAAGGTACCGTTGTCGATGGCAGGTACGCGTCACCGAGGTTCCTGGCCTCGGTGAGGTGAGAGCCGGGTTTTTATGTGTCAGCAGCAGCTAGTGCTGCTTGACATTGTTAGTTAGTTTGGCTGCAAAGCCAATCCGGGCCTGCTCTTACTGGGAGTAGGCAAAGAGTTGGGTGGGTGCCTACTCCCCACGGTCCAGGCCGGACTTTATCCGGGCCTTTAAAAGGCAGCCTCCTCAGCAGCTGAGGGTGATTGTCCTGGAGCTGCTGTTAGGCTGTGGAATCATCTGAGTTTGGGAGTTCTGATCCATTCTGTGCTGTGTGGAGTTCACGCCGGAAGCAAGAGCCCAAGCAAGGAGGAGTGCAGACGGCCTGGAAGCATGAGGTCGATCGCCTTGCGACTGGACTGACAGCCAAGTGCGAACCTGCACCTAAAACCTCCCAGGTGACTGGAACCTGTTTTTGGACTGTTTTGTTTTGCCTCATGATTTCGGATGTGTGTGATTTAACACCAAGAGACTGTTTATTGTTTATGTTGTGCAAGTGTGAATAAAACACTGATTATTGCACCTTCTGGACTCCCTTTTGCCTCTGTACTGCACCCGCACCGCTATCTACCAGAGCGACTCCCCACACTGTGCATATCAACGAATCCATAGTAGATAAGAATGGCAGATACATTAAAGTGGTTTGCTCAATAAACAATGTCTTATATACATTATTGGCGGTATATGCACCTAACAGGCATCAACTACGTTTCCTGAGTAGAACCCTGGCAAGAGTCGCAAAAGTGCGCAAAGGCCATTTCATAGCCTGTGGGGACTTTAATATCGTCCCTGATGCAGAATTAGACTCCACAGTGACCAGCAGGAGTGAGTATCCCACTCTTAACCCCCTATTGAGGAGGAAAGAACTATACGACATGTGGATACTGCAGCATGCAATGGAGAAAGATGTTTCCTTCTTCTCTTCAGTGCATAACAGCTATTCCCGCATAGGCCTAATTTTGGTTAGCAGATCTCTCTTGCAATTAGCTTCTCAATCTAAAATTGATGTCATTAAATGGTCTGATCATGCAGCCGTCTCTCTTTCTATTCAGGAAACGTATAAAGTAAAGGACACATTGTGGCGATGCAGTCCCTATCTCTTATCTAACCCGGAGCATAGGGAGGAACTACTTAAATCCTTAAAAGAATACTTCAGCCTCAACTGTGATTCAGTCTCTAGCCCATTTACACTCTGGAATGCTCATAAGGCATTCATTAGGGGAATATTGATTAAGTTGGGTCACCAAGTGAAAAAACGCAGGGAACAGAAGATGCAGGACATACTTTCCCAACTGACCTCAATGTAAACCCTTAATAAGAACGACTTTTCCCCTCAAAGGGCAGATCAAGTCCACTCTTTTAGAACATAAATTAGGGAACACCTCCTCTATATTTATGAAAGGCAACTTAGGTCGATTAAAGCGAAATACTACTCCCAGGACAATAAGGCAGGCAGGCTACTTGCCAGTCGCCTGAAAGCGTGAGCCGCCAAATCGAGAATTCCTTATATCGTCCATTCAGCTACGGGTGACAGAATATATGACCCAAAAGGAATGGTAGAGCAATTTGTTTCATACTATTCTAAGTTATATAATCTTAAAGATCAACCGGGCATGCATACAGCCACAGAATGTGAAATAAACGCATACCTGTCATGCCTTAACCTTCCATCTTTGTCCCAAGAACAAAGGAATTCTATAGCTGGCACAGTTATGCATACTGAAGTATTTAACCTCATATCTGCCCTTCCTCTGGCCAAGTCACCAGGCCCGGACGGCTTATCTAATTTAGATTTCGAATCTTTTTCTGACCAACTAGTTCCCCACCTTGTACAGATGTTCAATATAGCCTTTACTGAAGGCAAACTCCCCGCGGAAATGCTCGAGACTGTTGTGGTGACCCTCCCAAAACCGGGTAAAGCCCCCGACAGGCCACAAAATTTTAGACCCATTTCCCTCTTGAATACAGATACAAAACTGTATGCCAAAATACTGGCCTCTCGATTGGCAAGGGTATTACCTTCTTTAATCAAGGCTGACCAATCGGGTTTTGTGAAAGGGAGACAGATAATGGACAACACTCGCCGTGCTTTAAATCTTATAGATCATGTCAACAGTAAGCGGTTGGAGGCGGTGTTTGTCTCCCTTGATGCCGAGAAGGCGTTTGACCGCATCAATTGGTCTTTCGCCTTCTCGGTACTCACGGTCATGGGATTGGGTACACCTTTTGTCACAGCAACTAAGGCTCTGTATTCAAAACCAACCGCAAAAGTCTTTGCCAATGGAGCCCTGTCTTCCTCCTTTCCCCTGACTAACGGCACCCGTCAGTGATGCCCCCTCTCACCACTAATTTTTATTCTTGCGATTGAACCCTTAGCACAGGCTTTAAGATACCACCCAGATGTCATGGGGATCCAAGTTGGCAAAGAACAACATTGTCTGTCGCTATATGCGGATGACATTTTATTGACCCTATCCTCCCCTGCCAAATCCCTACCAGCTGCCTTATCTTTAATCAAAGCGTATGGAGGCCTCTCCTTCTATAAACTCAACGAAACTAAGTCTCAGGTACTGCCCTTCAATTTACCAGATCACACACTACGAGCACTAAAACAGGAATTCCCTTTTGACTGGAGGCAGGGTCATATTTAGTACTTAGGTGTGGCACTCACTCAGCTATTTCTGGACTATATAACCAAAATTTTGTTCCACTTTTAGACACGATTAAGACAGATACTGCAACCTATAGCCAATACGAGGTGTCATGGGTAGGGCGTCTAGCGGCTTTCCAAATGCTTACCCTGCCGAAGTTGCTGTCCTTTTTCAGAATGCTTCCCATTAGGGTCCCCGGCTCTTTTTTCAAGAAAGCACAGAGCATCGTAAATAAATTTGTGTGGGCTAGCAGGAAACCGAGGCTTGCAGCAGGAATTATTACTAAAACTAAGTTAATGGGTGGGCTTAGTCTCCCCAACGTTCTAGAAAATCATCTAGAAACTCAGATACAGTCTCTTAGAGGCTGGTGGTCGCAGGGGGAATCCACTCCTTGGTTGAGGATTGAATCTGAACTGGCCCCCACGAAAAACCTCAGGGCATTTTTTTTATACGGTGTTTGCTCCTTTCCACCTAAACCTCTGTCCTTGCCCTATGTTTTGAATGTGGCAGTGTATTACTGGTGCTTGTTTCACATAATTCACTGAACAACCACCATTAACTAATAAGATATAACTTTTATTCTATTAATATAAAAATCCGTATTCCACCTTAGTTATATTTATTTACCAAAAAACAATAAACATATAGACGGGATGTATACCAATAACTATAGGTAGGTTGAGGGACTGGTATTGGAGTGTTAGGGGAAATGCTAACCCTAACCTCTCCCTATGCTGATGCACCCTACCTAAGAACGGAATGGCCGCCCCGATAGGGGTGATCCCGTATCACGTGCCTCCTGAATTCCCTAGGAGACCCTGATAGAGGTTGGCCTCTACTATACTGGCCTAGACTGTTAGAATTTGCCAAAAACAAAAACAGACATTACAATTCAAAGTCCCCAGTGAGGTGCAAAAAATAAGTAAGTGAATTAGAAAAAAAAATCACAATAAATCTGAAGACTGTTCCAACGCGTTTCACCTTTGAACGATGTTAGGCTTATCAAGGGACAAAAAGTCATGGATCTATGTCCATCTAAAAACAGTCTAGAAATAGATATTCAGACCATATCCACTATATATTTGAGGATATCAATAAGAATGTCGCTAAAAATAACTAAAAACAGCTCTCTGTCGCATTGGGGATAGCACTGATTTTAGCGCCAGGTTTAACAGAGATGAATTACTTCCCTAGCCAAAAGAAAACTGAGTAGTTAGAGACAACCGCTGACTAAATGTGGTGCCAATATTCAAAAAGGGTCCAAGAACAGAGCCCGGAAACTATAGGCCGGTAAGTTTAACATCTGTTGTGGGGAAACTGAAGAAATTTACGGATGTGGTAGATAGGTCAGTTTCACCTCTCAAATAAATAGCAATCACGGAGTGAGTGGGGGAGAGATGTGTAATTGTTAAAAGGCTAATCTTTATTGATATGCACTAAAATAGTGGAGGGCGCGTGAACAAGTAAATAGAATAAACTACACCCTTTATCCCAAGAAGAACAAAACAATATAAGTCATGCGGAGTATAAGGTCGCAGCTATAAACAAGGACCAGAGGCTGATTGTGAAGACATGTAACCTCATAAGGCGATCCAGCGGTATTCTGCAGCCACCTCCAAGCGTTAGGTGCAAGGCTGGAAATTGCACTGCTAAATGAAGCACAGTGTCTTCTGACCGTTATCAGCTCTAGTTGCCAATCTCTTCTGCACGGGTGAAGGAGCACCACTGCCTGACCAGTCGCTATGTCAATGCGGCTGTATACAGGGCAACAGCGCAACACACCGAAGGAGGTAACCCTTGGGCACAGCCTGGCGTCCCTCCTAGCGAGGGATCTTACAGCCTTGCTAATCTGCCCAAAGGGAAGCCTCTCACTGCAGAAAAAAATCTCCAGCTCAAGAGAAAAAGGGCACTACGATTTATTTAGTGCTCTTCATGAAGCATACATGAAGTGTCAGAGTCAGAGCGCATCAGGTAGCTCGACGCGTTTCATCGAGATCATCAGGAGCATATTCCTGTGCCTAAGACTACTATGCATCCAACATTAAATGAAGTTATAGCTGGAGCAGCTGTTCCACAGCATGGATACAGCCTGCTGGCGCTGGTATGGCCGTGAGGCCGCGGCTAACAGCGCTACTATATACCCAGAATACCGCCCTCTATAGAAGGCGTGCTGACTGCCTGTCCAATGAGGGAGTTCGTGGGCGGGTTAGTAAGACCAGCCCCCCACAGAGGACAACGAGGCAAGTATGCCATGCCGGTAAAGGGGCACTATAGGGCGGGTTTATCCTGGAAAACATGACAACAATCAGGGCAAAGTAAAGCGGCAGCGAAGTCAAAACGCCCCTGAAGGGGGACTCGGGATACTGATGACAGGATCGCATCGATGCGGTGGTGTAAAAGAGCATAAGACTGGTAACAGGATCGCATTGATGCGGTGGTATGAGAGAGCATCAGATGGCCACCAGTTAAACAAATTAGTTAATCCCATGCATATAGTAAAAAATCAGGTCCAGTTAGTGCATGGCATGATATAGTGTATTAAAAATGGGACCTATCATTATAGCATTCAGAGGCGCAAGCTCAAAGTATTCATGGTGTAGAAAGGCCCCCGCAAAAGACAATTGACTATACCAAGGGGCTCCCTAAATAGAAGAGGGCAGGGTGGCCAGCGTATATGAACCTAAATTACAGTGTATCAATAATCTTCATTAGAATCAAATCGGACAGGAGGCGGCCCCCTTGTTGGTAACGTGGCAGCCCCAAGGGTCAATATAGGACCGGGAACAGCAGGTTATATATGAGCCAATCAACAATGTTGGCCATATTAGCATAAATGTATAAGAAGCGTCCGGTCCAATGTAAATAAGTGAAGCCCGAGGGCTCCAGCATCGGTCAGTAGTCAGACGGCACTGCCGCATCCTGTCCATTGGAATGCCCAAACAGTAGGAGGGCCCTGGCACTCAGCCCACTCGCTGGTGGCCCTACGACTATTTGTAGGGATGACAATTTGTGTCATTGTATTCCGAATAGAGCGCCGGGGATATATGCATGTAGGGCTAGGGCACAGGTGCCCCTAAAATAATTATACGCCTATAGTAGGAAAAATTTGGCTGATAATGGTGCCAGGGGAGAATTGGGTGGTGGACCAGATATAAGGACCACCCACCAACACATTCTATAGGCTAAAATGAAGCATGGGAACCATGTTAAAAAATGGACATGGTAACCCTGGACATATTAGAATAAAGAAATGCCCGTGGAATGCAGATCAAGAGAAAGGCCAGGACCTGTGGGCATGTCGCGGGTATAAAGCGCAAAAATGCTTTATATACAAAAAAAAAACAAAAGAAAGGATCAAAGGAAAAAATACCAAAGTTATTGATCCTATTGAGGAGAGGGCGACATAATAACCTCTCAGCTCGTTTGCGAGAACCTTAATTATTTTGTGCAACTAGAAAGGAAACAAGGTACCATCATCTATGCAAAAATATATGTGAGTTTATTATACATAAGTGCTAGATACAAAACCAAAGATACAACCTATACAAAGATAGATAATGGAATATAATACCACTACCTTCAAACAATACTGAATATCGCCAATCAATGCAATGATATGCAACAATCCAAATTAAAGAAAAGTACCCCTTTCTATCACCTTTTAACCAATTGAGGTATATGGCGGCACTATAAATTTTACCAGCTCGGTATCAGGCTAGGGAATAACAAAGTTCCCAAGGACTAGGTATCAATGTCTGATGCTCCATTACCAATATGCATCTTTGTTAAGGGAATGATCAGACTTGATTTGGAGCCTTATCAATTACAGATCCACAATTGGGGATCTTTGACTATATACCGGGCTAAGTAACTTATCAATACCGCAAGCAATAAGCAAGATATACGTTACCAAGGGTCAAAAGGTGAATAGGGCTCCGGAGGGACGGTCAGCTCTCCAGAGGGTTCCCGGGATCCCGGATCAAATCCACGTGTCTGTTTAATCCTTTGATTGTAGTTTTTTTTCTTTTTCTCTGGACCCCCTCTCTCTCATCCCGTCTATGATTAATATTCACCGACTTATCAAAAGCATACACCCTTTTAGATAACGGCCTTCCAACCAAACCAGAGGGTGTGCACATATGGTAATGATACTATGAGATCATACATTACCCAAAATATTTTGTGGTGAACATGTAGTATTACCTGCCCGTACCTAGGCGGCAATGTTGTATAAGCTATAAATGTGAAGCTTTTAAGAGTTAACTTTATAAAATGTGACTCCATGTTATTTATTAAACATGCAGCACCTGGGACACACGTCAGAAGGGATGTGTACCCCCCTACACTTGAAGCAATTAAAAACCCAGATTCCCATAAACTAGTCCGATTGTTTTCATAAAACAAATGTGTGGGTTTTGGGTCTCACGGATGCTTCGACTATGAAAACAGCACAACTTCTCTGAGTAACTCCTCATTATAGGAATCCAATTTAGAATATTTTCTTTTATACTCCCAGGAGTATACGCTTCTAGTGATACACACACAGGATACATACATATATATATATATATGCTAATACACAATGATAATGTGTAATGTGTAAGCAATATATGTGTAGCAATATAAAACAATACGTATATGATATATCGATTGACTTATGTGAAAAACTAAATATGATCAACACATAAAATAATAGGATTATATGTTTGCTTTGTTAGTAACCCTCATTATAGAGGCATGCCAGGAAGCATCCCCCATCCCGGTGCAGAGCCTAGGACAAGGTGACATTACTCCCTTAGATAGGCATACATCTGCCAGGCTGAACCTTGAAACATGTAATGTTTTTCTGTAACGAACAAACTTTAGCTTAGCCTGTCTCTTAAAGGCAATGAGCTTCCATCTTGACTACAATAAATGGATATCAATATATATATATATACCTATGAAAAGGCATGACAGGCAAAGGTGCCTGCCGGATCTAACCAAAAGTGCTAGACCCCTCCAGGAGGAATTTAGCCGAGAGGGGACCCCAAGGAGAATAGTATTAGTCAAAAATTGTTGTAAGTGGAGGGCTATGAAAGAAACACACATGAAGTACAGCAGAAGCCAACCTCATAGGAGATAGTCAGAAACAGGAGAAATGAATCGGATAGACTTCACTTCAATGTAAACACGAGAGGACAAATTCCTCCCAAAAATGGAGACGGGTATAACTTGGACTAACCAGCGACAGTACAGGATAGTGCTTCCTGTACTCTAGCAGACACAAAGGGCAGAAAAGAGCAGACGTTGTTTGTCCACTATATAAAGCTGGTGAAAGAGATGTAATCATTGAGACCGTCGGGTTTGAGAGTCTTGAGTTTGAAAGACCACTGGGCTTCTTTCTGCAGGACAAGCTGGTCCAAATCACCACCCCTAGGGGACCCTCGGATTAGTTCAATCCCCTGGAAGTGGATAGCAGCAGGATTACCCCCATGACTAAGGTTCACGTGTCATGCAATGGGGGTATCCGTGGAGTTGCGTACATCATTCAGATGTTCACCTATACGGCGACGCAACTCCCTCGTGGTTTTGCCCACATATTGCAATCCGCAATCGCAAGTCATGAGGTACACTACGCCAGTACTCCTACAGTTGATGAAAGAACGTATAGTATACCTCCTAGCCGTCACTGAGCTAAAGAAAGTGGAACCCGTGAGGATGGAATCACATGCCACGCATCTGCCGCATCGATACGTGCCCTTGAGTGGATTTTGCAGCCATGTATGTGTCTGCCTATGCTGGAAAAGGCTGTGGCACAATCTATCTTTCAAGTTCCGCCCCCTCCTATACGTCACACTCGGGGCTGAGCCCACTAGGTGGCCCACATCAGGGTCCATACTCAAGATCTCCCAATGCCTCAATAGAATGTCTCTAATCCGATGGTTAGCAGCGTCAAAGGAGGCAATCAAATTTGCCCATCAGTGTTGGTTCGCTGCCGGGGATTAAGCAGCGATTCCCTAACACTGGCTGAGGCACATTGGTACGCCTCGGATAGTAGTCTTGCAGGGTATCCCCTTCTCTGGAATCTGTGGGATAGCTCCTGAGATTTTTGCTTGAAATCATCAAACGAGAAGCAATTCCGTCTCATACGCAGGAATTGCCCCTTGGGGATACCCTTCTTAAGAGGGTACGGGTGGCAACTGGACCAGTGCAAAAGAGAATTGGTGGCCATCTCTTTGCGGTATAGGCTGGTCTCAATGTACCCATCATCATTTCTCCAAATTACCAAATCCAGGAATGTGATCCGCTTATGATGGATCTCTGATGTAAAGAATAAGCCGTACTGGTTGATATTGAGGCTATCCACAAAATGTCTAAACTCATCAGGTGTCCCTTCCTAGAGGATCAGCACATCATCAATATAACGTAGCCAAAGGCTTATGTTATGCGCCCACATACTCATTTCTTCTACGAACACAGTCTCCCTCTCCCACCAGCCCAGATACAGATTGGTGTAAGTGGGTGCGCATGGACTCCCCATGGCCACGCCCCACGAGCTGGTGGTAGAGGCGTCCGTCGAAAAGGAAAATATTGTGCCGGAGTATGAAGTCGACCAATGCTACCACAAAGTTGTTATGTGGTTCCAGAGTGCTGTCCCTTTCCTTGAGGAAGTACTGAATGGCCCTACATCCACCTGTATGCGGGATGGAGCTATACAAAGCCTCTACATCCAGGCTGGCCAAAAAGGTATTTTCATTGATGTGAAGGCCATCCAATTTATTAACCACTTCCATAGAGTCTCTAGTATACGAGGGTAGGGACAGCACAAATGGGCGTAAGATGATGTCGACATATGTGCTGATCCCCTGGGTAAGACTGTCATTTCCTGATACAATGGGCCTTCCCTTCAGGGGGTTGCTATGAATTAGCCGGGTTGCTATCCCTAGAATCGGATGATTCTATTGTTATTAAGCAGGCCGACAAGGGGGGCAACATCGTCATATTGGATGAAGAACAATATGTCAGCATGTGTTCTGATCTACTGAACAACAGGGAATGTTATAAAAAACTGTCATCTAATCCTACACCGCAATTCGCGAATGAATTGAAAGAAATTTTGGATTATGCTCTAGAGCTAAATCTGATCAGTAAAAACGAATATGACTCCCTGTTTCCTAAACACCCGAGGTTGGCATGCTTCTACAGCCTTCCCAAGATACATAAGGGGCACAACCCCCTGAAGGGAAGGCCCATTGTATCAGGAAATGACAGTCTTACCCAGGGGATCAGCACATATGTCGACATCATCTTACGCCCATTTGTGCTGTCCATACCCTCGTATATTAGAGGCTCTATGGAAGTGGTTAATAAATTGGATGGCCTTCACATCAATGAAAATACCTTTTTGGCCAGCCTGGATGTAGAGGCTTTGTATAGCTCCATCCCGCATACAGGTGGATGTAGGGCCATTCAGTACTTCCTCAAGGAAAGGGACAGCACTCTGGAACCACATAACAACTTTGTGGTAGCATTGGTCGACTTCACACTCCGGCACAATATTTCCCTTTTCGACGGACGCCTCTACCACCAGCTCAGGGGCGTGGCCATGGGGAGTCCATGCGCACCCACTTACGCCAATCTGTACCTGGGCTGGTGGGAGAGGGAGACTGTGTTCGGAGAAGAAATGAGTATGTGGGCGCATAACATAAGCCTTTGGCTACGTTATATTGATGATGTGCTGATCCTCTGGGAAGGGACACCTGATGAGTTTAGACATTTTGTGGATAGCCTCAATATCAACCAGTACGGCTTATTCTTTTTTTTTTTCAAATACATTTTTTATTGAGATTTGCAAATGTACAAGGAAGCAGTACATCATAGTAAATACACATAATGTATGGTAATGTATCCAACAGACCAATAATCTTGAGGTAACCAGAATATGCGTTGACAAGGGGTAATACAAATCTCCCTTTTTTTTTTTTTTTTCAAAAAAAAACAAAAAAAAATAAAACAGACCCTATCAAGGCCTCCCCAATGCCTTGCACCCTCCCTAACCCAACCAATTCGAGAACGAGGGGTTCAGACATTGTATTAAGAAAACTCTTATGAGGGGTTTTATTCTTAATTTTAAAGCTCTTGAGGATAAGGAGTTTATTTAGCACCGCTACTTCCAATTTCTAGCTTGCCTAGATTTCCGGCTATTTGGGCTTCCATGTACCATTTGGTGGTCGTGAAAGGAGACATCAAATCTTCAATTTCCCACTTGGTGAGAGAGTGTTCTATAAATTTGCGCCATTTCTTAATGAACTTCCCTATTGATTTTTCCTTATACTTTTCCATTTCTAATCTTTCCTGAAATAGCAGCCATGTCAGGAGCCCTATAACTTCCTCCCACTGCGGGATAGTGTTTTGTAGCCAATACCTCAAAATTACTTTCTTGACCGCCATCAACACTATATGTACTCCCTTAACTGAGACTACATTACTGTCTGGGTCTGATTGGTCGCTAGGGATAGCTTGGAAAATACATTGCAGGGGTTCCAGAGTTATCTCTACCGCCCATACCTTTTTGATGTAATCCACCGCCGTAGACCACAGTGGCTGCAGTTGCGGGCAGCCCCAAAGGCCATGGAGTAAATTTGCCTTCCGTAAGTCACATTTTGGGCAGTGTCTCAAATAATGGGCCGGGGCATTTGGGTAGGATAGATCATAGGCATATGTTGCCTTGTGTAATATTCGCAGTTGGGTTTCCCTCCATTGTTCGTTGTGGATAGCTTTGCTGATCATCTCGAACCCTGTTCTAATTTTCTTAGACAATTGGGATCCCTCTATTTCATTTTCCCAGGATGAAAGGGCCTTCGCCACCAGTCCTATGGTTTGTATCCCATGTATTTTGCGATACAAATCCGATAATGGGATTTCACTCCCCTGTTGGCCCATTAGTGAGTCAAACCATGCTAGCCTCTCCACTTCTCCCATAGTTGTGGACTGCGCTTTGCAGTATGACTGCAGCTGGCTAAAGGGAAGGAAGTGCGTCTCGGGTAGAGAGTATTTATCCCTACATTCTCCCCACGTCATTAGTTCCTGGTCTGGGGTGGACAGTAAGTCTTTCAATCTAGAGATGCCTTTTTGGTTCCATAGCTTAAACATCCTGTTCTCTCTCCCCTGAGGAAATGCTGGTAGGGACCATAGTGGCATGTGGGGGGAAAGGTAAATGGGGAGCCTATACATTTTGCGAAGGGCTTTCCACGCCATGATGGTATCTCTGAGCAATAAGGAGTGTTTAATTTGCTGAGGAATGTCTTTCAGTTTTGTGTGCAATAGAGCTGACAGATCCCAAGGTCTCGCCAATTCCTTTTCTATCGAGTCTGCTGTGTAATGTGAAGTCCTCCACACCCAGTCTCTGACATGTCGTGTCAGTGCTGCCAGGTTATATTGTCGGAAGTCTGGTAACTGTAACCCCCCCTCCCATTTCAGCATTGTGAGTTTATCATATGATATTCGGGGTCTTTTCTTTTTCCATAAAAATGTCGTGAAGGCTGACTTAAGTTTGTTTACATTGGTATGTTTAAGAAGTAGTGGTAGCGTTTGGAGCGGGTATAGGAGTCTGGAGAAGCTGACCATTTTCAAGAGTGCAGCTCTGCCATGTAGAGACAACGGCAAGTCTCTCCATCTTTCCAGCTCTCCGGTTATCTTTTGAATTAGAGGCTGGTAATTTAGCGCATAGAGTGAGGCGGGGGTTCTTCCTATTTTAATGCCCAGATAGGTGATACTATCACGTTTTATGTCAACCGAATATTGGGGGTTGATTTTGGGAAGGGCGTTGGTAATGGGGAGGACTTGGCTTTTCTCCACATTTATATGATATCCCATCGTCCTCCCATAAATCAGAAGGGCGTCAAGGATCTTCTCCAATTGTCCACCAGCTGTTGGGGTGAAAATTAGTAAATCGTCCGCAAAGCAGGCTAGTTTTATTTCTCGGGTCCCTACTTTTATACCCGGATAAAGGGGGGATTGAATAAGGTACTGAGCTAAAGGTTCAAGGGCTATATTGAAAAGAAGAGGGGAGAGAGGGCAGCCCTGTCGTGTTCCTTTGTGTAATGTGATCGTTCCTGAGAGGAATCCCGGTATATGGACT
Source organism: Bufotes viridis (assembly GCA_033119425.1). NCBI lineage: Eukaryota > Metazoa > Chordata > Amphibia > Anura > Bufonidae > Bufotes > Bufotes viridis. Next base: position 347,552,918 of record CM065589.1, on the reverse strand, counting down.
TTTGCCAGTGGGTTGTCATATATAGCTGTTAAAAAATTTCTGAAGTTACCTGTAATGTTCATGGTGTCTAGAACATCTCCCAGCCACTCCCATTTGACATTATCAAATGCCTTCTCGGCATCTAAGGCAAGCAAAACAGGGCTGCCCATGATCGTGTCTCTTTTACTACTGTCTAAGACCGCTAGCACTTTCCTGATGTTAGCCACTGCCGATCTGCCTTTCATGAAGCCTACTTGTTGAGGGCCTATTAGTTGCGGTAGGGCTTCCGCCAATCTATTGGCCAGGATCTTTGAAAGTAATTTGATGTCCTGGTTAAGGAGAGAAATAGGTCTGTATGACCCAGGTTGGGTGAGGTCTTTCCCCTGTTTTGGGATTAGTTTAATATAGGCCATCTTATCAGAGGGAGGTAGCCCTGATCCCGACATAACAGAGTTAAATAGAGATTGTAATTTTGGGGTCACTTCTGTTATCATGGACTTATAAAATTCTGCCGGGAATCCGTCTGGGCCCGGTGCCTTCCCATTTGACAGGCTCTTGATGGTGGATTTTATTTCCTCCTCTCCTACTGCCTGATTAATTCGTAACAAGGCCTCCTCCGTGATCTTTGGGAGTACTGTCTGGTCTAATAGCTCTTTAGCTTTTTCTCTATCATAGGGATCTTTGGCATACAATGAAGTAAAGAACTTGGCCATTATGTCTATTATTTCTTTAGGTTGTGTTCGGAGAGTGCCCGCGTCATCCCGGAGGGGGTGGTAATGAGACTCCGTCTGATATGGTCTGACTAGATTAGCCAGCATTTTCCCTGCTTTATTACCATGTTTAAAGAACTTTGCCTGCTTATATTTTCCCACCCACTTTTCCTTGTTCTCTAAGTAATAGTTGAAATTATGTTTAGCTGTCGTCCATCGGAGCTTGTTTTTAGCTGATGGGTCGAGGAGGAACTTGGTATAGGAGTCCCTCAGCTCCTGGACTGCCATGTCATATTTGTGACATGCGTCCTTCCTGTGTTTAGTTGTATGGGCTATGATACGACCCCTTAACACTACCTTGGCCGTGTCCCATAGGATTTTTGGGTCATGACAGTGGGGCTCATTATCTGAGAGAAATTCCCACCACCATCCCTTCATTCGATCTATAAAGTCCTCATCTTTAGTCAGGTGGCTAGGTAATCTCCAAATATAATCTGATCCCCTTTGACCCAATTCTCTCAGGTCTAGCAGAATTGGCGCATGGTCAGATATGATCATGTCTAGTATGGAAACCTCTTGGACCCTTGTCATGAGCTCTCTTGATGTCAAGAAGTAATCAATTCTTGACCAGGATGTTTGGGAGTGGGAGAAGTGGGAGTACTCCCTATCTGCCGGGTGGAGATGTCTCCAGGCATCAGTTAAGTGTGTTACTGTCAAGAAGGGAGCTAGTGTATGAGGTCCCCTGGGATTACGCCTAGATTTGGGATTTCCCTGTTTTCTGTCTTCACTCTCGTCATGAACTTTGTTAAAGTCACCCGCTACTAATAGAGGTCCCTTTTCTTCTTGTGCAAGGGATGTCTCAAGTTTATGGTAAAACTCAGTTTGGGCTGTGTTGGGAGCATAGATATTATATATGGGCAGCAACCCTGTGGGGGTGTCTAATACTAGCTTTAACATTCTGCCTTCGGTGTCTGAGGACACCGAGTGCACCTTAGCTGTCAATCGTTTATGTAAAAGCACTATTACTCCTGCTTTACGCCCCACTGATGAGGAACCAAACACATTTCCCACCCACAGCTTACGCAGCCGCCAAAAATCAGATTCCTCTAAGTGGGTTTCTTGGAGGAGAGCCACATCGACCTTTAGTTTCTGAAGGTGTCTTAGAATTGACATTCGCTTATACTGGGAACGTAGTCCCTTTACATTCCACGTGACTATTTTCATGTCAGACCGTCCATGTGGCTCCGCTCCAAATGTGGATCATCAATTTGAAATAGTAGCTGCTGGTATAAATGTTGGGTCTCCCCTTTCCCTCCCCTCAAATACCCCATGTCCCCATTTCTCGAATTAACCCCATTAAACATTGAACACCAATTCAGAAAACATAACTTTAGCCTTTTGGCTCTGAACTTCACTTTTTTCACGCATGGTGGCGAATTTATAGCAGACCTCTGGATATCAGACGTGTTGGTCCGCTCTTTCTCGCCTCGCTCTCACGTCCTCCAGCCTTGAGAAGTGATAAGATGAAACTCTCCCCATAACCTATCAGATTACTGAAACATATAGTCCCCTTATCCCGCCATAATACTTTGCAGCGCAGATATCCAAGAAAAGATATCCCCCCCCCTTTTTCTTTTTAACCCTTTTCGTTACGCTTGAGGTCGCTCCCCCCCTCTACCTCCCCAAAACAGGTACTCCCCGGGTACCCCTTCTAAATTCACATGGCCAGTAGCCTGCGCCCATGATAGTTTCTGGTAACTCTCACGTGCGACATCTCTCCCACGGCTCCTCGGCTTCCTCAGGTCAAGCCTGGTCCATCAGGTTGGGATCCTTGATCAGTCCCGGAGACACTGTCCTGGTGGGATCTAGGTGATCTGCGGCGTACTCCTCCGTGGTCACGTCTACCTCTGCCACCTTGAGGGGCGTCTCTGCCGAGATGATCCTGGGAGTTCGGCGGCATGACCGAGATGTCTAAGGCCTCCGCTGCTTCTTGTGGGGAAAGGTAGGAGTCCATCGAGCCATCCTGGTGAAAGATCCTCAGAGTCGCCGGGTAGGCTAGCGTGAAGCGAATCTTGTTGTGCACCAGGGAGGTGCATAGAGTAGAGAAGGTTCTTCTCTTGCGGGTGACCTCCGCTGAATAATCACCAAATAAGAGGATTTTATGATTGTTCACCACAAGCGGCTGCTTGGATTTTTTGTATTTGGCCAAGATGGCCGTTTTGGCGGCATAATTCAGGTACCGCACAATGGTCGCTCTAGGTCTAGAGAGGTGCTGCGGCTGGTTTGGTAGAGGGGGCGGGCCGATTCGATGGGCCCTCTCGACTGTAAATTTGCCCGCCAGACCCAGCGCCCGGGGAATCTCTTCTGCGCACAGCTGGATAAGATGGTTCGGCTGTACAGTCTCTGGTAGGCCCACTATACGCAAGTTGTTTCGCCGTGAGCGATTTTCCAGATCTTCAACTTTTTCTCTCAGGGCCCTATTGATCTGCCGTGTATCAGTCAGCTGGGAGTGTATCAGCCCCAGTTCTTCCTCCAGTTTGCCCACTCTTTCCTCGACCTCAGCAATTTGGGATGCTTGTGCCCGTACCTCCGTTTGCAGCTGTTGCAGCGTCGTCGACACGGTGGCTTCTAGGGTGGCCTTGATGTCTGGCGCCAGAAGTTTTGCCACCTCTATCGCGACCGATTTGCACGATGACGGCAGGTGGAGATCGGTGTAACCCCCGTTGCTTTCCTCCTCTAGGTCCTGCTGAGCATCGGTGGGGTCCGATGATTGCTGCTGGGAGGCTGATCTCGTCAGCCGGCTTGCCTTCTCCCCTGCTGTCGCCATCTTGTCCTGCTGTTTTCGGTTCTCCCTCTTGGAGGACGGTGATTGCGGAGGTTGAGGGTCGCTCCGGAGGAGGAACTTCTCCATGCAGGCGTCCTCCTGCGGTTAGGCGGGCGTTAGACTGGGGGAGATTAGTTTCCTTGTGGGGTAGCCCCGATTTTCAGGCTGGTGGACCCGGAGCTTCCCTTATTCGCGTCTCTCCATGCGCGCGCCGGAACCGGAAGTCCCAGTACGGCTTATTCTTTACATCAGAGATCCATCATAAGCGGATCACATTCCTGGATTTGGAAATTTGGAGAAATGATGATGGGTACATTGAGACCAGCCTATACCGCAAAGAGACGGCCACCAATTCTCTTTTGCACTGGTCCAGTTGCCACCCGTACCCTCTTAAGAAGGGTATCCCCAAGGGGCAATTCCTGCGTATGAGACGGAATTGCTCCTCGTTTGATGATTTCAAGCAAAAATCTCAGGAGCTATCCCACAGATTCCAGAGAAGGGGATACCCTGAAAGACTACTATCCGAGGCGTGGTTCCCATGCTTCATTTTAGCCTATAGAATGTGTTGGTGGGTGGTCCTTATATCTGGTCCACCACCCAATTCTCCCCTGGCACCATTATCAGCCAAATTTTTCCTACTATAGGCGTATAATTATTTTAGGGGCATTTGTGCCCTAGCCCTACATGCATATATCCCCGACGCTCTATTCGGAATACAATGACACAAATTGTCATCCCTACAAATAGTCGTAGGGCCACCAGCGAGTGGACTGAGTGCCAGGGCCCTCCTACTGTTTGGGCATTTCCAATAGACAGGATGCGGCAGTGCCGTCTGACTACTGACCGATGCTGGAGCCCTCAGGCTTCACTTATTCACATTGGACCGGACGCTTCTTATACATTTATGCTAATATGGCCAACATTGTTGATTGGCTCATATATAACCTGCTGTTCCTGGTCCTATATTGACCCTTGGGGCTGCCACGTTACCAACAAGGGGGCCGCCTCCTGTCCGATTCGATTCTAATGAAGCTTATTGATACACTGCAATTTAGGTTCATATACGCTGGCCACCCTGCCCTCTTCTATTTATGGAGCCCCTTGGTATAGTCAATTGTCTTTTGCGGGGGCCCTTCTACACCATGAATACTATGAGCTTGCGCCTCTGAATGCTATAATGATAGGTCCCATTTTTAATACACTATATCATGCCATGCACTAACTGGACCTGATTTTTCACTATATGCATGGGATTAACTAATTTGTTTAACTGGTGGCCATCTGATGCTCTCTCATACCACCGCATCAATGCGATCCTGTTACCAGTCTTATGCTCTTTTACACCACCGCATCGATGCGATCCTGTCATCAGTATCCCGAGTCCCCCTTCAGGGGCGTTTTGACTTCGCTACCGCTGTACTTTGCCCTGATTGTTGTCATGTTTTCCAGGATAAACCTGCCCTATAGTGCCCCTTTACCGGCATGGCATACTTGCCTCGTTGTCCTCTGTAGGGGGGCTGGTCCTACTGACCCGCCCACGAACTCCCTCATTGGACGGGCAGTCAGCACGCCTTCTTTAGAGGGCGGTACTCTGGGTATATAGTAGCGCTGTTAGCCGCGGCCTCACGGCCATACCAGCGCCGGCAGACTGTATCTACGCTGTGGAACAGCTGCTCCAGCTATAACTTCATTTAATGTTGGATGCATAGTAGTCTTAGGCACAGTAATATGCTCCTGATGATCTCGATGAAACGCGTCGAGCTACCTGATGCGCTCTGACTCTGACACTTCATGTATGCTTCATGAAGAGCACTAAATAAATCGTAGTGCCCTTTTTCTCTTGAGCTGGAGATTTTTTTCTGCAGTGAGAGGCTTCCCTTTGGGCAGATTAGCAAGGCTGTAAGATCCCTCGCTAGGAGGGACGCCAGGCTGTGCCCAAGGGTTACCTCCTTGGGTGTGTTGTGCTGTTGCCCTGTATACAGCCGCATTGACATAGCGACTGGTCAGGCAGCGGTGCTCCTTCACCCATGCAGAAGAGATTGGCAACTAGAGCTGATAACGGTCAGAAGACATTGTGCTTCATTTGGCAGTGCAATTTCCAGCCTTGCACCTAACGCCTGGAGGCGGCTGCAGAATACCGCTGGATCGCCTTATGAGGTTACATGTCTTCACAATCAGCCTCTGGTCCCTGTTTATAGCTGCGACCTTATACATCATCATCATCTGCTGATGAGGGACCCTCTAGAAGGCGACCCAAGGTCGCAGCAGAGGCAGCCCCCCAGAGTGACCCCATATGAACCCCACCCCCTGACGATTATCAGCCTCAAATTCCAGAGTTTGTGGGAAACTCTGGAATCCAAATTGACTGCACTGGCTTCACAGAAATTGATTTTTTCTAAATCTTTTTCAGTGAAGATTTAGTACATTTTATCGTGGTACAAACAAATTTATATGCCCAGCAGTTTATTACCCAGAACCGTACATCGCCATTTGCAAGACCCCTTGGTTGGAGCCCAGTTACAGCAGCAGAAATGAAAATCTTCTGGGGGCTTCTGCTGCATATGGGGCTTGTTAAAAAAACTGAAATGAGACAGTATTGGAGTGCGGCTGTCTTGTACCACACTCCAATGTTCAGTAATACCCCCAGTAATGGCCCGGAATAGATTTGAGTCGATTCTGAAGTTTTTGCATTACAACGATAATGCACTGTGTCCGCCCCAAAATTACCCAACATTTGATCGGCTTTTTAAAATTAGGCCCGTCCTTGAACACTTCAGCACCAAGTTTGCTGAAGTGTACACCCCAGAACAAAATATCTCTATAGATGAGTCCCTGGTCCCTGATACATTTCAAAGGGAAGGGTAAGATTCCCCCAGTACCTGCCCAGCAAGCGAGTAAGGTATGGCATAAAAATGTATAAACTCTGAGAGTAAGTCCGGGTACACCTATAGGTTTCGCGTTTATGAAGGGAAAGATTCCGGGATAGAACCCCCAGAATGCCCCCCCCCCCCATCCTAGGAGTTAGTGGGAAGATTGTGTGGGACTTACTGCACCCACAGTTGGATAAGGGTTACCACCTCTATGTGGATAACTATTACACCAGCATACCCCTATTCATGTCCCTAACTTCCAGAGGTACTGTGGCTTGTGGCAACCTAGGGCAACCTACGGCAACTTAGAAAGGGTGAAAGCAGGGCTCTCCGCAATGAGAACATGCTGGTGGTTAAGTACAAGGGCAAGAGGGACGTTCTTGTACTGACCACCATTCACACTAGCACCAGCTCCCCTGCCGCTGTACATGGTACCACTACCACTGTCCCCAAACCAGACTGCATTCTGGACTACAACAGGCACATGGGAGGGGTTGATCTTTCTGATCAAGTTCTGAAGCCCTACAGTCACTGATGAAAAATAAAAGTGTAGTACAAAAAGCTGTCCGTACACATTGTACAGACGGCAATGTACAATGCGTACGTGCTATATAAGTCTAGTGGACACACAAGAACATTTCTTCACTTTCAAGAAGTATTGATCAAGGCCCTAATTCTTCCAAACCAAGCAGAAGAGGGCCCCAGTACTTCTGTAAGTCACAGTGGCCGTGTTGTACCAGGACAACATTTCCCAGCTGAAGTCCCCCAGACAGCAAGAAAGGGAAGGACCCAAAAAAGATGCAGAGTGTGTTCAAAAGGGGTTATTAGGAAGGACACCATTTACCACTGTGAAACCTGCCCTGAAAAACCTGGCCTGTGCATGAAGAAGTGTTTTAAAATATACCACACATCCATAGAGTATTAATTTAATTTCATTCTTTATGCCCCCTGTATTTCCACTTTATATCTCTAATTTAGTCCACCTCGCTTGCATATCCAACAACCACTTCCCCTTTTTTTTGTGAGACAACTGTGCCCTTTCCACCCCTCAAATGTTCGTACGTGGGTGCTCTTTCCAAAAGGGGATCACTTCTTGGGGTTTTTCATTTCTGGGGACCTCAGGAAATTAATTTGATGCGACATGGCAGCTAAAATCCATGTCTCTTTATTCAGGCCTGCAAAAAACTGTTTTTGCACTTTGCCTCTAGAGCCCTGCTGTGCACCCATACGGCAGGCTACAAGCACATATGGAGTGTTTGCAAAAAGGGGAGAAAATGGGGTACATATACTGGGGTGCTATTTCTCCTTTAACCCTTTGTGAAAGTGAAAAATTGGGGTCTGCTAGTAATTTTTAATTTTACAAATGTGTGCTTTGAAATCCTGTCTCTACTATTTCTACCTTCTGTGAGACACCTGTTTGCTGAAAAGCACCCTTTCCACCACTTAAAATTTTTGTATGGGGGTGCACTTTCCGAAATGGAGACACTTCTTGGGGTTTTTCATTTCTGGTGACCTCAGGAAATGTATTTGATGCTACATGGCAGCTAAAATCCAGGTCTCTTTATTCAGGCCTGCAAAAAACAGTTCCTTTACGTCCTACCAGCAGCACAGATGGGGTTTACTACCCCCCATGGACTGGTAGGACCAGCAGAATGTTTAATGAGCCCAAGCATAATAACTCAATTTAACAATTAAGTATCCCCTTAAAAGGAGGGAATCAACCCCCAGCCCACTTTTTTTTGATTGATTCCCCCCTTTTCTTGGGAAGTGTGAGGAGCCTTTTTCGGTTGCCCTTTCTTAGGTACCTTGTCACTTTGGCCAGCATCTTTTCTGCTGCCGGCCCCACACGGTTGCGCCTGGCTGAGGAATTTTGGCGGCGTCCTCTGTCCAGGTTTCTCGGTCTCCGGGCGCCGCCATCTTCCGGAAGTGACGCAGAGATTGTCTGTTGCGTCACTTCCAGTATTCCGTTTATCGCGATTTTTTCTGCACTTTTTTTTTTGCGTTTTCACGCTAACATTTTTGGTATTTTTTTCGCATGCGTCCTCCGTTGGAGGATTTTTCTGTAACCTCTGCTTCTGTGAGGATTCGAAATTCAAAGATTTTCTTTGGGGGCCGGGGGAGGACTGGCTGAGCCCTCCCCTTCCCCTATTTAAGGAAGCAGTGTGCACCAGTTCTGTAGCACTTTCACAAATAATCATTCAGCTCACCTCCCTGGTCTTTGTATCTCCTGCGGTTTGAAGCCTTGGGTGAGTCGCAGAAGCAACAATGTAAGAAGAAAAAGCAGCTCCATACACGAATAGATGTCCTCTTTAACCACTTGCCGCCACGCTAACGCCGATGGGCATCAGCGCGGCGGCTCTCTCAGGTCTCACTGCCGCCTATCGGCGTCATCTCGTGAGACCCGAGATTTCGCATGAACGCGCGCGCACATGTGCGTGCGTTAACTGTGACGCACAGAGGAGAAGTGAACCTACAGCCTGCCAGCCGCGATCATTGGCTGGCAGGCTGTAATTTTTTAAATCGTCCTATGAAAACCGCATATCAGACGCTATTTACAAAATAGCGTCTGATATAAGTCCTGCTTGGTCCTCTGGTGATCCCTTTTGCTGGATCCACCACCAGAGGACACAGGCAGCTCAGTAAGTACACCAAATCACCACACATACATCACCCCCCCCTGTTGTATTAACCCCTTAGTAGCCACTGATTACCCATATATACCCCCTGATCACCCTCTGTCTCCCCCCTGTCATAGATCACCCCCCCTATAAGGGTCCCTAATCACCGTCAGGTAGTTAGCTACTTGTTAGGTAGTTAGCGCCCAGCCCACCGCACCGCACAGTCACTTATTAGCGTCATCACTGTCGCTTATCAGCACTAATACTAATAAAGTATCTGTAAGTGATCAAGACTGATCGCAATCAGATCTATATCAGTACATTAGGGTCACTTTAGGCTCTATAAAAAACGCATTGTTCGCCTGATCAGGCCTGATCTTGTGCGCACACTTGCATTCAGTCCGCCCACCGCAGTGAAAGAAATTGTTTTTTTCTGATCACTGCAAAAACACAGTAAAATCGCTGCACCGCTATAAAAGATCACTTTTGAGTTATTGGATCTTTATTAGCGATCGCAGCGTTACTTCGCAAGCACTCCCTTTTACTAGGTAGGTGTGCTCTTTTTCCTGGGTAATCTCAGAGGAATACCCCCTAAATTTAGTTACTCCAAAATGGCAAAAAAGGGGTATTCCGCTGAAGAGGCCTACAGGATTCTGGCCGTGATGGATGAAAGCGATGGGGACGCTTCACCCGCTGAATCCAGTGGTTCAGAATATGAACCTGTAGACAGCAGTGGCACTCTAACCGCTAGCGAAGATGACGAGGTTGAGGTCCCTGCTACGGTCAGGCCTACCCGACCCCATGTCACTGTTTCGCATACCCCGCGTGATGAGCCTCATATGCAGCAGAGTGGTGCTAGCGCTGACCTTTTTTATGGTGCGGCATACACCGGCAACGCAGCACATCCTGGACCTTCTACCAGCACTGCCGTATTCCTTGATGAAGTGGCGAGCACCAGAAGGGCAGTTGCTGGTACGGTGGCACGTACACTAACTCCCCCGACGCAGCCACCGCGTTCTCAGGCCCGTAGACCCCTTAGTCTCCCAGAGGTGCTGGCAAACCCTAATTGGCAATCCCCTCCTTCCGCCGCACCTGTATTGCCCCCTTTCACCGCCCAGTCAGGAGTTCGCATGGAGACAGCCAATTTTGGATCGGCCCTTGAATTTTTCGAGCTGTTCTTCACCGTGGATCTCTACGACTTAGTTGTAGCAGAAACCAACCGATACGCCACACAATATAAAACCGCCAATCCGGAAAGCTTCTATGCCCAGCCTTTCTGGTGGAAACCAGTCACCGTTTCCGAATTTAAAACATTTTTGGGCCTTACCCTCAGCATGGGCATAACTAAAAAAAATGTATTGCGGTCATATTGGTCTAAAGACCCAATACATTACTTGCCCGTGTACTCTGCTGCAATGTCCAGGGCACGGTTTGAGGTCATCATGCGCTTTATGCATTTTACTGACAATGAAACCTGTCATCCAAGAGGCCACCCTGCTTATGACCGGCTCCATAAAATTCGGCCCCTCATAGAACATTTGTCATCCAAATTTGCAGATGCGTATACCCCCAGTCAGAACATCTGCATAGACGGGTCCCTAGTACAATTCACCGGGCGCCATTGCATCAAACAGTACATCCCCAGCAAGCGCGCCCGGTACGGGGTCAAATTGTATAAGCTCTGTGAAAGGGCCACACATATCGCTATACATATCGTTTTAGGGTCTATGAGGGAAAAGACTCAAAACTGGAGCCGGTCGGATGCCCTGACTACCTGGGGTGCAGTGGCAAGATTGTCTGGGACTTGGTGTCACCCTTAGTCTGCAAGGGGTACCACTTATACGTGGACAATTTTTACACAAGTGTGGCCCTCTTTCGGCACTTACATCTAGTCGGAATCCAATGCTGTGGCACTGCGCGGCCTAGTTGCCGGGGCTTCCCCCAACGGCTCATTAATACCCGACTTGCACGGGGGGAGAGGGCTGCCTTGTGTGACCAAGAACTGCTCGCGGTGAAGTGGCGGGACAAGAGGGACGTTTACCTTCTGTCCACCATTCACGCAGACACGACTGCCCAAATAGAACGGGCGACAGGAGTCATTGAAAAGCCCCTCTCAGTCCACGATTATAATCTCCACATGGGAGGGTGGACTTCAATGACCAAATGTTGGCTCCATATTTAGTTTCCCGACGCACCAGACGCTGGTATAAAAAGGTGTCTGTATATTTGATTCAATTGGCCGTATATAACAGTTACGTTCTCTACAGTAAGGCTGGGAGAACGGGATCCTTCCTTAAATTCCAGGAAGAGATCATTTCGGAACTCCTGTATCCAGGAGGTTCTGTGCCCCAAGTCCCTGATGTAGTGAGCCGGCTTCATGAGAGACACTTCCCCAGTGTCTTCCCTGGTACCCCAAGCCACCGTTCCCCAAGAAAAAGATGTCGTGTCTGTAGCAGGAGTGGACTAAGGCGTGACACCACCGTTTTTTGTCCTGACTGTCCTGACCAGCCTGCCCTATGCATAGGGGAGTGTTTCCGCAAGTATCACACCCAGGTACATTATTAGCATAGGGATTGCAAGACACAGGCCAGGCACACAAGGGTCTTAGGGCCCTTGCACACGAGCGTTGCTCACGCATGGTGATCGCAAAGGAGCGCCCGTCCTGACTTCTCCCACACAGACGGGGTCGCATAGCATCATATTGATTTATGATGCTTTGTAACCCTTACAGTTTTGGAATGCATTGGATGTGCTCAACCCAAAAATGCAGTTGTGCATATATATACAGGGGAGCAGATCCTGCCCGTTGCTAATGGCGATCGCAGTGTGCACCCGTTTTGTCATTTGTTATTGCTGTATCTATATCAAACCCTGTATCCCTTTATTTCGGTCAAACTATGGCTGAAAAAAATCACAAGGTGTGAACTGCACAAGATAATATTTCATAAAAACATAGTAACAAATCCACTTCAAAAAGCTTTATCTCTCTCAACCACAAATCGATAAACGATGATCTTATGCATTGGATTTAGAACAACTTCTTGATATATATACATAAGCTCTTTGTTCAGGTTTAAACCTGAAGGAACCCTGGTATTTAATTTAAAAATCCAGTAAGCTTCTCGAAGGAGGAGCTTTGTCCGCTGATCCCCACCACATAATGGCATAGAAACCTTTTCAATCACAAACGCACGAAAAGCATATGTTTTTCGTGCGTGGTACTGAAAAAAATGTTTTGCTACATTCAAAATATTTAAGGCACTGGGACTTGTGATATAATTGAGATGTTCAAGAATCCTATTTTAAAAATTAATGTGTAGTACTGCCCACATACAACAGGTCACATTCCACGCAACGGATGACATATACAACACCAATGCTTTTGCAGTTGATGTAACTTAATTTAAAACGTGGTTGAATGATCCGAATTTTGGAAACTTTTGGTTGAGGTTACATAATTACATGTCTTTCATGGATTATCTGTATAAGAAACAGATGTCTCTGTGTTGTCTTGTGGGGCTTCAGTAGGAGCAAGGAATCAAGGAAGTAGTGAAGGTGAGGGAATCCTACTTTTCACGTAATCCTACTTTTTAATCTTTACACTCAGTTCACACTTTCGCGTAAAACGCCGCGTTCGAACGCACATAAAAACGCACAACAGTACAGGAACCATGCATTCCAATGGGGGTGGTTCACACTTGCGCGTTTTTATGCGCGTTCGTAGGCGCCTATAAACGTCCGACGCATAAGCAAGTATGTTCGCGTTAATTCGAGCTTTTTTCGAGCGTTTGGTGCCAATAGACTTCAATGGGAAACGCGATAGGCGTGTTGTTCGGGCGTTTGTGCAGCGTAAAACGCGCCTATGGATGCGCGTTTTACAAAGTTTGCAACATGCTGGATCAGCCACCATGGAATGTCACACCTCTAAAGCACTCAGATTGGCCAAACTATATCATTGGTCATTGGCCAACTATGCAGTCAATCACATAAACGCGCGTCAAACGCGCCTACACTATTTACCAAAACGCTTGACAAAACGTGCCTAAACGCCCATCTTGAACGCGCATAAAACGATAGGCTTCTAAACGCTCAGGTCTGAACCCAGTGTCAGGCTACATGTACACTAGTGTTGAGCGCGAATATTCGAAAAGCGAATTTTTTTAGCGAATATCGGCACTTCGCTAATTCGCGAATATTTCGAATATAGCGCTATAAATTCGCTATTTCGAATATTCTTTTTTTTTTTTTTTTTTTTTTTAGTTATATTTTTTTCTTTCCCACTTCCCAAAAGTAGTTCTTACCTGTCCTGAGGATTCCTGGCTTCCTGGCTGCTCCAGTCAGTGCCCGTTGCCGCTTCTGCCGACTTCCGTGCTCATGGAGCGTCCACATCCATGGGAAAATCTCTATATACTAAAATGTACTGTCGGATTTGAGGAATTACGTTGAAATCGCAATGCGATTAATTCAAGTTATATTAATCGCATTGCGATTACAACTTAGCACTGCTATTTTACATAGGCTAGAATTAACGAATATGGAATATATACTAGCTATGCACTAGCAGTGCTAAGTTGAAATCGCAATGCGAATACTTTAAGTTAAATTAATCGCATTGCGATTTCAACTTAGCACTGCTGCTATATTCCATATTCGTTAACTTTGTTAATTCTAGCAAGCTGACCCATTATAAACCCAGCTCTAAGTTGAAATCGCAATGCGATTAATATAACTTGAATTAATCGCATTGCGATTTCAACGTAATTCCTCAAATCCGACAGTACATTTTAGTATATGGAGACGTTCCCATGGTGATGGGGACGCTCCATGAGCACAGAAGTTATGGTTGGCTTGGTAGAATTAGCGAGGATGACGAATATGACGAATGTATTCGTCATATTCCTCAAAAGCGAAGATAACGAAGTATTCTACATCTTCGTTTTAGCTACCTATTCGTCAACTTCGCTAATTCTAGCAATCATCAAATAGGAAGGTTGACTTACCAGACAGCTGTGTTAAATTCGCTATGCGATTTTTTTTTTTTAATACAATAATTATATTACTTGATATGATAATATTATTATAAGTATTCTATTTATTAAAAAAAAAAATCGCATAGCTAATTTAACTACAGCTGTCTGGTAAGTCAACCTTCCTATTTGATTGCTAGAATTAGCGAAGTTGACGAATAGGTTGCTAAAGCGAAGATGTAGAATACTTCGTTATCTTCGTTTTGAGGAATATGACGAATACATTCGTCATATTCGTCATCCTCGCTAATTCTAGATATGAAACCAATAGGAAAGTAGCCTTAAGTACAAATCGCAATATGCGATTATTTAAATCGCATGTTAATCGCGATAACTAGAAAAAATGACGAATATTCGATTTCGACGAATATGAAACGAATATTCATTCGAATATTCGCGAATTTCGTCGAAATCGAATATGGCACCTGCCGCTCATCACTAATGTACACGACAGTGAAAAAAAACATCCGTTAAAAACGGACATTGTTAACAGACGTTTATTTTACTGATGCCTTTCTGAGGAACGGATGTTAAAAATAGACCCACTCAATTGTACGGGGGCAGTCTGTCAGTGAAAAACGGACAAGATAGAACATGTTCTATTTTTTGACGTCCATTTTTCACTGACAGTCAAAAAAACTGCTGTATGAATAACCACATAGACTACCATTGGTCTTAAAACAGACGTGTGATGGCCGTTAAAAAAAAAAATGTACGTAACATGTCCGTTTTTCACTCTCGTGTGCATGTAGCCTTAATGTCACGTACGTCTAGTATGGACATATTCCAAGAAGCACTTGAGAAAGAACTTAGGAGGCTACAGAATGACGTGAGATTTTCAGGTAATTTAACCCGTTCTCAGTCTCAGGCACTAGTAGAATTGCAAACATCAGAAGATATTGTGATCAGATTGGCCGACAAGGGGGGAGCGGTGGTTGTGCTGGATAAGAGTATGTATAATGAACAAATGCTAGAAATATTATCTGATTCATCCACTTACAAAAAAATTAACAAAAGACCCTCTAATGGATTTTAGGAAAGAATATCTGGCTTTATTTCATAAGGGTCGAGGTATAGGTATTTTTGATGATGCCCAATACAGATATTTGTGTGTGGACTCACCAATGACACTGATAATGCATGCTTTACCCAAAGTGCATAAGCGAATCCACCCTCCCCCCTTTCGGCCGATTGTGTCGGGAATAGGTTCCCTGACAGAGCGTCTAGGCAATTGGTTGGATAATATCTTACAGCCAATGGTCAGATGTGTGCTGGGGTTCCTAAGGGATACGGCAGATGTTCTCAGAGCCAAGTATAATCTGACGTGGCAGCCTGAATACAAATGGGTTTCGGCGGATGTTGTAGCGCTGTATCCATCCATTCCCCCGAGAGTGGCATTACTGGCCTTAGAATTTCATCTTCATAAATATACTTGGTATGGTGATGACTTTATCGATTACATATGTGAAATGGCCGAATTTTTACTGGTACACAACTATTTCATGTTTGATGGCGTGTATTATCTACAGACAAGTCGGGTGTCAATGGGGGCGCAATCTTCGCCCTCATTGGCAAATCTAACAATGGCGTATTGGGAAGAAAAATATATTTATGATACAAATAACCCGTTTGGCCCTGGGTTGGTCTGGTATGGTCTGGCAGATACATCGATGACCTGCTCTTCATATGGGCGGGCAGTGTGTCTGCCATATCAGACCTCCAGGGCTATCTGAATAATAATGAATATAATTTATGTTTCATGTGTGCTGTAGAGGAGACAAGCATCAACTTTTTGGATTTGACACTGTCTGGCCATCCTGGTGAGACAGTACATACTCAAACTTATAGAAAGGAAGTGCCAGGTAATTCTATATTGAATGCGAAAAGTCACCATCCATTACATGTCATTAAAGCGATTCCTGTGGAGGAATATATCCGGGCACAAAGAAACTGCAGTTCAAGGATATCTTTTGAAAAGGAATGTTTGATTTTGATAATAGACTCAGAAATAGAAATTATCCGAAATGGATGCTTCAGAGGGGTAAAAATATAGCTTTACGAAAATCACAATACGATATCTTGTTTGGTGACAACACTAAGAAAAATGTTACGAAGGTTGAAGGCAAGCAAGATAAATTTGCCTACATTGGTTCTAACATTTAGTAACCAATTTGGGAGCATATGCAATATAGTGAATAACTGTTTGCCGATTTTATATGACGACCAGATTTATATGATGCACTGAAGTTTGGTTGCCGTATAGTTCCAAGGAAAGCTCCCACTTTGTCTAGTACTTTGGCAGCTTCATTTTTTACATCTAAAAGGGACAGTAAGAACTTTGGAAGTGGATGGTTGGGGTACAAAGGTTTTACAAAATGTGGAAGTAATCCATGCAAGACATGTAATTATGAAACCTCAACCAAAAGTTTCCAAAATTCGGATCATTCGACCACGTTTTATATTAAAGTTACATCAACTGTAACCTCATTGGTGTAGTATATGTCATCCGTTGCGTGGAATGTGACCTGATGTATGTAGGCAGTACTACATGTAAATTTAAAAATAGGATACTTGAACATCTCAATTATATCACAAGTCCCAGTGCCTTAAATATTTCGAAAATCGAAAAACACATGCTTTTCGTGCTTTTGCGATTGAAAGGGTTTCTATGCCATTACGTGGTGGGGATCAGCGAAAAAAGCTCCTCTTTCGAGAAGCTTACTGGATTTTTAAATTAAATACCAGGGTTCCTTCAGGTTTAAACCTGAACAAAGAGCTTATGTATATATATCAAGAAGTTGTTCTAAATCCAATGCATAAGATCATCGTTTATCTATTTGTGGTTGAGATTAAGCTTTTTGAAGTGGATTTGTTACTATGGTTTTATGAAATATTATCTGGTGCAGTTCACACCTTGTGATTTTTTTATCCATAGTTTGACCGAAATAAAGGGATACAGGGTATGATCTAGATACTAAACTAAAAGCAAGGGTTAATCTGGCTGGAAATCTGAGCAGGGTGTGAGCTGCCCCTGAATTTTGATGTGTGTTTAGGTAACAGGTGTTATGATAGAGTGACCAATGAAGTAGCGTTTCCCCTCCCCCCTATTCTGAGAGGATGTGTCAAAGCACACTTAAATATTGCTCACCAACATGATACATTATTACGACTGAATGTCCGAAACGCGTTAACGATCACTGCATATGATGTGGATGTCTCTGCTGTTACAAATTGCAAGAGGGCATCTATTCGTATGTGGAGCTGCTTTTTTCCTCCGGTCCTTATTCGCAGCTGCCTCCGGTCTGTGCTCTACCTTTCTTGCTGAGATAGGTAGTTTACAAATGTCTTATTTGTCTCTTTTTTCCCGCAGTGATGTCTTTTCCGTGGGATTCGGAAGGCAGGAAAATGGGTTCCAAGAGGAACGATTATAGCGCTCTGCTGGAGGACAGCTGTCCCTACTCCAGATGTAACAGCTGCCGTTCGAGGGTCCAGCCCTCTAGTGAACATACGATGCAGGATATGTATCAATGGATGAAGACCTATGTGGATGGCTCGAGGCGCTCTCATGGAGGAGCCAAAGTTGGAAAATCCACCTCCTTACTACAGACCTCTTCGATGCTCTTGGATAAGTCCCGTTACTCCTACCATCCTGCCAGTAAGCTTCCCTGTTCCTATTCCTCAGGTATCTGTTGGGGGTCGTTTCTCCCACTTCAGAGAAGAGTGGATCCGAGAGATCTCGGATCCCTGGGTCCTGAACATAATTTCAGAGGTTTATTTAATCAACCTCACCTCTATTCCTCTGGACAAGTTTGTCAAGACCAACCTGCTACAAACCACCAGGCAGGAGATCCTGGAGGCCTACATTCAGGACTATATCTGCAAGGGGGCTCTGGAGAAGGTTCCGGCAGGAGAACGGGGCCTAGGGATTTATTCATCAGTTTTTCTGGTTCCCAAGGCTTCAGGGGATCTCCGGATGATTATCGATCTGAGGTATTTCAATCAATTTATAAGTATGGAAACTATCAGGTCAGTAGTTCACGTTCTCAATCCTGGGGACGTGATGGCAACCCTGGACCTCAAGGATGCATATCTGCACATCCTGTGTCGGGATTCGAAACCGTGACCGGCCATGTCCCAGGCGGTAGCTCTAGCCACTAGACTACCAGCCCTTCTGGACTTTTCCTTCTGCTGAACTCTTTGATCTAACTTGTTCCAGCCTTGCCTTGTTAATCTCTGTGATTCCTTGCACCTGCTACTTCCTCTTTATAAGCCCAGCCTCTTGCACCTGACCCCCGCTGGTTATTGTTCTTCTGAACTTGATCCTGCTGCATCTTCCGCTGTTCCTCTGTTGCTACTACTTACCAACTCGACTGCTGCCAACCTCGAAATTGTCCACGACTACTCTTCTGCTTGATCCTCTACTACCGTCTACCTCTCTGTTGCCGACCCGGACGCCTCCACCCCGCCTCTTCTCCTTGCGGTCTCCCGCTACTGGACTCCACCCGCTACACTGCCCGGTGCCCTCTAAAGCAGGTGAGCTAGCACCCCTAACATCCTGATCCATCCTGCTTCCAGGAAGTATCTCAGGATCGCAGTCCAGGTTTCCGGTGTCGCCAGGCATCTTCAGTTTGTTGCCCTTCCCTTTGGCATTTCCTCTGCCCCTCACACTTTTACCAAGGTGGTGATCTCTGTGGTGGCGGCTTTGAGACTTCAAGGACTGACCATCATTCCTTATTTGGACGATTGGCTTTTGAAAGCATCTCTCTAGCGGTAATAACTCAGCATCTTCAAGTAACAATCTCCCTTCTGTTCCGCCTAGGTTGGATTGTCAACTGGCAGAAGTTGAACGTTAGCCTGTTGTAAAATATGTAGGCTTCATAATCGACTCCACTGGAAAGAAAATCCTGAAAAAGAAAATCCCGGATTCAGAACACGGCAGAGTTCCTTTCCGTTCCCCAGCGAGTCCCAATTCGGACTCTCATGAAGATGTTGGGGCTCATTTCAGCGTCTGCGGAAGCAGTCCCTTGGGCTCTAAGGCACCTCCGCCCTCTATAGTCGGAGGTCCTCTCCAAATGGAATGGCAGTCCTGCCGGGCTAAACTCCCTGTGCTCCCTGTCTTGGCGAACTCGGTATTTCCTCAGATTGTGGTGCCATCTTTTGGATGGGAAGTCTATAACCCAGCCAGCCTGGGTCATATTGACTACGGATGCGTCCCAAGTAGGCTGGGGCGCTCACCTAGATGACACTCCAGTTCACGGGACCTTGTCTCCTCAGGAGCGGCATTTTTCATTCAATCTCAGTGAGATTCGAGCTATCCGGCTAGCCCTCCTTCACTTCACCCCTCAGATCCAGGGCAAAGCAGTCAAAGTCCAGTCAGACAATATGACTGCGGTACTTCACATCAACAAGCACGGAGGCATGAGATCACTTCCCCTCCTGTCAGAGATCGGGGTGATTCTGGATTCGGCAGAGTCAAACCTTTCCCTCTTATCTGCGTTCCACATTTGAGGCTCCCTCAATATGATAGCGGATTGGCTGAGCCACGGTCTTCCGATGGTGGAGTGGTCTTTACATCCTGAGATATTCAAGCAGCTAGTCCTTCTGTGGCGTATGCGAGAGGTGGATCTTATGGCAACAAGGTTTAACGCCAAGGTGGAGAGGTTTTGCTCCCTTTACAGGGAGGATAACCACCTGGCGGTAGACGCTCTGTCAATATCCTGGAAATTCAGGCTGGCTTACATCTTCCCTCCATTTTCCATGATTCCGAGGGTATTGATTAAAATCCATCAGGATCAGGCCTCGGTGATAGCTATCATACCGTTTTGGCCGAAAAGATCCTGGTTTACCCAGCTCACCCAGATGAGTCGAGGACAATATTGGAGGCTCCCCCCACAGCAGACCCTGGTGTCATGGGACACCCACCTTTGCTCAGATCTGCACAGATTCAACCTGACAGCCTGGAGGTTGATCAGTCCCTTCCCGGAGTAGAAGGGCTTTCGGAGTTGGTCCTGAGAACACTGTCTCATTCTAGAGCAGACTCTACCAAGAGAGCATACTCTCGTATTAGGAGGATATTCTCATCAAAGGAGGTGGCGTCTGCAGATCCGGCCCTCTCCGCTATCCTTCAGTTCCTGCAAGATGGCCTTGACAGAGGCCTTGCCCCTTCTACTCTGAGGGTTCAAGTTTCAGCCATCTCAGCTTACCTCAACAGGCCTTTTTCTCAGGACCCGCTCATCAAACCGTTCCTTAAAAGAGCTGAAAGATTAAAGCCTACAGTACTGAGACCCATTCCTCAATGGGATTTATCAGTAGTTCTCAGGGGGTTAGCATCTCCCCCCTTTGAACCGTTAGAGGAGGTGGACTTCAAGTTCGTCACTTGAAAGCTTGTGTTTCTCCTTGCAGTGACTTTGGCTGAAAGAGTCTCAGAGCTTCAAGCTCTCTTAGCACATGAGCCCTACACCATCTTCTTACATGACCGGGTCCTGCTTAGATTCCTCCCGTATTTTAGGCTTAAAGTTCCTTCCTGTGAGGTTGAAAAGTACCCTTTCTACCACTTAAACTGTTTGTACGGGGGTGCTTTTTCCAAAATGGGGTCACTTGTTTGGGTTTTTAATTTCTGGGGACCTGAGGAATCTAATTAATGCAACATGGCACCGAAAATACATGTCTGCCAATTCAGTTCAGCAATATCCATATTTAGCTGTTTGACTCTAGAGCCCTGCCATGCACCCATACATCATTTTTTGAGCATATTCGGGGGGAAATGGGGAAGAAAATGTGGGGTAACTTTTTCTGGAAAAAAATTACATTTTTCATTTTCACAGCCAATGGGTCAAAGTGCTCACTACACACATTGAAATATTCCTTCAGGGGTTTAGTTTACGGAATGGGGTCACTTTTTGGGGGTTTAAACTCTAGGGGTACCTCAGGGTGTCTTCATATGCGACATAGCTCCCAAAAGCCAATCCTGCAAATTCTCTCATCCAAAAGCCCTATGGTGCTACTTCCCTTTTGAACCCTGCCATGCACCCATACATAATTTTTTGAGCACATATGAGGTGTTGGTGTATTTGGGGGGAAATGGGGAACAAAATGCGGGGTGCATTTTGTCCTGTTACCCCGTGTGAAAGTGAAAAATGTGGGTGGGTGTAAAGCAACTTTTTCTGGGAAAAATTTACAGTGGGGTCTATAAATATTGGGACATCAACACAATTCCAAAGTGCTGTCACCAAAACAACAGTTTGGAACATCCTCAAAAACAAGGAACCCCAAAAGAGCTCAGCAACACCAAAAGACCCGGAAGATCATGAAAAACGACTGTGGTGGATAACCAAAGAATTCTTTCCCTGGTGAAGAAAACACCCTTCAAAAAAGTTGGCCAGATCAAGAACACTTTCCAGGAGGTAGGTGTATGTGTGTCAAAGTCAACAATCAAGAGAAGACTTCACCAGAGTGACTACAGAGGGTTCACCACAAGATGTAAACCATTGGTGAGCCTCAAAAACAGGAAGGCCAGATTAGAGTTTGCCAAACTGTAGTAATTCAGTAATTCCTACACCGTTCACCTGATTTGGATATAAATACCCTCAAATTAAAGCTGACAGTCTGCAGTTAAAGCACATCTTGTTTGTTTCAAATCCATTGTGGTGGTGTATAGAGCCAAAAATGAATTGTATCCAGGCATTTCCTAATTCTGTGAAACGCCCGATGGGTCAAAGTGCTCACTACACGACTTGAAATAGTCCAGCTAAATGAGGGGTGTAGTTTCCAGAATGGGGTCACATTTTGAGGGTTTCCACTCTAGGGGTACCTCAGGGTGTGTTCAATTGCAAGATGACGCCTGTAAATTATTCCAGTGAAATCTGACTTCCAGAAACCATTTGGTGCTCCTTTCCTTCTGACCCCTGTGATACGCCCATATAGCAGTATACAAGCACATATGGGGTATTGCTGTAATCAGGAGAAAATGGGCATTAAATTAGGTGGTAAATTTTCTCAAGTGCTCCCTTGTGAAAGTGAAAAATTTGGGCCTAAAGTCCATTTTTCTGTAAAAAAAAAATTATTTTTCATTTTCACAGCCAATTCCATGAATTACCTTTGAGGACAAAGTTCTCACTACACATCTTGAAATATTCCTTGAGGGGTGTAGTTTCCAGAATGGGGTCACTTTTTTGGGGTTTTCACTCTAGGGGTACCTCAGGGTGTCTTCATATGTGAGATAGATCCCAAAAGCCAATCCTGCAAAATCTCTTCTCCAAAAGCCCTATGGTGCTACTTCACTTTTGAACCCTGCCATGCACTCATACATCATTTTTTGAGCACATATTGGGTGTTGGCGTATTCGGGGGGAAATGGGGAACAAAATGTGGGGTGCATTGCATCCTATTACCCCTTGTGAAAGTGAAAAATGTGGGTGTAAAGCAAATGTGTAAAGCCTGATGGGTTAAAGTGCTCACTACACAACTTGAAATATTCCTTGAGGGGTGTAGTTTCCAGAATGGGGTAACTTTTTTTGGGTTTCCACTGTAGAGCCAACTTAGGGTGTCTTCATATACGTCATATCTCCCAATTACCATTCCAGCTAAATCCGCTCTCCAAAAGCCATATGGTGCTCCTTCCACTCTGAAGCCTGCTGTGCGCCCATACATCAGCTTTTGAGCACACATGGGGTGTTTCTGTAAACTCCAGATTCAGGGTAATAGATTATGTGTTTTGTTTGGCTGTTAACCCTTGATGTGTTGCAGAAAAAATATTAAAATTTTTAAAATCTGCTAAAAAAGTATTGAAAAAAAGTTTTGAAATTTTATTTCCATTTTCGTTTAATTCTCGTGGGGCACCTAAAGGGTTAACAAAGTTTATAAAATCAGTTTTGAATAGCTTGAGGGGTGTAGTTTCTAAAATGGGGTGAGTTATGGGTGGTTTCTAATATGTAAGCCCCAGGAAGTGACTTCATAACTGAACTAGTCCTGAAAAAATTGTTTTTTGGAAATGTTCTTAAAAATGTTAAGATTTGCTTCTAAACTTCTAAGCCTTCTAACATTCCCCCCCCCCCAAAAAAAAATGACATTTTCAAAATGATCCAAACATGAAGTAAACATATGGGTAATATAAAGTAACTACTATATTTGGAGGTATTACTATCTATTATAAAAGTTGAGAAATTGAAATTTTGAAATTTCCTAATTTTTCCAAATTTTTGGTAAATTTGGTATTTGTTTTATAAATAAAAATTATATTTTTTTACTTTTCACTACTGTCATGAAGTACAATATGTAAGGAGAAAACAATCTTAAAATGGCCTGGATAAGTAAAAGCGTTTTTATGTTATTACCACATAAAGTGACACATGTCAAATTTGCAAAAAGGGCCTGGGCAGCAAGGTGAAAACTGGCAATAAATGTATGATTTGTTTATATATATATTGTGGTAAGGTGCAGGGTGCCGTCGTGGATGGCAGGTATGTGTCACCGAGGTTCATAGCCTCGGTGAGGTAAGAGCCGTTTTTGTTGATGTCAGCAGCAGCTAGTGCTACTGACATAGTTGTTAAATAGCATGGCTGCAAAGCCGATCCGGGCCGGCTCTTACCGGGAGCAGCTAAAGTGTAGGGTGGGTGGCTGCTCCCCACGACCCAGTCCTGGTATTGGGCTGGGTTTAAAAACACAGCCAGCACCATCAGGTGGTGTGATTGTCCTGGAGCTGCTGTTGGCTGTGGAATCATTTGAATTTGGGAGTTCTCTGGGCTGGAAGCGAGAGCCCAGCAAGGAGGAGTGCAGACGGCCTGGAAGCCTGACGTCGACTGTCTTGCGGCTGGACTGACAGCCAGGTGTGAATCCGCACCTAGACCTCCCAGGTGACTGGAACCTGTATTTGACTTTTTGTTTTGCCTCACGTTTTTTCTGCTGGGTGTGAATTAACCCCAAGTGACTGTATGCTGTTTATGTTGTGCAAGTGTGAATTAAACACTGTTTGCTGCACTTACTGGACTCCTTTTGCCTCTGTACTGCACCCGCACCGCTATCTACCAGAGCGACTCCCCACATTTGGTGGAGGATGCGGGCATGCGCAGTGAGGCTGGCGTGAACGCCGAATTTTTTGTTTTGTTGTTTTGCTGAGCACAAGTGAATGTCATATGTCAAGCCGGCAAAGTTTCAACACGTGAACCCGGACAAGATGGAGGCAGTTGTAAAGGCTCTCGTGGAGGCCAATTTACAGCAGCGGGAGGCCAACAAGCAGCAGCAGGAGACAAACCAGCTGCTGTTGCAACATGTAATGGCGTTACAAGCGACTGGAGCCTCTCACCGTGCCCAGGATGCCCGGAAAGCGGTCCGTGCAGCGATTCCCAAGATGACCCCCGAGGATGATGCTGAGACCTACCTGGCAGTCTTCGAAAAAGTGGCCGTGAGGGAGAAGCTGCCCCGTGACCAGTGGGCTGAGGTGGTCGCTCCGTTCCTGGCTTCCGGACCCCAGCAGGTGTTTTTCGACTTGGCGGACGACCTAGCGGCCGATTATGACACCGTGAAAGGAGAGATCCTGGCCAGACTGGGGGTGAATGTGCTGGTCCGCGCTCAAAGAGTCCACCAGTGGGACTTTAAAACGACTGAACCCGCTAGGCCGCAGTACTACGATCTGCTGCACAGGCTGCAAAAGTGGCTGCAGCCCGATCTACTAAGTCCCACTGTCATGCTGGATCGCCTGTTGGCGGACATCTTTTGGAGGGCCCTGCCTTATCCCCTCCAGCACTGGGTCAGCCAGGCGTCTCCGGTAAGTGCCCTGGAGATGGTCGACCTCTGCAGGGGAGTCTTGCTGGGAAGGGGTCAGTTAAACCCCGGAGGCCTCCACCCCTGTTCCGACGACCGGCGACAGAGAGACCTGCCCGGAATGTACCCCCTGCGGATCCTCCTCCCGTGGTATGCTGGAGGTGTCAGGAGCCAGGCCAGATCAGGGCCGACTGTCCGCATCAGGGTGAGCCGATGGATGTGAACTACGGGGGTCGCCACTCCCTGTATGCACGGAAGCTGTGCGCAACTGGCACCCGTGAGGTGCAGGATAACAACCACCTGTGTCAGGTAGAGGTGGGAGATTCTCGGGCGGTGGCCCTGCTGGACTCCGGGAGTCTAGTCTCCCTGGTAAGAGCTGCCCTAGTACAGCCTGCAGAGTATACCGGCCGTAAAATCGGGGTCCTATGCATCCACGGAGACTTAAAAGACTACCCCACTGCGCTAGTGACTTTGTCCACCGCGGCTGGTAAGTGGACCCACGAGGTGGCTGTCGCTACCAAACTCCCACATGAACTGATACTTGGGAGGGACTTCCCAGGTTTCCCGGCGCTGTGGCCGGCAATAAAAATGTCTGATGGACCCGAGACAGGGGTAACCCTAGTAGAGTGGCCTGATACCACTGGATAGCCAGAACCCTGGGAGCCCGAATCTGAAGGGCCAGCGGTAGGGATGACCTCTGCTCCAGCGGTAGAGGGGGAGACAACCCCACTGAGTGTATTGGTGGGAGACACGGAGGACTTGCCACCGGGACCTGAGTTGGCAGACCTCAATGTCTCCGGGGAAAATTTTGGGACCGCACAACACCGGGACCAAACCCTAACCAGGGCCTGGGAAAGTGTTGTAATGGTTGATGGTAAACCCCAGAAACCTGGGGCTGAATTAATGTTTCCGCGATTTATTGTTCTTCAGGATATGTTGTATCGGGTGAACCAAATCCGAGGTGAACCAGTTGAACAGTTGGTGGTGCCCACCGCATATCGCAAGCTTGTTATGGAGCTTGCCCACCAACATGTTCTTGGGGGGCACATGGGGTGGCAGAAAACGCAGGACCGTGTACTGCAGCGATTTTATTGGCCTGGTGTGTTTAAGGAGGTAGAAGAGTATTGTAAATCTTGTCCAACCTGTCAGATAAATAGCCCCCAGCCACATTTCCGTAGTCCTCTGGTACCTCTTCCAATCATTGAGGTCCCGTTTGAGCGTATCGCTATGGATCTGATCGGGCCTATACCAAAGTCTGCCAGGGGCCACCAACACATTCTGGTAGTTCTCGACTATGCCACTTCGGTATCCGGAGGCGGTGCCTCTGCGACATACCTCAGCTAAGCTCATTGCCAAAGAGTTAATGGAAATGTTTTCCCGTGTGGGCCTGCCAAAAGAGGTTCTGACAGACCAAGGGACCCCTTTTATGTCCAAAGTTATGAGGGAACTGTGTAAATTATTGCGTATAAAGCAATTGCGGACGTCCGTTTACCATCCGCAAACGGACGGTCTTGTCGAAAGGTTTAACCAAACTCTAAAAAATATGTTAAAAAGGGTGGTGTCTAGAGATGGGAAGGACTGGGACCTGCTTCTGCCCTATCTCATGTTCGCAGTGCGAGAGGTGCCCCAGGCCTCTACTGGGTTCTCGCCCTTCGAACTGCTTTATGGCAGACACCCTCTGGGCCTGTTGGATATCGCCAAGGAAGCGTGGGAACAACAGCCTGTCCCCCACAAAAGTGTCATTGAGTATGTCACCCAGATGCAGGAACGGATGGAGAGGGTGTTGCCGCTGGTCTGGGAGCATATGGAGGCAGCGCAACAAGCCCAAAGTAGGGTGTATAATCGTCAGGCTAGGGTACGGGACTTCAATCCAGGAGATCGGGTTTTGGTTCTGGTACCCACCCTTGACAGCAAGTTCCTAGCTAGGTGGCAGGGCCCCTATGAGGTGATTGAGAAGGTGGGGGAAGTAAATTACAAGGTACACCAGCCAGGGCGGCGCAAGCCGGAGCAGGTGTACCACGTGAATTTACTAAAGCCGTGGAAGGATAAGAACACGACCGACGACAACAGCCCCTGGCCAGGGCTTCTGGGTGAGAAGGGTCCAGCCCACAGTTCGAGGCCTGCGAAGCGGTAGCCACGGTAAAAATTGCAGACAGCCTGTCTTCCAAACAAGTTCAGGAAGTCAGGGAGTTCATCAGTCGGAACACGGATGTGTTCTCGGACCTCCCTGGTCGCACGTCTCTCATCCAACATGACATCGTCACTGAGCCTCAGGCCAAGATCCGGTTAAAACCATACCGGGTACCCGAGGCTCGGCGACGGGCCATCGCGGAGGAAGTGCAATTAAAGTTGAAGCTTGATGTCATTGAGGAGTCGAAAAGTGAGTGGGCCAGTCCCATAGTTCTAATACCCAAGCCGGATGGGACGTTGCGGTTCTGCAACGATTTTCGCAAGTTAAATGAAGTGTCCAAGTTCGATGCGTATCCCATGCCCCGGGTAGACGAGCTTGTTGAGAATTTAGGGCAAGCCCGTTATTTTTCTCTGCTAGACCTCACTAAAGGATACTGGCAAGTACCCTTAATGGAGGCGGCCAAGGAAAAAAACGCTTTTGTTACCCCGCAGGGCCTGTATCATTACAAGGTGTTACCCTTTGGCCTGCATGGCGCCCCCGCCACCTTCCAAAGGTTAATGGATATAGTACTGCGACCTCATCGTCGGTACGCTTCGGCCTACTTAGATGATGTAATCATCCACAGCACCGACTGGGAAAGCCATTTGCCCAAAGTGCAGGCGGTAGTGGATGGCCTGAGGAAAGCTGGTCTAACCGCCAATCCAAAGAAGTGTGCGATTGGGTTGGAAGAGACCAAATACCTGGGATATGTAATTGGGCGGGGAGTCATCAAGCCGCAGGTAACGAAAGTAGAAGCCATACGCAACTGGCCCCGACCGGTCACCACCAGGCAGGTAAAGTCCTTCCTGGGAATTGTAGGGTACTACATGCGGTTTGTGCCCCACTTTGCCACAATAGCAGCGCCGTTGACAGACCTGTTGAAGTGGCGAAGGTCTGGGAAGGTTAGCTGGAGTGAGAAGGCGGAGGAGGCTTTCTCTGCTCTGAAGTCGGCCCTGTGTGGGTCCCCGGTTTTGGTGACGCCCGACTTCAAGAGAGAATTTGTGGTACAGACCGATGCCTCTGAAGTGGGCCTCGGGGCTGTACTCTCTCAGGAAATCAATGGGGAGGAGCATCCCGTGGTTTTCCTGAGTCGCAAACTCACCCCAGCCAAGACCAGGTACAGTATAGTGGAGAGAGAGTGCCTGGCCATCAAGTGGGCACTAGAGTCTCTCCGCTATTACCTGTTAGGGAGGAGGTTCCGTCTGGTGACCGACCATTCCCCTCTCAAGTGGATGAGCCAGGCCAAGGAGAGGAATGCTCGGGTCACCAGGTGGTTCCTTTCCTTACAAAATTTCAAGTTTTCAGTAGAACATAGGGCAGGCCGCTTGCAGGGTAATGCAGATGCCCTTTCCCGCGTCCACTGCCTCACATGTGTCCACCCCCTCAGGGTTGAACAAAGGGGGGGGGGGTATGTGTTAAGGTGCAGGGTGTCGTCGTGGATGGCAGGTATGTGTCACCGAGGTTCATAGCCTCGGTGAGGTAAGAGCCGTTTTTGTTGATGTCAGCAGCAGCTAGTGCTACTGACATAGTTGTTAAATAGCATGGCTGCAAAGCCGATCCGGGCCGGCTCTTACCGGGAGCAGCTAAAGTGTAGGGTGGGTGGCTGCTCCCCACGACCCAGTCCTGGTTTTGGGCTGGGTATACATACACAGCCAGCACCAGCAGGTGGTGTGATTGTCCTGGAGCTGCTATTGGCTGTGGAATCATTTGAATTTGGGAGTTCTCTGGGCTGGAAGCGAGAGCCCAGCAAGGAGGAGTGCAGACGGCCTGGAAGCCTGACGTCGACTGTCTTGCGGCTGGACTGACAGCCAGGTGTGAATCCGCACCTAGACCTCCCAGGTGACTGGAACCTGTATTTGACTTTTTGTTTTGCCTCACGTTTTTTCTGCTGGGTGTGAATTAACCCCAAGTGACTGTATGCTGTTTATGTTGTGCAAGTGTGAATTAAACACTGTTTGCTGCACTTACTGGACTCCTTTTGCCTCTGTACTGCACCCGCACCGCTATCTACCAGAGCGACTCCCCACATTATAATATATATATATATATATATATATATTGTCGGGCATTTTCATAGGTATATATATTGATACCTGGTCATATTATATTCAAAATCCATGATCATTGTCTTTAAGAGACAGGCTGAAGTTGAACCAAAGTTTTCATACACGGCTGGAACAGGCCAAGATTTGAAGTCACACAGAGTTCAGTATGTGAAAAAGTTTGCCGAATACTGAATACAAAAAACATTGTATTTTAAAAAGTTATTGCCACAGATGTGGTCTTATCTATAAAGGAGTACACTGGATTCTCCAGACATGTCTTAGAGAACAAGGCCCATTCATACCATAATGGCCCATAGATCAATAGTGTCAGAGAGACTCCAAGTTGTCTATCTTTAGTTGATACAAAATGTCTACATTTATCCTTATCTCTGATTTACGACGACGAGGGTCAAAGTATATAATACAAGAGTACCATAGTTAATTCTTCATGGTATGGTGTTAATAGCTTGCACAACAGTGCCATCCGGAGACAGATATTGATATCGCTACACCATCCTCCATTAGTTGCATTATGGGTAAACATGATCTCATAGGATCTTATTACATATGTTTACACCCCCTCAATTGATTGGAGAATACTAATCCAGGGGGTGGTAATGTTAGATTACAAGGAAGATAATTACCCTAGATAGAGGAGAGAGAAAAGGAGAAAGGAGGGAGGCAAAAGAACGAGGAAAGCTAAGGAACAAAGGAGGAAGCATAGCATTCCAGGAGCCAACACCCAAGATGAAAGCTATGGTGATGGACCATCCAGCTTTCCTAGGAGCAGAAGTGTGATTCCTGCTAGGACTTGGTAAGAGACATGAAGAATGATATTTCATTTTATTAAGACTATTTAGATAATGTGGGTAAAATCATAGCATCTATGTTGGCGAACATATTAATTTGTTTATCATCTCTTTATGTGAGATGTAGTCTTAGATATAGAATAATTGTGAGCCTTCATTCTACCTGCAGAAGAATCAAGTTTCATAATTTAAATGATTGCATACATATATGCATAGATATAGATATATTGATAGTAGCATTCTTCGCCAAGCTAGATGATAAATTCCCACTGGAAGATTTGTTCCAAGTTTTTCCAATGTCTGTTGTCTTAATAGTCTTACCAGGTTATACAGATATGAAAGTAGTCCAGAATAGGACAGAAGTATACATGTAAAAGTAGTCTAGGATTTGACTACTATCTTCTAAGTTATATACTTGAATGGATTTGCCCATTCCAGAAGTCATGTGAGATGTACTTTGGTTAGAGAGGGGTGGGGAATGTAGGTAGCATTCGATATTGGTGTCTAGGATTAGACATGCCCATCCTGATATCATGAGGTTTCCTCTGAACAGAAGTGATGTATATACTGTAATTTAACTTCTTGTTTTGATATCCTAACCAAATAGCTTTGTTATAATGTGACAAGCTGCTCTTACCCACATGTGTTTATTTACTTATTGTGAAGCTTCTAGTGCCTTATATCAATGCCATATATATTAATTGGCAGATATCATTGTTTATTTACTTATGATAAGCTTGTAATGCTTCATATATCATTGCCATATGTATTCCTTGGCATATATAATCGTGTTTATATACCTATTTGTTTATAATCGTGTAACTAATAAAATCTGCATGTTTTTATAATATCTGCGTATTATTTAATGTCAAAACTACATTTTTAGCATTAATGTCATCTCTCATGAAAAGAACTTATTATCTGAGGAATTAGTCGGCCTCAGATGTGAATTGTATCGATTGGGTTATCTACAATTCACCAGGTCATAATTTCGACAAGTTATGGAAAATTCTTGATTAATTTTTTTTTATGACCATAATTAATAATTCTTAATTGAATTATTTTAATCCCGACAAAAAATATACAGTACAGACCAAAAGTTTGGACACACCTTCTCATTCAAAGAGTTTTCTTTATTTTCATGGCTATGAAAATTGTAGATTCACACTAAAGCATCAAAACTATGAATTAACACATGTGGAATTATATTTTCAGTTTTTTCAGACTTTTTTGTTATATATTATGTCATATTCTAGGTTCTTTTGCTTTGATTACTGCTTTCCACACTCTTGGCATTCTCTTGATGACCTTCAAGAGGTAGTCACCTGAAATGCTTTTCCCTTCACAGGTGTGCCCTGTCAGGTTTAATAAGTGGGATTTCTTGCCTTATAAATGGGGTTGGGACCATCAGTTGCGTTGTGGAGAAGTCAGGTGGATACACAGCTGATAGTCCTACTGAATAGACAGTTAGAATTTGTATTATGGCAAGAAAAAAGCAGCTAAGTAAAGAACGGCCATCATTACTTTAAGAAATGTAGGTCAGTCAGTCCGAAAAATTGGGAAAACTTTGAAAGTGTCCCCAAGTGCAGTCACAAAAACCATCAAGCGCTACAAAGAAACTGGCTCACATGCGGACCGCCCCAGGAAAGGAAGACCAAGAGTCACCTCTGCTGTGGAGGATAAGTTCATCCGAGTCACCAGCAGCTCAGATTAGAGACCAGGTCAATGCCACACAGAGTTCTAGCAGCAGACACATCTCTAGAACAACTGTTAAGAGGAGACTGTGTGAATCAGGCCTTCACGGTAGAATATCTGCTAGGAAACTACTGCTAAGGACAGGCAACAAGCAGAAGAGACTTGTTTGGGCTAAAGAACACAAGGAATGGACATTAGACCAGTGGAAATCTGTGCTTTGGTCTGATGAGTCCAAATTTGAGATCTTTGGTTTCCAACCACCGAGTCTTTGTCGCAGAAAAGGTGAACGGATGGACTCTACATGCCTGGTTCCCACCATGAAGCATGGAGGAGGATGTGTGATGGTGTGGGGGTGCTTTGCTGTTGACACTGTTGGGGATTTATTCAAAATGGAAGGCATACTGAACCAGCATGGCTACCACAGCATCTTGCAACGGCATGCTATTCCATCCGGGTTGCGTTTAGTTGGACCATCATTTATTTTTCAACAGGACAATGACCCCAAACACACCTCCAGGCTGTGTAAGTGCTATTTGACCATGAAGGAGAGTGATGGGGTGCTGCGCCAGATGACCTGGCCTCCACAGTCACCAGACCTGAACCCAATCGAGATGGTTTGGGGTGAGCTGGACCGCAGAGTGAAGGGCCAACAAGTGCTAAGCATCTCTGGGAACTCCTTCAAGACTGTTGGAAGACCATTTCAGGTGACTACCTCTTGAAGCTCATCAAGAGAATGCCAAGAGTGTGCAAAGCAGTAATCAAAGCATAAGGTGGCTACTTTGAAGAACCTAGAAAATGATATATTTTCAGTATGTATATAATTCCACATGTGTTAATTCATAGTTTTGATGCCTTCAGTGTGAATCTACAATTTTCATAGTCATGAAAATAAAGAAAACTCTTTGAATGAGAAGGTGTGTCCAAACTTTTGGTCCGTACTGTACATACACACACAATGCAGTGATACGAATTTTTCCAGACCAACTCATACTTGTCCAAGTAATCACAGATACAATTACTTTATTTAGTGTCATGTGACGGTTTTTCTAAACAATACAGACTTATGATTTCAGGACAGTGGTGGAGTGCCAAGATCCTGACACAGCTGCAACCCTGGTAGTTCTTGGCACTGATACTAGTGTCTGAACATCCCTAATAACAGATATAAATAATGATAGTCTATCAATAGAGTTGAGCGAACACCTGGAAGTTCGGGTTCGCCGGGTTAGGCATTCGACAGGTGGCTGCGCTTGTCTGTGATAACGCCCCCTGCCGTGCTAAACACACGTTCAGACAATACACTGGCTCCAAGGCATAAAGGGCAAACTTAGGCCATGTATCCTATTTGGAGACCCAGAAGTTGAATGGGGCATACCCATTAGTCAGTACGTGTAGTAGTGTGCACACATACTGTTCCACCATGTTGCTTAAATGCTGCCTCCTGATAAGAAGTTCCATATCAGCTGGTGGTGCTGGTTCTTGTGGCGTGCTGACAAAGCTTTTTCAAATTTCGGCCATGCTAACCCTGCCTTCTGAGGTGCTGGCGGTGCCCCAGCTGCGTTGGCGACTTCTTCCTCCTCCTCTGCCTTTGCCTTGTGCTTCCACTGAGCCTCCGCTGTCAGGTGGGAATGCCATCAGCAGCGTGTCTACCAGCGTGCAGAATATATTTCCCAGTCAGGTATGTAGTGCAGGGGTAGTTCGAAAGAAAAAAGGGGTACAGATCACCCAACAATCTAAACGCTGCAGAATTTACAGAATATATTTCCCAGTCAGGTATTCAGTGCAGGGGTAGTTTGAAAGAAAAAAGGGGTGCAGATCACCCCGCAATCTAAACCCTGCCGAACTTATAGAATATATTTCCCAGTCAGGTATGCAGTGCAGGGGTAGTTTGAAAGAAAAAAGGGGTACAGATCACCCCGCAGTCAGGTATGCAGTGCAGCAGAATCACACCCCCCAAGCCACTTGTGAATGACTGGCCTGATAACCGTGGAAATGTCCCCCCAGAATATAACAGATTGATTTACTGAATTGGTTTCCCTTTCAGATACACAGCACAGGCCGCAGGGGTACTTGACCACCAAAAAAAGAGAATTTGTCCTCCCAGAATCTAACAGATGGATTTACTGAATTGATTTCACTGTCAGGTATGAAGCGCAGGCCGCATTGGTACTTGACCACCAAAAAAAGAGAATTTGTTCCCCCAGAATCTAACAGATGGATTTACAGAATTGATTTCACTGTCAGGTATGAAGCGCAGGCTGCATTGGTACTTGACTGCCAAAAAAAAAATGAATTTTTCCCCCCAGAATCTAACAGATGGATTTACTGAATTGATTTCACTGTCAGATATGCAGCACAGAAATACTTTACATAAAAAAATGAATATTTCACCCCCTGGGGCCCTGAACTCACAGACAGATTACCTATATTATTTTCCCTTCCCCTGGCACATATGCAGTGCAGGTGCGCTTAAAAAAATGGGCATATGTCGCCCACTGAACTACAAGTACAGTATTAAATAATTGACCCTGGCACATAAGCTGGTGCAAGTGCACTGCACTTACACAAAATGGCCGCTGACGGCCACCTATTTTTCTGTGTCACCGCATTGCACCCAGCAAAAAATAAAAATAAAAAATCGCTGTAGATTGCAGACTTAACATCAAGCTCTGATATCAGATTCTTTCCTAATCTCTCCTTCACAGCAGCAGCATCCTATCCCTACACTAGGAAGAGCTGACGAGACGTGCGGCGCTACATGACTTCAGCTTATATAGAGGCTAAGTCACATGCTGCACTGGCCAATCACAGCCATGCCATTAGTAGGCATGGCTATGATGGCTTCTAAGGGCACACATCTTAAACGCTTGTTGATTGACTGCCCTGCAGCCTTTCAACAGGCTTTAATAAACTGCCAAACACTTTTTACCGAAAAGTTCGGGTTCGGGTCCAGGTACAAAAAACCCTAAAATCCGGAACGAACCCTAACTTTACAGTTCGTGTTCGCTCAACACTATCTATCAATGTCATTTAGCAATTATATGATTTTCCTTTCCAATTGGAAAGTATACCTTGCAAGATGTTACCTTCAAAATAAGTATTGATAACAATACAACCAATAACACCAAATGTTAAGAGATTAAGCACTTTCCAATCTTAGACAACAAGGAAAAAGCATATCTGTCCCTAAACAGATATTTTGGGAAGGAACATCGACATATGATTAAGGAACTTAGTATTGTGATTATAAAGAAGTACTCATCTTTTGCCCTGTAAGTGATTCCACAAGTAGAGTTGAGCGAACACCTAGATGTTCGGGTTCGAGAAGTTCGGCCGAACTTCCCGAAAATGTTCGGGTTCGGGATCCGAACTCGACCCGAACTTCACCCCGAACCCGAACCCCATTGAAGTCAATAGGGACCCGAACTGTTGGGCACTAAAAAGGCTGTAAAATAGCCCAGGGAAGGGCTAAAGGGCTGCAAAAGGCAGCAAAATGTAGGTAAATCCCCTGCAAACAAATGTGGATAGGGAAATGACAAAATAAAATAAAATGAAATAAATAAAAATTAACCAATATCAATTGGCAACTTGGAGGAGGAGGTGGAATAGGAGGTTGGGGTGGCATCAGGTGGGAATGCTATGGGAGTTGATGTTCTCATCACAGCCAAAAAGGATTCATGTCTGCCTGCAATGCCACAGGCCTCATTCACAGACTCAGGGCCATGACACTCGCAAAGAGGAGAGCTGTCCCGTAACAGCAACACAGGCCTCAGGTCAACCTGCAATGGAACCGGCCATTATCATTTATGTAGGCCCCTGACACCCAGACAGAGGAGAGGCAATTTGACAGTAAAAAGAATTTAATGTCTCTCACCCAGACAGCAAGCAATTAAACGGAATATAGGCCACTGACACCCAGACAAAGGGGCGGTCATTAAACAGTAAAAAGAGTTTAATATCTCCCACCAAGACAACAAATGATTAAACGACATATAGGCCCCTGACACCCAGACAATGGGGCGATCATTAGACAGTAAAAAGTGTTAAATGTCTGCCACCAAGACAGCAAGCAAGTACGTGAAATTTAGGCCCCTGACACCCAGACAATGGGGTAGTTATTATACAGTAAAAAGAGTTTAATATCTCCCACCAAGACAACAAATGATTAAACGACATATAGGCCCCTGACACCCAGACAATGGGACGATCATTAGACAGTAAAAAGAGTTAAATGTCTGCCACCAAGACAGCAATCAAGTACGTGAAAGTTAGGCCCCTGACACCCAGACAGAGGAGAGAGATCCCATAGC
Source organism: Bufotes viridis (assembly GCA_033119425.1). Lineage (NCBI taxonomy): Eukaryota > Metazoa > Chordata > Amphibia > Anura > Bufonidae > Bufotes > Bufotes viridis. The sequence goes on along the minus strand of CM065589.1, from coordinate 347,517,104 downwards.
AGCAAAAGCGGTATCATGTCACCCACCAACGGAGAAGTTAGTTATTTAGGCCCCAGCACCCAGACAGAGGAGAGAGGTCCCAAAGCAGAGACTCAGGCTTCATGTCACCCACCAATGGAGAAGGCCACTTTCAGATATTTAGGCCCCTGGCACCCAGACAGAGGAGAGGTTCATTCAACTTTGGGTTGCCCCGCAAAATAATGGTAAAATTAAAAAAAGGATTCAATAAAGAAGTGCCCTGGAGTACAAGAATATATGGTTAAGGAGAGGTAGTTATAAATGTCTATTCTGCACAAGGGATGGACAGGTCCTGTGGGATCCATGCCTGGTTCATTTTTATGAACGTCAGCTTGTCCACGTTGGCTGTAGACAGGCGGCTGCGTTTGTCAGTAATGACGCCACCTGCCGTGCTGAATACACGTTCAGACAAAATGCTGGCCGCCGGGCAGGCCAGCACCTCCAAGGCATAAAAGGCTAGCTCTGTCCACGTGGACAATTTGGAGACCCAGAAGTTGAATGGGGCTGAACAATTAGTCAGTACATGGGGTGTGCACACGTACCGTTCCACCATGTTAGTGAAATGCTGCTTCCTGCTATCACGTTCCGTATCAGGTGTTGGTGCAGTTAGCTGTGGCATGGTGACAAAACTTTTCCACATCTCTGCCATGCTAACCCTGCCCTCAGAGAAGCTGGCCGTGACACAGCTGCGTTGGCGACCTCTCGCTCCTCCTCTGCCTTCGCCTTGGGCTTCCTCTTGTTCCCCTGTGACATTTGGGAATGCTCTCAGTAGCGTGTCTACCAATGTGCGCTTGTACTCGCGCATCTTCCTATCACGCTCCAGTGCAGAGAGTAAGGTGGGCATATTGTCTTTGTACCGGGGATTCAGCAGGGTGGCAACCCAGTAGTCCGCACACATTAAAATGTGGGCAACTCTGCTGTCGTTGCGCAGGCACTGCAGCATGTAGTCGCACATGTGTGACAGGCGTAAGGAAATGCTGTCCTCTGTGGGAGGCGTATCGTCACCGTCCTCCGTTTCCCCCCAGCCACGCACCAGTGATGGGCCCGAGCTGCGTTGGATGCCATCCCGCTGTGAACATGCTTCATCCTCATCCTCCTCCACCTCCTCCTCATCATCCAGTAGTGGGCCCTGGCTGGCCACATTTATACCTGGCCTCTGCTTTTGCAAAAAACCTCCCTCTGAGCCACTTCTAAGAGACTGGCCTGAAAGTGCAAAAATGACTACTCTTCCTCCTCCTCCTGGGCCACCTCCTCTTCCATCATCGCGCAAATGTTTTCTCAAGGGGACATAGAAGTGGTATTGTAACACTGATAACGGCGTCATCACCACTGGCCATGTTGGTGGAGTACTCGAAACAGCGCAACAGGGCACACAGGTCTCGCATGGAGGCCCAGTCATTGGTGGTGAAGTGGTGCTGTTCCACACTGCGACTGACCCGTGCATGCTGCAGCTCAAACTCCACTATGGCCTGCTGCTGCTCGCACAGTCTCTCCAGCATATGCAATGTGAAGTTCCACCTGGTGGGCAAGTCGCATATGAGGCGGTGAGTGGGAAGGCCGAAGTTACGCTGTAGCGCAGACAGGCGAGCAGCGGCAGGATGTGAACACTGGAAGCGTACACAGACGGCCCGCACTTTATGCAGCAGTTCTGACAAGTCGGGGTAGTTGTGAATGAACTTCTGCACCACCAAATTCAGCACATGCGCCAGGCAAGGGATGTGCGTCAAACCGGCTAGTCCCAGAGCTGCCATGAGATTTCGCCCATTATCGCACACCACCAGGCCGGGATTGAGGCCCAACGGCAGCAACCACTCGTTGGTCTGTTGTTCAATACGCCACCACAACTCCTGCGCGTTGTGGGGCCTGTCCCCCAAACATATGAGTTTCAGAATGGCCTGCTGACGTTTAACCCGGGCTGTGCTGAAGTTGGTGGTGAAGGTGTGTGGCTGACTGGATGAGCTGGTGGAAGCAGAGGAGGAGGAGGCTACAGGAGTCAAAGAATTATGCCCTGCGATCCTTGGCGGCGGAAGGACGTGCGCCAAAGAACTCTCCGCCTGGGGCCCAGCCGCCACTACATTTACCCAGTGTGCAGTTAGGGAGATATAGCGTCCCTGGCCGTGCTTACTGGTCCACGTGTCTGTGGTTAGGTGGATCTTGCGACAGATGGCGTTGCGCAGTGCACACTTGATTTTATCGGATACTTGGTTGTGTAGGGAAGGCACGGCTGTCTAGGAGAAGTAGTGGCAGCTGGGAACAACATACTGTGGGACAGCCATGGCCATCAGCTGTTTGAAGCTATCTGTGTCCACCAGCCTGAATGACAGCATTTCAAAGGCCAGTAGTTTAGAAATGCTGGCATTCAGACCCAGGGCTCGAGGGTGGGTAGGTGGGAATTTACGCTTTCTCTCCAAGGTTTGTGAGATGAAGAGCTGAACTCTGCCGTGTGACATGGTGGAGATGCTTGGTGAAGGAAGTAGTGGTGTTGGTGGCACATCCTCTGTTTGGTGGGCGGCAGGTGCTAACATTCCTCCCGAGGCGGAGGAAGAGGCCAAGGCAGCAGCAGCAGAAGAGGGGGCAGGGGGAGCCTGAGTGAGTTCCTTGCTTTTAAGGTGTTTACTCCACTGCAGTTCATGCTTTGCATGTAGATGCCTGGTCATGCAGGTTGTGCTAAGGTTCAGAACGTTAATGCCTCGCTTCAGGCTCTGATGGCACAGCGTGCAAACCACTCGGTCTTGTCGTCAGAACATTGTTTGAAGTGCCATGCCAGGGATCTCCTTGAAGCTGCCTTTGGGGTGCTTGGTCCCTGGTGGCGGTGGCCAGTAGCAGGCAAACTCTCTTGGCGGCGGCTGTTCTTCTTTTGCCCCCTGCTCCCTCTTTTGCTACGCTGTTGGCTCAGTCTCACCACTGCCTCTTCCTCTGGACTATGAAAGTCAGTGGAACGACCTTCATTCCATGTGGGGTCTAGGACCTCATCGTCCCCTGCATCGTATTCCACACAGTCTTCCTCCCTGACCACCTGTTCGGTCTGCACACTGCAGAAAGACGCAGCAGTTGGCACCTGTGTTTCGTCATCATCAGAGACGTGCGGATTCTGATGAGGTGGTATTCCCATGTCCTCATCATCAGGAAACATAAGTGGTTGTGCGTCAGTGCATTCTATGTCTTCCACCACTGGGGAAGGGCTTGGTGGATTCCCTTGGGAAACCCTGCCTGCAGAGTCTTCAAACAGCATAAGAGACTGCTGCATAACTTGAGGCTCAGACAGTTTCCCTGATATGCATGGGGGTGATGTGACAGACTGATGGGCTTGGTTTTCAGGCGCCACCTGTGCGCTTTCTGCAGAAGACTGGGTGGGAGATAATGTTGTGAACGTGCTGGATCCACTGTCGGCCACCCAATTGACTAGCGCCTGTACTTGCTCAGGCCTTACCATCCTTAGAATGGCATTGGGCCCCACCAAATATCGCTGTAAATTCTGGCGGGTACTGGTACCTGAGGTAGTTGGTTCACTAGGACGTGTGGCTGTGGCAGAACGGCCACGTCCTCTCCCAGCACCAGAGGGTCCACTAACAACACCACAACAATGTCCGTGTTCCTTACTAGATTTTTTCCTCATTGTTACCGTTCACAAGAAGAAAAAAATGATTTGGCCCAATGTATTGAATTCAAATTCAGGCCTTTTTTTTTACAGGCACCTAACACTATCTGGCTATCTATTTATGTACCGTATTACACTAATCCAGGCACAGCAGTAACCACAAAGTTAGGGGAATATCAATTGTAGGCCTAGTATTTAGGCCCTGGATAAAAGGTATCCTTTTACGGACTGATTTACACTTGGAGATGCACAGTAGCGTGTGAAAAAATATATAAGATTATGCTTTCAGCACTTGTATTTTAACACTTTGTGTAACATACCCTTTAACGGAAAGAAATACACTTACAGATGCAAAACAGTGTGTGCAAATGTAGAGGATTATGCTGTATTTTAACACTTACTGTAATATACCCTTTAACGGAAAGAAATACACTTGGAGATGCATGCTGAGTGTAATATACCCTTTTACGGACAGATTTACACTTGGCCTGCAACAGCTGGAACACCAGATTTTGGGTATTGCTATTTTGGCAATTGAATTTCACCCCAGAACAAAATATATCCTTTGTCAGACACTATTAAACTTGTCCAGTCACAGCTGAAACCACTGATTTACTGTATTGCTATTTTGGCAATTGAATTTCACCCCAGAACAAAATATATCCTTTGTCAGACACTATTAAACTTGTCCAGTCACAGCTGAAACCACTGATTTACTGTATTGCTATTTTGGCAATCGAATTTCACCCCAGAAAATGACCTATCCTTTGCCAGACACTATTAAACTTGGCCAGCCACTGCTGGGACACCAGATTTAGGGGATTGCTATTTTGGCATTAGAATTTCACCCCAGAACAAAATCTATCCTTTGCGGACACTATTAAACTTGGCCAGCCACAGCTGAAACCATTGATTTACGGTATTGCTATTTTGGCAATCGAATTTCACCCCAGAAAATGATCTATCCTTTGCCGGACACTATTGAACTTGGCCAGCCACTGTTGGGACACCAGATTTAGGGGATTGCTTTTTTAAAAATAGAATTTCACCCCAGAACAAAATCTATCCTTTGCCGGACACTAATAAACTTGGCCAGCCACAGCTGAAACCACTGATTTACAGCATTGCTATTTTGGAAATTGAATTTCACCCCCCCCAAAAAATATATCCTTTGCCGGACACTATTAAACTTGGCCAGCCACAGCTGAAACCACTGATATGGTATTGCTATTTTGGCAATTGAATTTCACCCCAGAACAAAATATATCCTTTGCCTTACACTATTAAACTTGGCCAGCCACAGCTGAAACCACTGATTTATGGTATTGCTATTTTGGAAATTGAATTTCACCCCAGAAAAAAATATATCCTTTGCCGGACACTGTTAAACTTGGCCAGCCACAGCTTAGACTACTGATTTACGGTATTGCTATTTTGGCAATTGAATTTCACCCCAGAACAAAATCTGTCCTGTGCCGGACACTATTCAACTTGGCCAGCCACTGCTGGGACACCAGATTTACGGTATTGCTCTTTTGGCAATTGAATTTCACCCCAGAAAAAAAATATATCCTTTGCCGGACACTATTAAACTTGGCCAGCCACTGCTGGGACACCAGATTTCAGGTATTTCTATTCTGGCAATTGAATTTCACCCCACAAAAAAATAAATCCTTTGCCGGACACTATTAAACTTGGCCAACCACTACTGGTGCACCAGATTTACGGTATTGCTATTTTGGCAATTGAATTTCACCCCAGAAAAAAATATATCCTTTGCCGGACACTATTAAACTTGGCCAGCCACAGCTGAAACCACTGATTTATGGTATTGCTATTTTGGCAATTGAATTTCACCCCAGAACAAAATATATCCTTTGCCGGACACTATTAAACTTTGCCAGCCACTGCTGAGACACCAGATTTAAGGGATTGCTATTTTGGCAATTGAATTTCACCACAGAAAAAAATCTATCCTTTGCCAGACAGCAGACAGTATTACACTTGGCTAGCCACAGCTGGAACACCAGATTTAGAGGATTGCTATTTTGGCAATTGAATTTAATTTAACCCCTCAATAAATATTGAAATTTGTATCCTGAGTTTCTAAGGTTGACAATAAGCACAGCCAAGCCCCTGATGTAGGATATAGCAAAAAAAAAAACCCTAGTATTGATGGATTGATGGACTTGGTGGCAGCTTGTGCTGAAGCACCACAAGACACAAAATGGCCGCCGATCACCCCAGAAAAAAGTGACACAAAAACGCTCTGTGCAGCCTAAAATCCAGTGAGCAATTAACTAGCAGAAGTTGAATGATTCACACCTGTAGATCAATCACTTCATTAGGTGTTTTTGCTAAGTTTTCCCTGCCTAATCTCGCCCTCACAGTAGCTGCATCCTATCCCTACACTAATCAGAGCAGAGTGACGTGCGGCGCTACGTGACTCCAGCTTAAATAGAGGCTGGGTCACATGCTACACTTGGCCAACCACAGCCATGCCATTAGTAGTATTCTTAGGGCAAGAAGTAAAACGCTAGCTGATTGGCTGCTGTGCAGCCCTTTAGAAAGCGGGAAATCGCTGAAAAACGGACCTGAACCCGAACTTTTTTTAAAATTTTCGTGTCCGGGTCCGGGTCCCGAACACCCCAAAATTCGGTACAAACCCGAACTTCGGGTTCGCTCAACTCTAGTCATTAGAGATGAGCGAATTTCTCAAAAATTCGATTCAGTCGTTTCACCGAATTTTCCAAAAAGATTCGATTCAAGTTTATTTGAGGTGAATCTAGTTAAAAAACTGCTATTTCCTGGCTGTAGCCTGTATAGTGGTGTAGAACACTGTGTCTTGCAGAAGCACGCATAGAGACTCTGCTGTGGTAGTGAAAAAATACTGTGAGTCAGTATGACACGCAGATGACAGGCATCGTTCTTAGAATCATGGGACCAAAACTGAGCAAATAACTCAGTGTGAACTCAGCCAGGTCAATGTTAGCGCCAGTTATAAAGAACTTTTTTTTTTTGTCAGCTGATTCCACATAGATTTCTACAGAACCTGTTCTATTAAACGCTTACACAAATAGAGCACCCCTGACAGAGTGGAGAGGGTGTCAGCAGTAAGTTTGTATTGAAGTCACTGATTATATTGCCCTTCCTCTGATCCGTCAGAACAATAACCCCCAAAACGGATCCTGTCTGTTAAGCATCCACCTTCACACGGTCAGTAATCCATCAGTATTGCTAAAGCCAAAAAAAACAGGAGTGGATCCAAAACAGAGATGACACATGAATGGACTATTTGCATGTCTTCTGTGTTTTGTACCTACACCTGCTTTTGGCTACCAAATCATAAGCCAATTATGATGCAAAATAGGGATCATGTCACACAGGCCTTACAGCTGCTACATAGACAGGATCTGGAAGGAGGGTGGGAACAGCATGAGAAGTCCACAGATTGGCCCAGTGACAGAGTGGTGAGGCAGAAGCAGCATGAGGTGACCGCAAGGTGGTGAGGCAGCAGCATGAGGAGACCACAGAGTGGCCCAGTGACATAGTGGTGAGGTGGGGGGCAATACCAGCACCAGCTGATCAGGCGGGTGGCATCATCAGAATAGTAGCTGAAGCAGGTAGCCAGAAGAAACAGGTCTCTTTTGACGAAGTTTAGGTGTGGCACCATGGATGATCTAGTCTGATGTATCAGGTACTGGTGTGTAGAAATCCTGGCTGATCCACGCCTGATTCATCTTCATAAAGGTCAGTTTCTTCACATTTTGGGTGGACAGGTGAGTTCTCCTTGTGGTAACTATGGCCCATGCCACACTTAACACCCACTCTGATGCCACATTGCTGGCCAGGCAGGAAAGCTTATTCGGCCACAAATCCAGTTTGGCTGCCCAGTAGTCTAGGAAATCTTCAATGTGGGGTGGCAGGGTACACTCCAAATATGCCACAATCTGCTGGTTCAGGTTCTGCTCTATGTCTAGCTGCTGCTGGTAAGTATTTTCTTCAGTAGGTGGGTGAATAAAACTGCTCATCAGTGACTCTAGGCTATGGACACTTTTGTGTGTAATGAGACAATTAGGGTTGTGGGGAGGTAAATGCTGGAATGACGTGACACACTGTGATTGGTCACTTGTCTGGTTATATTCGATCTGTGTTGGTTCATGCGTTCTCGCAGTGTCTGGGTTGTGCGACCCACGTAAAAGAAATGACAGGGACATTGTAAAAGGTAGACAATATTTGTGCTGTTACAGGTTATGTGATGTTTAAGGATAATTTTTTTCGTGGGGTGTGGTATTTCTATTTCCCCTTTTCCTGTAAGAAGCATTTTACAGCATTTACATTGGTTAGCCATACACTTAAAAGAGCCTGTTTTTTTTTTTATTATAACTAGGAAACATGCTGGTCGATTTGTTGTGGGCATGAAGGAGCCAAAATATTTTTAAGTGTTTTGGCTCTGCGGAATGTCAAGGTGGGACGCCTGGGTAGTTGTTGTCCTAACACTGGGTCTTTTAAAAGGAGGGACCAGTGTTTCTCTAGGATGCGTCTAATGGGGTTATGTTTTCTGTTATACCTGGTGATGAGGCCGGGATTAAAAGGGGTATTGTTCTTTTCAGGTTCTTTAGGTTTTTCTAGACTCTCTTTCTGACTAAGAGCTGTTGCCCTTCTCTTGGAATCTTTCAAAACTCGTGTGGGGTAGCCTTTTTCTTTAAAACGTAAGTTTAGAACTTCTAATTATTCTTCTAGTTTTTTGTCGTCAGTGCAGTTTCGTCTAATGCGTTTCATCTGACTGTAGGGTATATTAAGTTTCCACTTTTGGTGGTGACTGCTTTTAAAATCAAGAAAACTATTTGCATCTACACTTTTGAAGTGTGTGCAGGTCTGTATGTGGCTGTTTTCGCTTTCTATTTGTAGATCTAAGAAAATGTCTGTTTTTGGATTGGATTCATGGGTGAATTTGAGGTTCCAATCGTTTATATTTAGTTCGTTTACGAATGACTCTAGATCTTGGCGGTCCCCCTTCCATATAAGTATGATGTCATCTATGTATCTCTTAAAAAAAGCTATTTTTGGATGAGATAATAGACCTCTCTTCTCTTCGAAGCAGCCCATAAAGATGTTGGCGTAGGAGGGCGCAAATTTTGTGCCCATTGCTGTTCCCTTTGTTTGTATATAAAAATTATTGTTGAACAAAAAATAGTTATGTTTTAGAATGAATTTGATGGACCTAATTATAAACTCTTTTTGGGTTGTGGGCATGTTCGGATCTTTCGCTAAAGTTTCTTTTATGGCTAGCAATCCTAATTCGTGAGGTATGTTGCTGTACAAGGAAGCAACATCAAGGGTGGTCCAAATATAATTATCCTCCCAGGTTATTTCATTCAGCAGCGTAATTAGGTGGGCAGAATCTCTTAAATATGATGGTAAATTGACCACATAGCTTTGGAGAATTCCATCTACATATTCCGATAGATTAGAGGTCAGAGAACCTATGCCTGATATAATTGGGCGTCGCGGCGGGTTGGTCAAAGATTTATGTATCTTTGGAAGAAAATAGAAACGTGCTAATGACGGGTGTGTCATATTTAAATAGTTTTTTTCTTTTTTATCTAAAATTCCGGTTTGATGGCCGAATTTAATTAGCTCCTCAAGGGATTTTACGAACTCTTTAGTGGGATCTTCTTTGAGTGGTTGATAGTATTCCCTGTCTGATAAGATTCTCATAGCTTCTGTTTGATAGTATTCTTTATTCATTATCACTATTCCCCCCCCTTTGTCTGCATTTTTAAGGATGATATCTTTATTCTTCTTTAGTTCTCTCATAGCCTGCCTTAGGGCCGGGTTTAGATTCTGATGGAGTGGGTTCCAACTGCTGTTGGTATTTTTATGGCTCACTCTAGAATTTTTTTGAGGTTTAAATTTATCAGAGGTGAGGGTCTCTTTAAGTTCGTCCATTACTATATTATAAAAGCTTTCGATGTGGGGCCCTCGGCTTCCGATGGGGTAAAAGGAGGACTTATTGTTTTTTAAAAAAGGTTTAACCATTTCTGGTTGGTCATTTACGGTTTCCATATGTAAATTATGTCCTAGTTTGTCCGGTGGATGATTTGTGGGACCTGATTATAAAATGGCGTTGTAGTGTTAGTCTCCTCATGAAGGAGTTTAGGTCCACAAATAGTTCAAATAAGTTTGGATCATTAGACGGACAGAAGGAAAGGCCTCTACTTAGTAGTTCTATTTCTTTTTCTTTGAGGGTATAATCTGACAAATTGAAAATCCCTCTTTGTTTTAATGTTTCTGTATCGGGTTGTAGACTTATGGTAATAGAGGTTTGTGTCTCTTGTTGTTTGCAGTTCCTTTTTCTTCTTCTGCCTCCTCTACATCCCCGTCTCCGGGTTTTTGTCTTTTTTTTGTATTTGTATTGGTTATCGGGCTGTAAAAGCTGGTTATTTTTAATGGTTGTAGGAGTTTTAGTACAGTGGTATGTGATGAACTTGATGGGAGGGACATAACCTTCGGGGGGGTTATGGGTGATGGTGGTGTGTCTTTGAGTCGTGGGTTTGTTATGACCCGAAGGGGAGATAGGTGGATTGGGGAAGACCCCCAAATGCCCTCCCTGTTGAACGTCGTTATTTGTTCTACCAGGGGGCTTTCGGTTAGGTTGGGGGGTAAGTCTAAAAAACAATCCAAACTAATGTTTGACACAGAGTGTACCGTCAGCTCAGATAGTGAGGGATTTGATTCTCTCGGTTCGAGTATTGGGTTGTTCTTTGATTCAATGGCTGTTTCCGATATTATTCTTTTTACAGGTTTTATGGTGTTGGTGGATAAGGGTGTAGAATAGACGGAAATCTCTAGATCTAATGGTACCGGGTTTATGGTAGTGTTGGGTTTCAATGGGTATTTCTTGGGTATGGGTTCTAGTGAGGTTTTGTTTAGTAGATGGCTTTTTTTACTACTTGGGGACAGTGGTGGCCTCTTTTTAGTCAGATCGCTTGGGTTGTTTACTATTGAAGAGTCTGTCCTCTTGTGATTTATATTACATCTGCTATTGTATATAATTATTTCTCTATTTCTTTGGGGAGGGGCCTTCCTGGGGGGAACACCATTGTTAGTGGTGTTATAACTCGGATATGTTTTCTTGAGTGGTGGGTATTTAATTGCTTTTGTGTGGATTTGGGTTACGGAGATTGGGTTCTCGTGTTGTGTTCTCCTTCCTCTTTCCCAAACCCTTAGTTGGTTATTAAGGCGATCCATTAAGTCTCTTTTAAGTTTGGAGCACTTTCTTAGGGCTTCGTTATACTCCAAAATTCGCAGCTGTTTCCTAAGTTTGAGTAACGGTGTGTGTAATGACCCAGAGTGGCATTACCACTTCTTTTGTACCCCACTATCTGTAAAATGTGATCCTTTGTCATCTCAAATATATTTATTGTCATATTCTGCTATATGTGTATGTATTTTCTTATAAACTGCTGTTCACATGTAATGTGCCTGGTCTACCAGCAGGTGGCAGCAAATCTGTGTAGAGATAGTTTCTCTGGAGAAGAACCTTCTAGTGCCTTCCCAGCCTTCTTTAGAGAGGGAGGAGTTTAGTCAGCGTTAGTTAGTCTAACATACTCCATCTTGGGGAGAGGTTATGTGTCGGCCAGCAGAGCACTGCCTGCTTTGCTGGGCCTGCTGGCTCTGCCTGCAAAAGTCCTTTATGGTTGCTTGTCCCCTCCTGTGCTTGCATTGCCCTAAATCCCAAGCTAAGAGAGCTTGATGCCAGGAAGAAGTTCCTAGGATTAAAGATAAAGTAAGAGACAGACTACAGACAGCTAACCTAAGTTCCAGCAGAAGAGGAAGAGTTTCCTATTTGAGCCAGCCAAGCATAGCAGAGCTGAGATTGTTTCAGAAGTTTTTTTCTGCCAGGCTCTGATGAGAGAGTCTTGGAACAAGCTCTGACGAGAGTTTGAAGACTCATGAGTAGTGACGAGGGGTCCTCATAAGTGGGTAGGATTAACACCAATTTGATTGGCAGTTATTAAGATTGTGTATCCCTACAGAGAGTAGGATTAACACAAATTCGATTGGCAGTTATTAAGATTGTGTATCCCTACAGAGAGTGTGTCGGATTAACACAAAATTGCATATTAAATAAGCAATTCGTGGTTATTAGGTTGCCTTGCACAATATATATTGTGGGATCAATACTGTTTAGCTATTATTAAGTTATTCAGTTTAATAGCAACCAGATATTGTTAAGTGGGTGCCCCACAATTATGGGTAATTCTAATGTTACAGGACAAAATGAGGAAATGTTAACAGCAGCTCAGCTGATGAGAGAAAGAGAGGAAAAGTTTCAGATAAAAATAGAAAAAAGTTGAAAGCATTATGTGATACTATGTAGCAGAGATTTCCGGTTTTATCCGGAAATACGTAGTATTGTGTAAGAGTTCCCCCTAGAGGCTGCATATCAAACTGTATAAGAAGGAAAGTGCAGTAGGAGGTAGACTAAATTATGGATTATGGAAAGTGTTTTGAATGAAAAGAGAAGTTGGTTGAAGGATAGTAATAGGCCGGTACAGTTATGGTGAAAATTGTCTATGAAAGTGATTGATAGAAATTGAAGAAAGTGGAGAAATGAAATTAGTAGCATTTCTATACAAGATTGAGGATTTGAATCCTATGGGGAACAAAGAGTCTGTCATGTGGCATCCCTTCCCCCACCACATCTGCTGTAACACACACAAGCTGTAGTGTGCCTTGTAGTTCCACAAAAACTCCTAAGTTTCATTGGAATGTACTCCTCTATATGCACCCCTCCCATCTGTATTCTGCTCCTTCTATCTTTTCCCCATCCCCCTATTGTGCTCTTGCTGAAACCCCCTCCTCAGGAATTCAACCCCCCCCCCTCCTTATGGTGGGGGCTGGTAATTAGTAATGCATCTGCAGATTATGAAGTTACTAACATGTGCGTTCATATTATAGGCTCCAGTATGTCCCAATTATATGTGTCACTAGTTAAAAATGTGCATGCAGAGATTATCCCTATGATGGCAATTGGAAATGTCCTTGACCAATGCAGTCAATCTAATGTTGTACCCATTCTAAGTCCTTATTCAGATATGAATGGAATTCAATCACAGGAAAATGTAAGATTTCTAGAATCTAGCATTTTATGATGTATGAAATCTGCTACCCCCAGTATCCCCAGTAGTAACATCAATTTTACAGATGGGTAGAATCCCCAATTCAGAGGACTGACCTATGCTGGTTTGTAGTAAAAAATTGAGAATTTTTTTATGTTGTTAGTGGGTAGGGGAGGAAGCATTAAGGTGATTATCCTGTCACATTGTCTTAATGTGCATCAGGACAGGGCATAGTGTGTGGAGAAAGTTTTCATTAGACTCGAGTAAAGTTGGGTGGATTTGGGCTTTAAACATACCTTAGAAATGAATGAGAAAATCATAAGTGCTGCCTTTGTGGATGGTCTTGAGGATCATCTGGAAAGATTTAGTATTGGGTAGGCCTGAGTATAGTTCACTATAGCCCTCCATTTTGTCCCTCCATGTTGTTGAAGTTGAATTGAACAAAGGCCTAAAGTGGGCGTGGATGCCTATCAGTCCTCCTCACTAGAGGGGAGGAAGGAATATTTTGTGCGTACTTGCCCACTTACTCGCCCGTGGGAGAAGCTACAAATGTTCAGCCCTTCAAGTGCAATGCCCATAGGGAATCAACCACCCAGAATCAAAAGCTGGATCCCCATTATCTATATAATCCTTGGGGTCTGCTTCCATTGCCTCATAGCAAACATGTTCCATGATCTCTCATGGCTAAGGGTGGTATCATATGTGTAGAAGTAGATAGTAATGCAGTTCTTACTCCTCTCACCAGGAGTTCAAAGGTTTAAAGGTTCAAAAATTTAGATCCGACTACTCTGGAAGGGGGAGGGAGTAGTAATGTAGTAGGTCTAAAAATAAATAAAAATAGGAGTAGTAGTGCCTTCCCACCTAAAAATAACAATTCAAATTCACATGATTGTCTCCAATTAATAACCAATATTTTTTAGTTTCTGGTAAATAATTTCAGGTTCTTGGAAGATGGATCATCTCAGACAGGATATGCTGTTTCTACTTAATCTGATGTTGTCAAGAAAGAACCACTCCCTCCAGCAATGTAAGTGCAGGAGGCAGAGCTGAAGACACTTGCTGAGGTTTGTAAGATGGCTGAGGGTAATCCAGGTATGCCTTCGGTATCACTCATTATTATGGTCTAATCTGGTGAAGCAGAGATTTTGTTTGATCCATGGGTAAGCCCATCAATAATGAATGCTGAGTGTATGAAAGCTGTTTGATGCCCGAATGCTGCCTGAGAAGGTAATGGCTGAACTATTACCTGAAGTCTACGCTAAGTGGAAGTCTGTGTGATACAGGACGGCTTAGGGCAGGCATGTCCAAACTCTGGCCCTCCAGGTGTTGCAGAACTACAACTCCCATCATGCTCTTTTGTAGGTTGATAGCTGTAGGTTGTCCAGGAATGATGGGAGTTGTAGTTTTGCAACATCTGGAGGGCCGGAGTTTGGACATGCCTGGCTTAGGGCCAGTAGACTTCCAAAAGTTTGTCTTTTTTAGATACAGGCTACAGGAGAGGAAACATCAAAGGATGAAGGTAGAAGTGATGATTGAGAATTGACTCTGGAGAGTTGGTAAGAAACTCTTCCGAAGAGGGCACTCTACCTAAAGAGGATGGATTTAGAACATGGGCAAATCAAGACAGAGGAGGTGTGACTGAGTTCTATGGTGAATGGCTCCTGGCTTTAACAATGCTGCCACTAGGTTAGTTGAAGGTGAATGCTGTAATAATGATGGGAGAACTATGGGAGTTCCAGGAAGGCATATGCCAAGGTCATCTTACCATTTCAGAGACTGCGGATTGACTACATTGGAACAATGTGAATATGTATGTGTCTATACTGATCTCTTTCCAGGATATTCAGAAATCTTGCCTGTAGCAAAGGCTACAGATAAAAGGTACTGACTGAGGTAAGAGTACCTACCCCTTGGGCTTTTCTCCATCCGATACACCCCTAACCGGAACATAGGCCTAAGTCCCTGTGAATGCCCCTAGATTAGTTCTCTATTTTCCCCAACAGCTCCAGATGCAGCATAGTAGTTTTCCAAATTATGTTGTCTGTTGCACAGATTGATTGACGAATGTATATTTCCAAGTTTTAGTTGTCTTGTAGAATCCAGACTGCATAGAGGCAATTCATTCTTTACAATCAGGAGATTGGGTAGTGATGAAACCAGACATTTGTGGAAAGTCCTAGAGCTACGGTTTGAAGATCTACATCAAGTCCTGATGACCACCACTGCTGTCGAATTGGAAGGAGAGCCTGATTGAATCTACGTGTCATGTTGCACTCAAGTGCCAGGACTATAAGAGCCATAAAGTTTTTGCATGTCATATTGTTTGATTCATATTGTACAAAGGGGGAAATCACTGTCAAATCAAATTCCAAATTCAGGAACAACTAAGTTGACTTTTCAGTATAGTGGACTGTAAGACAGATGACAAAACACTTGGTTTTGGTCTGATAACTACATCTGTGTGAATGGAACTGACCCAGTCTATGGTAATTGTGTTTAAATATGAAGTGTTGGAAATATAAACCAGTGGAAACTACCTCTAGAGTCAGTAAAGGTGAAGGTTTATTGCAAAGAATGACTGTCCTGAAGGGTACACCACCAAACAGTTGTAAACATAATGAGTTTAATCCTCTGTTCCTGTCCATTAGAAATCCTATCCAACAGGATTCGGGGATATATGTTTTAGGAGCATGTGTAAGTGGCAAAGATCTCCTCGGCAAAATTATGTTGGTAAGGGAAATATTTCATAGTTCAGTTGCATCTGTGGCTCCTACATCCTTACCTTTAATTGGCATTGAATATTTGGCCAGTGGGCCCCAAAACAACATATAGAATCGGGAAGTTATCTAAGAATATACTAATCAAATAGTGTATTTGTGTGCTGCACAAATTTATCCGCTTTCACTGCTTTACCTCTGCTACACACAGTGAGAAAATTTAAAGGAAAACATAAACTGGTGTGAAAGACCAGTGGGCCCCAAAACAGCATATAGCATCGGGGTGTTATCTAAGAATATACTACTTAAATAGTGTAGTGTATTTGTGTGCTGCATAGTTAAGGCTGCATGCAGCCTGTGTTTGTGGGAGGGGCATGTAGTATACACAGTTGTGTTCAAAATTATTCAACCCCCACTGAAATTGAGTGTTTTGGCAAGTTTGACATTGATTTTGATCATTTCAGTCATCTTGTTTACAATTAAATCAAAGAGGCACTTGTAAGTCAGACAAATATAACATAACGTTTATAATGAAATAACCACAAATGTCTTTTCTGTGCTCACATCATTATCAGTTTTATTCAACCCCCAAGTGACATTCAATCTTAGTACAACATCCTTTTCCAGTTATCACATTTTTTAAATGTGAAGCATAGCTTGACACAAGTGTCTTGCAGCGATCTACGGGTATCTTCGCCCATTCTTCATGGGCAAAAGCCTCCAGTTCAGTCACATTCTTAGGCTTGCGCGCTGCAAATGCTTTCTTTAAGTCCCACCAGAGGTTCTCAATCGGATTTAAGTCTGGTGACTGCGATGGCCACTTCAAAATGTTCCAGCCTTTAATCTGTAACCATGCTCTAGTGGACTTGGAGGTATGCTTGGGATCATTGTCCTGTTGAAAGGTCCAACGTCTCCCAAGCCTCAGCTTTGTGATGGACTGCATCACATTTTCATCCAATATCTCCTGGTACTGAAGAGAATTCATGGTACCTTGCACACGCTGAAGCTTCCCTGTACCTGTAGAAGCAAAACAGCCCCAAAGTATAATTGGGTAGGCAAGGTGTTCATTTCTTCATATTCCTTGTTCTTCCTCCTCCAAACATAGCGTTAATCCATGGACCCAAACAGTTATACTTTTGTTTCATCAGTCCACAGAACACTATCCCAAAACTTTTGTGGTTTGTCCACATGACTTTTGGCATACTGCAGTCGACTCTTCTTATTCTTTGGAGACAGCAAGGGGGTGCGCCTGGGAGCAGTGGCGTAGCGTGTGTTGCCAGCACCTGGGGCGAACCTAGTATGGTGCCCCCTAACTTTTGTGCATGCGCCTTTCTATAGAATGACGCCCCAGAGCATACCAAGACCAATATTACCACTAATACTATAAAAGAGGCATATATCGCAATCCATTGCAGGATCTCATAAAATACAGGGTTCCATATGGCTTTACATACCATACATATGGGACACTGATATCCTGATATCCAGTTTCTTCATCTGAATTGGTTTGTAGTAAAACAAGAAGCAGGCCAGAACCTACAAAAAACAAAAGCATACTTGAAATCTAGTAGACAACATTATAGCTAATGTTCAGTCAATTCTAAATCCAAGTAAATCCACTTACCTCATGGCACTGCTCTACTGTGCAACATCCTGATAACAAATAAACTCTGATCTGCCGCTGAATTGGTTTGTAGTAAAACAAGAAGTAAAACAAGAAGCAGGCCAGAACCTACAAAAAACAAAAGCATACTTGAAATCTAGTAGACATTATAGCTAATGTTCAGTCAATTCTCTAAGTAAATCCACAATTTAAAATCGCCTGCTTTTGATTTTTGCAAATTTTTCAATCACTGTTTCGAACTCTATTTTGAAATCTCGCTCAATTAAAAGCATTGCTAGGTTAGTCAGTCTTTCCTGGCTCATTGTAGATCTTAGATATGTTTTGATTAATTTCAGTTTGGAGAAACTTCTTTTACAATGGCAGTTGAAACAGTGATGGTTAAAAATATTCTTAACACAACAACAAAGTTAGTCAAACTCTCCTGCAGCTTCCACTTGTACACCCATCGAAGCAAATCTAAAGCGGTCCAGCTAGCAGGCTGCTCATCGGTGTTGACTTCCTTATACAAGATAGTGTGCTTCCAAAGGCGACTTATTTCATTGAACATAGCTGCAGCATTCAACTCTGTGTACTTAGCACTAGTGTTGATCACGAATTTTCGAATTGCGAATTTTAATCTCAAATATCAGCACTTCGAGAATTCGCGAGTATTTAGAATATCGCAAAATATATTCGCAATTGCGAATATTCGTTTATGCAAATTTTACAAATTACAAATTTACATATTAGCATAAAAATTTGCATAAGCTGGAATTTAAAAGGTATCTTTTAAATGCCAGTTCATGTGAATTTTATGCTAATTTATGCAAATTTTTATGCTAATTTGTGCGCATTTTTTATGCGCATTTTCGCAAACAAGAAAGTAATGTCTGGAGATTACGAATTTGCGAATTTTCGAATATATGGCGAATATTCGCCCAAATATTCACGAAATATCGCGAATTCGAATATTGCCCCTGCCGCTCATCACTACTTAGCACATGTGTGCTGAATTTGTTCAATGATAAAATCATCTTTTGCAATATCTAGCAAAGTCTGGATTTGCAGGAAAGCAAATCGCTGGTGAAGCATATTCATCTGTGTTGAGCATTTTGTGATTTCTGCCTCAAGACGATCAATTGCTTCTAGTTGTTCTCTTTTTGTTTCTTGCATTAAGGTCAAGCCAGCATCACAACTTAGCTCACCAGGCATCTTTTTACGTCTTCCAACTCTTCTCTCTGTAGAAATGTTGTACATTTGACATATTTGCAGAGCTTTCTCAGTTGCCTCTGACACTACACTGTCTCGTTTTTCCTGGCAAAATAAAACCAGTGCTTTCAGCTTTTGCACACACTGATCAAGGGCAAGTCCTTTTTGCTGCAAGTAGAGCTGAGCATCGTTCACTTCGTTTAATACTGGACTCCAAAAATGCAAGAATGAAAAAAAAGGATAAGTCATAATGCAAACTAATAGACTTCCTGCATCCCCTTTGGTTTCAAAGTTTTCTCCTGGCCTGTCTCGCAGCATTTCCATAGCATCTATTATTTTATCAGTGTGTTTAGCAAGTACACATACAGCTTCATGCTTTGAACTCCATCTTGTGTCACATGATCGCTTAAAGTTAATTGGTACATGTTCCTTAAGAACATCCCATCTATGGGTGGAGCTTGAGAAGAAAGTATATAATTTTTCTACAGTGCTAAAGAAAGTTGTAGACTTTGTTCCAACACCAACTGCATGCACACCGGCAAGATTGAGCGAGTGATTGTTACATGGCACAAACACTGCTTTGGGATTGATATCCAAAATGCGCTTCTGTACTCCACTAATGTGTCCAGCCATAGTTGCTGCGTTGTCGTATCCTTGGCCATAGCAGTGCTCCAGCTTAAGACCATCTGTCTGTAACTTGTCACAAATCTGTTTTGTAATAATATCTGCTGATTTCCCAGATAACTGAATAAAATCAATGAATGATTCGAGAACGTTGACTTCAGTATCTTTAATGAACATATCGAATCCCTTGTGACATTTGGTCAGTGTGAGAAATATCTGGAGTGCTATCAAACATGATGGCAAAATACTTGGCCTTTGTGATTCTTTGCAAGATGGCTGTTCTAACATGATCACCAAGCAAGCTGATGAACTCATTCTGGCTCTGTGGAGAGAGGTAGGACACAGAGTACCCATGTGCCTGCTGAACTTTGTGAAGGTGCTGATTGGCAACTGGGTCATATTTTGCTAGTAGCTTGAAAGTTTCTAGGAAGTTTCCACAGTTATCATCAGTGCTAATATTTTCAGAGTGACCACGTAAGGATTGCCTTGCTAGATATAGCACACAGTCAAGTATTCTGGCTAGGATTGCCCTCCACTTTTCAAATGACCTATGTTGTGCAAGCTGGGCAGCAGCATCAATAGTTTCTTGTTTTTGTAGCCGCATTTCAAATTCTTTCCACATTGTAAATGCACGAAGGTGGTAAAAACTACGCTCATGTTCTAGCAACCTGGGGTTTAGTTTTCTCCATGCTTTAAATCCATTAGACTTTCCAAAATAACTTTTCCCTTTGGCCTTCTGGAAAAGCATACAAGGAAAGCAATATGCAGCACATTTCATGGGTGAAAACACTAACCATGTCCTTAACATAGTCTCGCCATTCTCCAAATTCATGTAGAACCAGTCCTTAGAAAATGACCTGCCATCACTATCTTTTGGAAACAATGCATCCTTATTCTGTAGTTCCACTGTTCCTCTCTTGACAAGTTCAGTTTTCAAAGTTTCATCTACAGTTTCTGGCCAATAGCCAATATCGGTGAAGACTTTGAGGTCAATTTTTTCTAGTATAATATTTGGCTGAGCAGAAGTAGGGGCATCTTCACACAAAGCTGTCTGTTCTGTTTCTAAAGTAACAGGCGGAATGTCCACAGGCACTTGTTCCAGTTCGTGAAGCTCTTGTGATGCTACTGGTGATGGTGATCCTAATGTACTTACAGCTGTGTTTACAAGAAACCTGTCAAGGCTTCCAGCTATTTTAGCTTGCTGCTTCTGCTCTACCTTTCTCCTCTTTCTGCCTTGTGCACCTGATTCTTTTTTGTTTGGCATAATAGCTAACAGCAAAGGTGTAGTCTTCTGCCAAAAAAAAAAAAATTCTAACTAAAATATTTATTCACGGTCACTCATTGGGCCAGCATACACGTGACAATATCATGGTCATACATGTGTATCCATGCATTCACTTACCTTGTTTCTTTGTGATGATGTTAAGAAGGTCCTCGTTTCTCCTGGTATGGTATACTTTAAGCTGGGTAAGGAGTTTCCCCTTGTAGTTGACCATGTTGGTCTCCAAATGGCAAGAGCTGGAATGACACAGGAATGCATCTTACAAATTCAGCCACACTCACTATCCACCAAGCATGGGTATCCGTGCATTCACTTACCTTGTGTCTTTGTGATGATGTTAAGAAGGTACTCGTTTCTCCTGGTATGGTATACTTTAAGCTGGGTAAGAAGTTTCTCCTTATAGTTGACCGCGTTGGTCTCCAAATGGCAAGAGCTGGAATGACACAGGAATGCATCTTACAAATTCAGCCACACTCACTATCCACCAAGCATGGGTATCCGTGCATTCACTTACCTTGTGTCTTTGTGATGATGTTAAGAAGGCCCTCATTTCTCCTGGTATGGTATACTTTAAGCTGGGTAAGGAGTTTCTCCTTGTAGTTGACCACGTTGGTCTCCAAATGGCAGAAGCTGGAATGACACAGGAATGCATCTTACAAATTCAGCCACACTCACTATCCACCAAGCATGGGTATCCGTGCATTCACTTACCTTGTGTCTTTGTGATGATGTTAAGAAGGCCCTCGTTTCTCCTGGTATGGTATACTTTAAGCTGGGTAAGGAGTTTCTCCTTATAGTTGACCGCGTTGGTCTCCAAATGGCAAGAGCTGGAATGACACAGGAATGCATCTTACAAATTCAGCCACACTCACTATCCACCAAGCATGGGTATCCGTGCATTCACTTACCTTGTGTCTTTGTGATGATGTTAAGAAGGCCCTCGTTTCTCCTGGTATGGTATACTTTAAGCTGGGTAAGGAGTTTCTCCTTATAGTTGACCGCGTTGGTCTCCAAATGGCAAGAGCTGGAATGACACAGGAATGCATCTTACAAATTCAGCCACACTCACTATCCACCAAGCATGGGTATCCGTGCATTCACTTACCTTGTGTCTTTGTGATGATGTTAAGAAGGCCCTCGTTTCTCCTGGTATGGTATACTTTAAGCTGGGTAAGGAGTTTCTCCTTATAGTTGACCGCGTTGGTCTCCAAATGGCAACAGCTGGAATGACACAGGAATGCATCTTACAAATTCATATAGCCTTAGTCCCCTGGGCTTGGTGGCCACACAAACAGGGCAGAGGGCATCACCCAGGTGAGGTGCATAGCTAGAGACATACCGCCCCTAAACCCAGTCACAAAGGTCTATAAAGAGCACCTATCTGACCACACCCAGACCAAGACCATTAATCCCATAAGAACCAAACAGGGAGGGGAGCCTGCATGAACACTGAAGTGAAAGCACAGGCTGCAGTACTGGAAACTGCCCCTTGCAACCAGCATACACTGAGTCCACTGCAGAATCCCATGTCACACTGACCACACCGTGACAGTATCAAAAGCAAGACAGGGTGGGGAGCAAGCAAACAGTAGGAACAGCTTATAGACAGGCTGCTGCAACTACATGTAGGCCATAGCAGCCTAGACGGAATGCCGTGTCACAGTGAACTTCAAACTGTGGTGGAAAAATCTAAAATGCTAAAATTAAAATAGGCCCTGTCTTATGGGTTGTCTCACAAGGCGCGACCGCAAATAGCATTTATCATGCAGAGTAGAGGAAGACGTTACTACAAGGCACTTACTAATGTATTGTAATTGTGCATATTGCTTTCTTTGATGCTTGGGTTCTATCACATTCTACACAACCTGTATCCATGGCTATGACCACCCTGCAATCCAGCAATGGTGGTCATGCTTGTACACTATAGCGTAAAGTGCAAACTTTTCTGGTAGTTGGGACTGTGGGAGCACACATAGGCGGGCACCTTTTCCACTTCGGTATACAATTACAACCACCACTGACTGATTGCAGGGTGGTGGTAACCATGGACGCCGTTTATAAATTTGGTCATTCCAAAATGCAACATCTTCAAAGTGCAACATTCTAAGTGCTGAGACTGAATTATACCAGAATTTAATATTATGGATATGGAATCCACCTTGTCATCACTGCCTACTGACCATCACCCAATTCTCTCCTCTCCAGGTATGTCTACTCTGAAGCTAACTGCTACATCCAGCTTTCCCAGAGTCTGATATCGTCCACACCCCTCCTGTTTCCTTCACATTGCTTGGTATGTCTACTCTGAAGCTAACTGCTACATCCAGCTTTCCCAGAGTCTGATATCGTCCACACCCCTCCTGTTTCCTTCACATTGCTTGGTATGTCTAGGAGAAAAAGAAAGATTCCAGCACTCCAGTAAATTCAGTTTAAAAAGCCTTGGCATCCTTTATTTTCGGTGGACGTAATCAACATACAAGGATAAGTTTTTCCAGCATAATTACACCTGTGCAGCGGTCTACGCGTTTCGAGCGTTACCGCTCTTACTCATGACCTCCAGTGTATCTGCAATCTTAGCAAATAAATACTGTGTAGTGGGGGAGGAAACCTTCCTCCAAGTAAAGGAAACATCAGGTGTTTCAATTTACACCTGATTGCAGAAGCACTGGTGAACATTGCTTGGATAAATTTTATCACCAACTTAACATATTCTTAGTTAAAAACAACATTACAAACAAACAATGATCTATTTACACTGAAAGTGTAACTGGCAAGTGTCTGACTGGCACACTAGAAAAAATAGTTGCATAATATATGTAGACATAGAAAAAACTGCATCAAAATCTAGTCTGAACAGTGTCCAATTTGTCAAAATAAGCAGTGCGTCATAATAAGACCACTACTGTGCAACAAGAATATAAAACCAAAGTAAGAATATAGCGCATAGTACTTTGTTCTATTACATGGAATGATTAGTTAAAAAAAAAAAAAAAAAAAAAACAGAACAAAGTACTATGCGCTATATTCTTACTTTGGTTTTATATTCTTGTTGCACAGTAGTGGTCTTATTATGACGCACTGCTTATTTTGACAAATTGGACACTGTTCAGACTAGATTTTGATGCAGTTTTTTCTATGTCTACATATATTATGCAACTATTTTTTCTAGTGTGCTAGTCAGACACTTGCCAGTTACACTTTCAGTGTAAATAGATCATTGTTTGTTTGTAATGTTGTTTTTAACTAAGAATATGTTAAGTTGGTGATAAAATTTATCCAAGCAATGTTCACCAGTGCTTCTGCAATCAGGTGTAAATTGAAACACCTGATGTTTCCTTTACTTGGAGGAAGGTTTCCTCCCCACTACACAGTATTTATTTGCTAAGATTGCAGATACACTGGAGGTCATGAGTAAGAGCGGTAACGCTCGAAACGCGTAGACCGCTGCACAGGTGTAATTATGCTGGAAAAACTTATCCTTGTATGTTGATTACGTCCACCGAAAATAAAGGATGCCAAGGCTTTTTAAACTGAATTTACTGGAGTGCTGGAATCTTTCTTTTCTGCTACTTCCAAGGATCTCCTGGATCCATCCGTGCACCCTGGGAGAAGGACATTCATGTGCAGGTGAGCTGGACAACCACACTTCTTCTTGTTACTATAAGGCTCTCAGTCCGTGCACCACACCTGCTGTCTCCCAAGCCTATATCCTCGGTGTGCATACAAGTATTTCATTGTTTAAGTTTTTCCAGCTATTTGTCAAGTGTCTGGACACACATGGCGGCTTCTTCCATCTCAGACCGCAGATCTAAAGCTGCAAAGGTTTTCTCTGAACAAGATTCATTGTTGCAAAATTCACTAGACCTGGAGACAAAATGCACAATCTTGAAAAAATGTTACTTCAGGAAATACGTGTGTGGTGGGATCATACTACATTGACGAACT
This sequence comes from Bufotes viridis, assembly GCA_033119425.1. NCBI lineage: Eukaryota > Metazoa > Chordata > Amphibia > Anura > Bufonidae > Bufotes > Bufotes viridis. The sequence continues at coordinate 347,492,980 of CM065589.1, read as the reverse complement.
ATTTAGAGAAACAAATGATTCCCAGAGGACTACGCCTCAAAAAATACCCACCACTGTTTTTCTGAACCATTCATTCAGGGATGGAACGATATTCTAACTAACTGTTCCTTTAAACTGATGGCTCACATCATAGAATATGAACAAGCCAAATTAACTACCCTGCAAAAGGAAATAGAAGTCTTCAAACTGGACCTCAAGCCTTATGAAAACATGGAATCTTATCTAACTACCCATGCCAAAATGACAACAACTTTGGAACAAATTGAACAAGAAATTATGGACACTAAACATAAAAATTTCAGCGGGACATCTTTGACTATAAAAATGATCAGGTTTATGAGTGGGGAAGACGTGATTCACAATATAATACCCCCAAATCCATCTTAAAAAGTCTGACAGACACCATGCCAGGCCAATGCGAGTAAGTTTTAACTCTTCGGGCTCAGAGTTGTCACAAGTATCAAGTGATCCAGAGGAATCTGAACAGGAATCAACAAGCCACAAATCGAAGGAAGAGACTACTACTGAGAGACTATCTTATTATAAGAAACCGAAATTTATTAAAGGCAGCAAAATTCAAAAACGCCCAAGACGGCGAGGGGGCGGAAACATCATAAAAAGCCGCATCATATGTCAACGCGGTACCGCAAGTAGATAATGTTGACAATAATTGTCTTGATGTAGTGAATTTGTCTAGTGTCCCACTTACCATAGATCAAACAAGTGTTTTAGGTCTAGGGTTGAATTTTTCTCCTGTACAAGACTTTGACCTGTTCTCCACCCTATTAAATATAAATAAATTTGTCAGAGACATTACTATAAAAAACATTTTTTTGGGTCGGAGGACAAGCCAATGCCTTTAAAATCTGATTCATCTGGTTCCAACGAATTTTTTTGTTTAACATTCTGTGAACAAATGGCTATTTTACAAATGAATGAATTAATGGCTGAATCCATGGATACGGAGAGGGTTGTGGATAAAGGTTTTTCTCTGTCCGCAACCCTCGTTTCTATCCAACCCAGTCTCGTACACCGGGTATGGATATGTTCCAAAACTTGGTAGAAAAACAATTGTTGAATTTACATATTAATCAAAAACTACATTAAAAAATAACAACATTACAAAAAAACATAAAATAGCCCTGGAACAATTAGAACAGAATGACAACCTGGTTATCAAACTGGCAGACAAAGGGGGCGCAGTGGTGGTTATGGACAAACCTGTATATAAACACCAATTGGAGCTTATTTTGTCTGACACATCCACTTATCAAGTATTAAATAAAAATCCAATACATGATTACAAATTGATACATAATGCTCTTGTAGATCAGGGGGAACACATGGGAATTTTTAATTCCTCCCAGATTGCATATTTGAAAGTGGAGAGTCCTATTACTCCCATTATACATGCATTGCCAAAAATCCATAAAGGTTTGGTCCCCCACCACTGCGCCCCATCGTCTCAGGCATAGGTTCTCTTTGTGAGAGATTGGGGCAATGGCTTGATTCTGTGATACAACCTTTGGTAGTGAGAATCCCCGGATATCTCAGAGACACCAGTGAAGTTCTAAGAAATTTCTCCGATAAAATATGGAACAGTAATTACACGTGGATTACTTTAGATGTGGTGTCGCTGTATCCGTCGATTCCTCACCAAGTAGCGATCACTTCCCTTGAGTATCATCTTCACAGATACAGTAAGCATGGTGAAAAAGAAATTGACTATATATTAAAAGTCACCAGATTTTTGCTTACACACAATTATTTTATGTTTGATGGAATATTTTATCTCCAGATTCAAGGAGTTTCAATGGGGCTAAATTCTCCCCTCCCTGGCCAACTTGACCATGGCATTTTGGGAAGAAAAATATATTTTTTCCACCAACAATCCATTTAAGCTGGGAATAGAGTGGTATGGCAGGTACATCGATGACCTGCTCGTTATCTGGTCAGGCGATGTGCCTGCCATACCCTCATTCCTCAGCTATGTTAATAATAACGCCTACAACTTAAAATTTACATGTCATACCAACGAGAGTACTGTGGATTTTTTGGATTTGACACTCAGGGAATTCCAAACCAAGTTATACACACCAAAACATTCCGTAAACCTACATCAGGCAACACTATACTCAGAGCCAACAGCCACCATCCGATACATGTGATAAAATCAGTACCTACAGGGGAGTTTATTAGAGCTAAAAGGAATTGCAGCATTGATACAGACTTTCAACATGAATGTAAGTTAATAACGCACCGTCTGCAAAATAGAGGTTATCCACTCTGGATGATCAACAGAGGTTACTATATAGCCACGAATAAAAATCGCAAAGACCTTCTGTTTGGTAGACGCTGCGTTAAAAATTCCTCTCAACCCACTCTGGTGCTCACATATAGTAGACAGTTTTCATTGATTAGACAAATAATCCTTAATCATTTACCGATACTCCATGAAGATCAAACGGTTAGCAACATTTTAAATAGTGGCTGCAGAATTGTCAGCAAACGTTCGCCAACTATTGCTAACAAAGTTTCACCCTCTTTCTTTTCATACACCCCCAAAACAACAACCACATGGTTGAGTACTAAAGGTTTTTATAAATGTGGCAGCCACCCATGTAAATGTTGCAAACATGTGCTACCCACAAAAACCTTTTGGGATTCTACACACAACACTGAATATAATATTAATTCCTACATAAATTGTAATAGTAGCGGTGTTGTGTATATTATCTCCTGTACAACATGTGACTTGTTATATGTGGGCAGCACCACACGCAAATTTAAAGTCCGTCTTCTAGAACATCTGAATTATATAAAAAGCGAGTCATACACTAACATTTCAGGTGCTGCGAAACACTTTATTAATTTTCATGGCAGAAGCACACAATCCTTCAAGGCTTTTGCCATAGAAAAGTTTTTATACCAATAAGAGGGGGACATGAAACATAAGACTCTGTTAAGGGAAGCCTTTTGGCTTTTCAAACTGAATACCAGGTTACCTCTAGGCATGAATTATAAGAAAGAATTTTTGCACTTTTTTTAACTAATCATTCCATGTAATAGAACAAAGTACTATGCGCTATATTCTTACTTTGGTTTTATATTCTTGTTGCACAGTAGTGGTCTTATTATGACGCACTGCTTATTTTGACAAATTGGACACTGTTCAGACTAGATTTTGATGCAGTTTTTTCTATGTCTACATATATTATGCAACTATTTTTTCTAGTGTGCTAGTCAGACACTTGCCAGTTACACTTTCAGTGTAAATAGATCATTGTTTGTTTGTAATGTTGTTTTTAACTAAGAATATGTTAAGTTGGTGATAAAATTTATCCAAGCAATGTTCACCAGTGCTTCTGCAATCAGGTGTAAATTGAAACACCTGATGTTTCCTTTACTTGGAGGAAGGTTTCCTCCCCCACTACACAGTATTTATTTGCTAAGATTGCAGATACACTGGAGGTCATGAGTAAGAGCGGTAACGCTCGAAACGCGTAGACCGCTGCACAGGTGTAATTATGCTGGAAAAACTTATCCTTGTATGTTGATTACGTCCACCGAAAATAAAGGATGCCAAGGCTTTTTAAACTGAATTTACTGGAGTGCTGGAATCTTTCTTTTTCTGCTACTTCCAAGGATCTCCTGGATCCATCCGTGCACCCTGGGAGAAGGACATTCATGTACAGGTGAGCTGGACAACCACACTTCTCCTTGGTATGTCTACTCTGAAGCTAACTGCTACATCCAGCTTTCCCAGAGTCTGATATCGTCCACACCCCTCCTGTTTCCTTCACATTGCTTGGTATGTCTACTCTGAAGCTAACTGCTACATCCAGCTTTCCCAGAGTCTGATATCGTCCACACCCCTCCTGTTTTCTTCACATTGCTTGGTATGTCTACTCTGAAGCTAACTGCTACATCCAGCTTTCCCAGAGTCTGATATCGTCCACACCCCTCCTGTTTCCGTCACATTGCTTGGTATGTCTACTCTGAAGCTAACTGCTACATCCAGCTTTCCCAGAGTCTGATATCGTCCACACCCCTCCTGTTTCCTTCACATTGCTTGGTATGTCTACTCTGAAGCTAACTGCTACATCCAGCTTTCCCAGAGTCTGATATCGTCCACACCCCTCCTGTTTCCTTCACATTGCTTGGTATGTCTACTCTGAAGCATTAATGTCTCTTTCCCTGCTGGATTTATTGAGTATTTGTTTACATTGACTATTTCTGTATCTGGTCCTCCCTTGATTAGGCCATAAGTAGCCCCCTCCCCTGTTGTTCACACCTGATTGAACACTGACTGGTATAAATCTAAGTTGTTAGGTCATTCCAGAATGCAACATCTTCAAAGTGCAACATTCTAAGTGCTGAGACTGAATTATACCAGAATTGAACCAGAAGGGACCCAAAGGTAACTACAAAAAAGTTAATGTAAACAATGTTTCACTCTTTCATCTTACTCTTCCCACTTTTCCTAAACCTCCTAAAATACCCCCACATCCATGCTCCCAGCAAGGAACTATTCATATCTCCCTCCATCTTACCTTCTCATCTGACTGATTGCACAAACTTGTTTGGCAATGTAAAATACTTCCTTCCCAAACACACACAGATACCCCCTGCCCTTTCTTTTTCTCACCTACTGACACTTTCTCTGCTTCTCCTTATTGCTGGTGATATCTCACCAAATCCAGGCCCCCCTCAGCAAATCCCCACTATCACCTCTACCTCCTACTACAAATCTCATTCCACAAATTTCTGCAACCCCTTAAACCTAATAACCATTCCTCTGACCCCTGCTCCTTTGGTTCCTCTTTCTGGAGCATTATGGAGCGCTTCGCTCTGTCTGTAACAAACTCTCCTACATTCATGATCTCTTTATCTCTCAAAAACTTTCCTTTCTGGGTCTCACAGAAACATGGCTGACACCCTCCGACACCTCCTCCCCTGCTGCACTCTCGTATAGTGGATTTCATTTCACTCACACCCCCGCCCTGGCAGCAAACATGGTGGAGGAGTTGGTCTTCTCCTATCAGATACCTGCTCCTACAGCCCAACTCCACTGCCGCCCTCCATTGCACCCACTTCATTTGAAGTACACTCTGTTCGCATCTACTCTCCCTCCAACCTCCAAGTAGCTGTTATTTACCGCCCCCCAGGCCTAGCCACCATCTTTCTTGACCACTTTAACACCTGGCTCCTACACTTTCTTTCTGCTGACATCCCCACTATCATCATGGGTGACTTCAACATCCCCATTGACACCTGCCACTCAGCCGCCTCTAAACTCCTATCGCTCTCTTCCTCCTTCGGCCTCTCACAGTGGTCTTCCGTTCCCACACACAGAGATGGTCACACTCTGGATCTTATCTTTACCCGCCTCTGCTCCCTATCTAACCTTTCTAATTCGCCTCTCCCCCTATGCGAACCACAACCTACTCACCTTCTCTTCACTGGTCTCTTCTGCTGCTCCCTCGGTCCACACACTAACACATCCCCGCAGGAACCTTAAACATCTTGACTTTCGCTTGCTCTCCGACTCTCTTCTGCCGCTCTCTTCAATTTTTTCCCTCCAAGACCCAGATACTGCCACCACCCTATATAACACCACAATAAGTGCAACTCTGGACACTATTGCCCCATTTACACACAACAAAACCAGAAAAATCAACAGACAGCCCTGGCATACCGACCTGACCAAAAATCTCAGACAAGCTTCCAGGGCTGCAGAGCGGCGATGGAAGAAATCCCATTCTAAAGATGAATTCACCGCATACAAGCAATCCCTCCTCATTTTCAAATCCTCACTTGCTGATGCAAAACAGGCCTACTTCTCATCTCTCATATCTTCCCTATCCCACAACCCAAAACAACTTTTTAACACTTTTAATTCTCTTCTCCGTCCACCAGCGCCCCCACCCTCTCCTCTCATCTCAGCTGAGGATTTCGCCACATTCTTCAAACAAAAGATAGTCAACATCAGAGAAAGCTTCAACACACAGTCTCCACAGACCCTCCACACAGCTGCTCTGTCCTCTTCTCCCAAAACCAGCTTCTCCGCTATTACAGAAGAAAAACTCTCCACTCTACTCTCCAAATCCCATCTCACCACCTGTGCACTTGACCCAATCCCATCCCACCTCATCCCTAACCTCACCACAGTGTTTATCCCAGCCCTAACTCATCTCTTCAACCTATCACTAACCTCTGGTCTCTTCCCCTCTGCTTTTAAACATGCTACAATTACATCCATCCTCAAAAAGCCATCACTTGACCCATCTTCTTTGTCCAGTTATCGCCCCATATCACTTCTTCCATATGCCTCAAAGCTACTTGAGCAACATGTCCATTCTGAACTGTCCTCTCACCTCTCCTCCTGCTCCCTCTTTGACCGGCTACAATCTGGCTTCCGACCCCATCACTCAACCGAGACTGCCCTCACCAAAGTCACCAATGACCTACTACTTGCCAAAACCAAAAAACATTACTCTGTCCTCCTTCTCCTTGACTTGTCCTCTGCCTTTGACACTGTCGACCACTCCCTTCTGTTACAAACTCTCTCATCTCTTGGCATCACTGACCTGGCCCTCTCTTGGATCACATCATACCTCACAGACCCGGACATTTAGCGTCTCCCACTCTCACGCCACCTCCTCGCCTCACTCCCTCTCTGTTGGTGTCCCATAAGGCTCCGTCCTAGGACCCCTGCTCTTCTCTATCTACACCTTCGGCCTGGGACAGCTTATAGAGTCCCATGGTTTCCAGTATCACTTTTATGCTGATGACACACAAATCTACCTCTCTGGTCCAGACATCACCACCTTACTATCCAGAATCCCACAATGCCTATCTCGCATATCCTCCTTCTTCTCCTCTCGCTTTCTAAAACTTAATATGGATAAAACAGAATTCATCATCTTTCCCCATCTTGCTCACTCCCCCAACAGACCTATCTATCACAATCAATGACTGCACACTCTCCCGGTCAACCAAGTCCGCTGCCTTGGAGTGACCTTGGATTCTGCCCTCTCCTTCCGACCACACATCCAAGCCCTTTCCACCACCTGCCGTTTCCAACTCAAAAACATCTCCCGCATCTGCCCTTTCCTCAACTTTGAATCGGCAAAAATGCTTATACATTCCCTCATCATCTCCCGCCTAGACTACTGCAACATTCTCCTCTGTGGCCTTCCATCTAGCTCTCTCGCACCCTACAATCTATACTCAACTCTGCTGCCCGACTAATCCATCTCTCCCCCCGTTACTCCTCTGCATCTCCCCTCTGCCAGTCCCTGCACTGGCTCCCCATTGCCCAGCGAATTCAGTTTAAAATACTAACCCACACATACAAGGCCGTCCACAATCGGTCCCCTCCCTACATCTCTGAGCTACTTTCCCGATACATCCCCACACGCAATCTTCGATCCTCACAGGACCTCCTTCTCTCCTCTCCTCTTATCACCTCTTCCCACACTCGCCTCCAGGATTTCTCCCGTGCATCCCCTATACTCTGGAACTCGCTACCCCAACATATCAGACTCTCACCTACAGTGGAATCCTTCAAAAGCAACCTGAAAACCCACCTCTTCAGACAAGCCTACGACCAGTGACACTGCTGCTTCTATACCGCCATGACCAGCTTCACCCTCGCCTACTGTCTCCATCCCCCATACCATGTAGATTGTAAGCCCTCACGGGCAGGGCCCTCTATCGTTCTGTACCAGTCTGTAACTTGTCTCGTTCATGCTTAAGGCAATTGCCTGTATTATGTATGTGCACCGCTTATGATATGTACAGCGCTATGGCGCTCTAACACTCAGTTCACACTTTCGCGTAAAACGCCGCTTTTGAACGCACATAAAAACGCACAACAGTAAAGGAACCATGCATTCCAATGAGGGTGGTTCACACTTGCGCGTTTTTATGCGCGTTCATAGGCGCCTATAAACGTCCGACGCATAAGCAAGTATGTTCGCGTTAATTCGGGCTTTTTTCGAGCGTTTGGTGCTAATAGACTTCAATGGGAAACGCGATAGGCGTGTTGTTCGGGCGTTTGTGCAGCGTAAAACGCGCCTATGGACGCGCGTTTTTCAAAATTCACACCTCAGATTGGCCAAACTATATAGGGAGGGCTGTTTGGTCATTGGCCAACTATGCAGTCAATCACATAAACGCGCGTCAAACGCGCCTACACTATTTACCAAAACGCTTGAAAAAACGCGCCTACACGCCAGTCTTGAACGCACCAAAAACGCTAGGCTTCAAAACGCTCAGGTCTGAACCCAGTGTAAAAATAAATAATAATAATATAATGTGATGGCAAAATGAACCCAGCTATCAAAAGAGGTCGACATGGCGACAATTAGGCTGGTTTTAGACGAGCGTGTAGGCTGTGGGAAACACGCTCCATGTGATAGAGGGATCCTCTTATCTGGACTACAGGCACACATGGCATTATCATGATTGATAACACTGGGTGCCTCACTCTGACCTTTATTCTACAGAATCATACTGACAGCTTTATGTCCATGTGCCTGTAGTCCAGACCAGAGGATCCATCTATCACAGCCCAAACGCTAGTCTGAAACCAGAGTAAAATAGTAAGTGGCTTGAATTAAGTTTCTCTACATGATAAATGCCACTTGCTAAAGTGAGACAACCCCTTTATTGGTTTTGTGTGAGCTGCGTGATTTTTTTTTCTTTTTGTGGGGTCACTGTTTTTTTTATTTTTTTATTTGGGTCGATAATTTTTTAAACAATTTTTTCGGAGGGCTAAATACGTTAAATCACAATTATTTTTTTTTTCGTTATAGCATGCAACAACCAGAAAATACATTTTTTATTTAAAACTTCAATGGTTCGGATATTTTCACGTGGCAAAACAAAACCTGTGTACCTACTCAGATGCCATATTGACCACAGCATCTGAGGGTTAAATGACCATTGGGTTCTGATGTGGCTATATTTCACTATTATGTCAGCAGACCCTTTCAGGGATGAAAGGGGGTTAATTAATCCATTGATAATTCCCATTTTGGCTCCATGCATGTCTAAACCCAACCAGCACTACAGAAAGTAATACAAGTAAATTGCCCTCTGATATTCTTAGTGAGGCCTGGCTGTGGCCTAATGAGGACTATCAATGGATTAATACAAGGGGTTATTACTGTGGGGGTCTAAGCGGAATCTGCTGCACAATAAGTCTATGGGAAAGAATTTTACTATGTATATTCCACCTAGACCCCCACAATAATAATCCTCTATTATTAATCCAGGTGGCTGGTGCAGTATGACTCCTGAGGCTGGGACACATTTTCAGAACCAGAGATAGGTGCACGCTGCCGTCACACTAAACCCTGATGTTTGTGAGTCGTCCTAATGCTCCGGTAATTGCCCACTGGCCCCTGATATCGCCCATATGGCGCAGGTAGGTGAGTGTTAGGGCCCACGGGCTACTTGAGAGACCTTGACGCTGGTGCCCGAGGCTTAAGACACGTCCTCCTAGTAGGATATGTCGAACTAACTCTCAATTTTTAACATCAGTATGAGGGTTTAGTGTGACGGCAGCGTGCACCTATCTCTGGTTCTGTGTTTGTTCTGAATTCTTGCCACATCCACATAAATTTCATCTTATGTAGGATGTCCATTGTGGTACTTGTAGTCCGTTGCTGGCATCATCCATTGTATGCATTTTTGCTGGTGATTGCCATTAGCAACGGACTACAAGTGCAGAGATGTGCTCCCCTACAGAAATGCACAACTGCATATGGGTATGAGCGCATCCTGCTTTCTTATCACCACATTTTTGATGGTTTATATATATATGTATGGAGGTGTATAAACTCCATTTTAAATGTGCCTGTTTTTCAACCTCAGGTCACATTTGGGTGCACCTGCTTGGCCCTGGGCTATATCAGTCAGTCTTGGGTAGGGCTCATAGACACCTCCCACCTCCCATTGCAAGCATGGCCACATGCTGGAGGTAACAGAGGAGATGTTTGTGAGTCGTCCTAATGCTCCGGTAACTGCCCACTGGCCCCTGATATCGCCCATATGGCGCAGGTAGGTGAGTGTTAGGGCCCACGGGCTACTTGAGAGACCTTGACGCTGGTGCCCGAGGCTTAAGACACGTCCTCCTAGTAGGATATGTCGAACTAACTCTCAATTTTTAACATCAGTATGAGGGTTTAGTGTGACGGCAGCGTGCACCTATCTCTGGTTCTGTGTTTGTTCTGAATTCTTGCCACATCCACATAAATTTCATCTTATGTAGGATGTCCATTGTGGTACTTGTAGTCCGTTGCTGGCATCATCCATTGTATGCATTTTTTGCTGGTGATTGCCATTAGCAACGGACTACAAGTGCAGGATGTGCTCCCCTACAGAAATGCACAACTGCATATGGGTATGAGCGCATCCTGCTTTCTTATCACCACATTTTTTGATGGGACACATTTTCCCCACAAAATTTACCTCTCTGGGCAGCACAATCATTAAATACATCTCCTGCGACCTCGCTGCCTAACTGGTCTGAGTGGTGCAGCAGGCCGAGGCCCTGTTTAGTTTGTTAAATTTGTGCCTCAGCTCAGACTGACCCTTAGGGGGACAAGGAGTGGGACTAAGGCTACTTTCTCATTAGTGGCAGGGAAGTCCAGCAGGCTGTTCCGGCGGTTGAACAGCCTGACGTATCTGTCCCACTGCTAGTTTATGCGTGTCTCTGGACTGCTGGTCCATACCCAATACCATTGACTCCGGGGGCGGAGTTCCGGTGGCACGGCAGCTAACAGTAAGAGGCCGCCAGAACTCCACCACCGCCCCCATTATAGTAAATGGGGATGGATCGTCAGTCCGGGGACATATGTAAAGTAGTGGCAGAATCCGACAGGCTGTTCACCTGCCGGAACAGCCTGCTGGACTGCCCTGCCACTATCGTGAAAGTAGCCTAAAACTTGGTCAGTGACTGCAGAGATCCTTGTCTGGGCATGATGAGATGAAGAGGAAGCTGAACAGCAGGTACGCAGTGAAGTGCCATGAGAGCCAGGCAGGCCAAGCAGGTGGCAGTCATGGTGCTGGGAAAGGATGACCAAAGACAGCACTGCCTCTAGGATGCCATCTGCCCATCTCTGCTGTCCATATACCAGCCCAGGCCAGGCCCGGCCCAGGGTAGGCCTGGTACAGTACAGTAGAGATGGGCAGATGGCATCACAGAGGCAGTAATGTCTCAGTGCCTCTGGTAAGGTTATCCTGCCACATCAGAGCCATGAATGCCAGACTGCCATGCCACCTGCAGCTCTGGCACTTCACTCATTGATTTATTACCCTTACATGTCCAGTGCACACTGTAAAGCCACCAGCCAGCCACCATCCCCACCCCCCCACACACCTCAGGGTCATCATGGTGGCATCATGTTCACCTCACAAGACCCAACTTAATCACTAACTCAGTCAGCCTCAGCAGCACAGGGGCAGCAGCAGCTGCCTGGCTCCATCTCTACCTCTGCTCTACTGGAAAACAGGTCTGACTCTGAGTCTCTATCCTCGAGTCCTCTCACTCAAGTTTTCTTTCTCTCTGAAGAAAATGGCCACTGCTGCCTCCTGGCAATCTCCTGACTCCTTCTGCTCCCGAGTCCCGCGCTCCGCACTTTCCCGTCGTGAAAGTGGGCGGAGCTGGAGGGAGTCAGCCGCCTCTTTGATTCTAACTGCACTGCAGTGCACTGCAGGCAGGGCGCTACGGATCAAGTATCTATCAGCAGGGGGCGGGCGGGCGCGAGCAGCACACTACCATACAGGTCTCTCTGGCTGCTGCGCAGGGCGCGGCAACGGCGGCAGAGTATGAGAGCTATCCTCATCAGCCTGAAACTTAAGCAGCCAGCGTGCGGCGCCCCCCTGCAGTTTGGCGCCCGGGGCAACGGCCCCCCTGGCCCCCCCCACGCTACGCCCCTGCCTGGGAGTTCTAGCATGGAGGCCTTCATTACGCAGTGTGCGCCTTATTGTCTGAGCTGAAACTTCAGTACCCGCATCTGACAAATCTTTTTTCAGTTCCTCAGCAGTTACACGGGGACTTTTCTCCACTTTGTGCTTCAGGTAGCGCACAGCAGTCAAAGTCAGCATCTTCTTTCTACCACGACCAGGTAGCGTTTCAACAGTGCCCTTTGCCTTGAATTTGCGAATGATGCTTCCTATGGTGTCTCTTGGTATGTTTAACATCTTTGCAATCTTCTTATAGCCATTGCCCTTCCTATGAAGAGAAATCACCTATTCTCTTGTCTTCCTGGACCATTCTCTTGACTTCACCATGTTTGTAAACACACCAGTAAATGTCTAGAAGGAGCTGAGTATCACAGTCATTATAAATCTGCCTAATTGGTGCTTATTATGCTTGATTGCTGCTACTTGACATCCACAGGTGTTTTCAATACCTGATCGAAAACACTTGAATGAACCTCTGTTCTTAAGAGTGGTAGTCTTTAAGGGGTTGAATAATTGTGTCAATGAAGAAATCACAAAAAAAAACATTTAATACGGTATTACAAAAACAATTGATATCATTTTAGTTGCATTTGGTTCTTTAAAAAGTCCTTGTAAGATTTCATTCTGAACACAATTACAAATGTACACAAAATTCCCTAAAACCCTTTACTGCATTGGGTGTTGAATAATTTTGAACACAACTGTATTCTACACCTCCCCCTGTGTCAAGACGCCCATTTCCCATGCTTCCCGCCGGTATTCGCACCCTCCTACCGCCATTCCAGCGTCTCCTGCTCTGAACACATGGCGCACCACTATGGCCAGACTTCGGCTATCATCGAGGTAAGCGGAGCCCAGCTCTCCCGCTCCAGCTGACGCGCCGCCGTTCCCCGCCGTTCATGCAGCTGGTACACCCGATACTAGGTTTCTCTATCCTCTCTGTCTGGGGGCAGCGTCCTGAGTCCCCCCTCGGCTTTTGTTCACTCAGCCAGGGTGTCGCTCACCCAGGGTCACCAGGATATTGTGTCACCAGGGCTTCTCGCCCCTGGAACCCACACGGTGTCTACACGTTCCTGATCAACCAGGGGGTCTGGCCTCCGTGTCTCCTAGTTCCCCCTGGTCATTTTTTTCACCAGTTCGTCCTTATCCCCCTGGTTCGCCCAGGTTGTCTGTGTCTCCTGGATCGCCAGGTTGTCTGTGTCTCCTGGATCGCCCAGGTTATCCATGTCTTCTGGATCGCCCCGGTGGTCTGTGTCTACCGGAGCGCTCAGGTTGTGTTTAAATTATAAAAAAATAAAATAAACACATATATAAACATTTTTAAAAAAACAAACAAAAAAAAAACACATATATAAGAAAAAAAAAAATATTTCACCCAGGCGATCCGTGTCTCCTGGTTCGCCCAGGCCGTTCGTGTCTCCTGGTTCACCCTGTGTCTCAGGTTCATCCAGGTTGTCCGCGTCTCCTGTTTCTCTCATTTTTCATTGTCTCCTGGTTCGGCCAGGCGCTTCATCCTCCGGCGTGTCCCCTGGTTCTTCAGGTCATCCGCGTCTCTTGTTTCACTCACTTTGTCCGTTGTCTCCTGGCTCGTCCAGGCTGTCCGTTCTCCTGTTTTTACCAGGTTGTCCGTGTCTCGTCCGTCTCTCCTCATGTTTTCATGTCTCCTGGATCACCCAGGTTGTTCGTGTCTCCTGGATCACCCAGGTTGTTCGTGTCTCCTGGATCACCCAGGTTGTTCGTGTCTCCTGGATCGCCCAAGTTGTTTGTGTCTCCTGGATCACCCAGGTTGTTCGTGTCTCCTGGTTCGCCCAGGTTGTCCGTTCTTCTGTTCTTATCCAGGTTGTCCGTGCCCAGTCCGTGTCTCCTCATGTTTTCATGTCTCCTGGATCTCCCAGGTTGTTTGTGTCTCCTGGATCGCCAGGTTTTTGTGTGTCCTGGTTAGCCAGGTTGTTCTTTTCTTCTGGTTCTCTAGGTCCCACCTGGTTTTCTACACCTTGATGGTCAGTTCTTCTTCACTTTCTTAGTAGGCCCAGGCACCAGTTCCACCTGTTCTTCTATCCTTTCCAGTTTCATCCTTAAAAAAAAATAAAAAAAATAAAAGCAGGGGCCGCAGTAGGCGTTATTTCCCGTGGAGCTTTGGCTTCACGATTGGCACATCATCCTTATCATTACCTCTGTTGTTTCTTTTGTTCCATTCTTAGACCGATCACCTCCTTGTGTCTACTCCTTTGTCCAGTTAGGCTCACTTCAAGGGGCTTGAGGTAAGTTTTTATCCCCAGGGTGTTTCGGGTCATGACAACTTGTCAGGTTTCTCATGTAGGGTCGTTTTTATCAGTCTCGCTTTAGCTCCCGGACACTCATCGCGGTATCCCGACGGAGTTCTTCAGGTAGGCAGTTTTCGCTTGTCTCCATTCTCGCTTCCATCTTGCTAGGTTGTCATGAGTTGTTTCTTTTTAGGTCAAATATGTCTCACGTCTCCGAAATGGACGACAACGTGTCATTACCAGGAACCTCTGTCTTAGGCCGCAACAGTAATTCATCTTTAAGGAACTGGACTGTTCCCAGACTAATTGCCGAACTTAATCATCAGGAGATTCGGCACCCGGCCTCGGTGCGCAAGGCAGAGTTATACCGCTTGCTGATGACCGCCCCAAGCACGCCACCCGATCAGTCAGACCTCAGCTCAGTTCATCAAGTTCTGGCCCAGATTCAGAGCTCTATTAGTGGCCTGACAAACTCAGTTTCAGACATCCAGTCCAGGGTGTCGGCTTTGGAAGTCAGGGCGGTGGCTTCCCCGCAATCTCCGGGTCCGGCAGCTTCCCCTGCCATTTCTCAGGACATTGCAGGTAGGCCCTCGGCCACTCCCCAGATCGCACCTTCACACTTCATCCCGGACCACATCAGGAAGGATATCCTGGCAGGCAGGGATGTGAACCTTGCAGCTATCCTTATCGCCTCTCAGGATATTTCTGATAATCGCGTCATCAGCTGTGGCGAGGTGTCCGTGGTACTGAAGGCGAAGGATGTGCGGCTTAACCGGAAATGATCAATTTCCGAATTCGTTCTGGGTTTTAGCATCTACAGGGACGTGGTGTGTTCTGTTCAGCCGACTTGTAGGGAGGAGCTAGATACTTATCTGTACCGAATCAGCGATTTGGCTCACAAATACGGTGGCGCGGATTTTTACGATTATCATCGGTCTTTTTTGGCCAAGGCCGCCGCCGCTCTAAGTCAGTTCCAGTTTGCGACGAACTGGGCTGACTTGGATATGGAATTATGTTGTCGCCACTTTGCAGGCCTCAAAGCCCCATTGTTTGTGATCTGCCAATCTATTTTTCATTCAACCGAATGGTGTCCTAATCCTACGCAGTCTTCTCAGTCCACCCCCGCTTCAGGCCCTTCTGGCTCTGCCAGATCTTCCTCCTTCCTAGATAAATTAGGTAGGCCCATCATGTATCTGGGTAGCAGCCAGGTGTGCAATAATTTTAACGCAAAAGGTTGCGTTTTTAACGCTTTCAGCGCCCTTCATATCTGCTCTCTCTGTTTTCGAGCTCATCCACGCTTGTCTTGCCCCAGGAAGGCAGCTAGGGACTCCTGACTATCCGACATCAATGTGGGGCTTTTGGCTGCCTTCCTGGAGGATCATTCTGATCAGGCGTTTGTCACTTTCTCATTGGATGGCTTCAGAGAGGGGTTCCACACGGGTCTCATTTCACGCCCTCAGGACTGCTGGGAAGGCCCCAATCTACTGTCGGCTTTCAGTGATCCCGGAGCAGTTGATACCCTCATCCAGGCAGAGGTAGACAAAGGATTCATAATTGGCCCATTTTCTGAAATTCCCTTCCGCTCCTGGCGAATCAATCCCATCGGTCTGGTCACCAAGCTGTCTTCCAATAAAAAACGGCTCATCTATGATTTGTCCGCGCCTCATATGTCCACTACACCCAGTTTAAACTCGCTCATTCCATCAAAAGAGTATTCCATGCAGTACTCTTCAGTTGACGAAGCGATTCAGTACAATCCTCCAAGCTGGCAGGAGGGCTTGGTTGGCGAAGGTGGATATCGCTGATGCCTTCAAGTTGCTTCCAATCCGTCCGCAACTTTGGAAATATTATGGCATCAACTGGGCAAACCAATTCTACTTCGCCAACCCGCTCACCTTTGGGTCTAAGAGTAGCCCTTGGCTCTTTGAGCAGTTTGCCAAGGCGTTACACTGGATCCTGGTGCATCACGGCAGGTTACCCATGGTCCTACATTATCTGGACGATTTTCTGCTCATTGAGAAGCCTGGGCAGGTCCCCTCTATTCCAGGCACGCTCCTAGATATCTTTTCCCGCCTCCAGGTTCCGGTAGCAAGCACCAAGACCGAGGGCCCGGCCACCAGGGTCACTTTCCTGGGCTTGATCCTGGACACTATGAAAATGGAGTCTAGCCTCCCCAGGGAGAAACTGATCAGGATCCGTTCCGCCATTTCTCAGGTGGTTCGGTCTCATTATTTATCCAAATCCGATCTGCAGTCCTTGCTGCATGCCTCAGGGAAGGACCTTTATCTCTAGATTGCTGCAACTTCTTCCTTCCGCCCCGGAGCAGGATTCTATCATCCGTCTCGACAGCCAGGCCATCGCAGACCTCGCCATGTGGGAATCGTTCCTTTCCGCATGGAACGGCATTTCCTTGTTTGTGCCTCAATGGGACTCTTCTTCTCCCATCATTTTTTCAAATGCAGCGGGTTCTCTCGGTTTTGCTGCTATTTTTGGTTCGCGCTGGCTGGCTGCCGGATGGCCTCCAGAATTGGCTACAGACTCAACAGCCCTCAGATCCTCTCCTCTCCTAGAGCTTTATCCTATTGTGGCAGCAGCCTTCGTCTGGGGTCACCAGTAGGCTAATTCCTCTGTGACATTTATCACAGATAGCCAGGTTCTGGTGGAAATCATCAACAAAGGCAGGGCAGGGTCCCCTAAGATTATGGCCTTGTTACGCAGGTTAGTCTGGCTATCTTTAGTTCACAACTTCCACATGCGCAGCATCCACATAGCTGGTGAGCAGAACAAGGCCGCAGATGCTCTTTCCCGACTTAATTTCCCGGTATTTTTCCAGGAAATGCCCGAAGCAGATCGGTCAGGCACGGCAGTCCCTCCCTTCAATGCCCTCTTCCTGGATTAGACTCGATTCTCCACGAGGCCAAGAGTCTGGTCGCAAAATCCCTCTCGCCGAACATGGCCAGAAACTACCAAGCCGGTCTCAGGGTCTTTGAAAAGTTTTCTAGGATGTAACCGAGGGACCAGCTCAGCGAGTTGTCTCACCTGATGGCTTTCATAGCCTATTGCCATACTCAGCTATCCTTGTCATACAATACTATTAAACTTTCCATGGCAGGCATTCAGCATTACTTCATGTTGACCGATCCGCAATGCGGCTCCATTTTTTCAGTCCAGGTCATTAAGGCAACCCTTCGGGGTATCCAGAAGGAAGGCAAGGGGTCCAGGAATCGCAGGCAGCCGGTATCCGGCGAGTTGTTCAGAGAACTTTCCTCTGCCTTAGACGCTTGTCCTTTTGGGCCCTACGTCAGCATCTTGTTGAAAGCGGCCATGTATCTCAGTTTTTACGGTTTTCTCAGACCGGGGGAAGCCACTGCTCGCTCCAATCACCAGGGTTATCCACAGAAGCAACATCTTTCCTGGGGCCGTGGCCACTTCACTCTGACGCTACCTTCCACCAAAACAAACCAAACGGGGCCTCCTACTGAGGTTAAGTATTATCCCACATCCAACGCCTGGTGTCCGCTTAAGGTCCTGCAGCAGCTGTTCTCACAGATTCAGGCAGCTTCACCCGACAGTCCGCTTTTGCCTTACGCTGGCAGAGCCCTCACCACTTCTCGTTTCATTTCATACGTTCGTATCCTCGCCCAGGGATTGGGCCACGACCCCTAACTCATATCCGGACATTCCTTTCGCTTCACGTCATCAGGTACCGGCTCATGTCATTCAATCCATGGGTCGGTGGCGATCGTCCTGTTATACGCGTGATATACCTAATCCACATGTTGAAATCTTGCAAGCCTTTTGTTCGCTGGCTTTGTAAATATGTTAATAAAACTTATCCTACTCGCTGTTTTTGCCCCCTTTTTCCTTGGTGTACCACGTTCGTGGCTCCCAGCACACTCCAGCCACTATCCGCAGGGTTAGGGTGTCAACACTCACGGACGACATTCCTAGCCCTGACCATAAATAGTTAAGGCTGCATGAAGCCTGTGTTTGTGGGAGGGGCATGTAGTATATATTCCACGCCACCCCCTGTGTCAAGACGCCCGTTTCCCGCGCCCCTCCCTCCCATTTTTACAATCTTTCTCTGCAGGTATGCCCCCTTTTTCCTTGGTGTACCGCGTCCGTGACTCCCGACACACTTCAGCCACTATCCGCAGGGTTAGGGTGTCAACACTCACGGACGACATTCCTAGCCCTGACCATAAACTAAATTTAGCCACTTTCACTGTGTTACCTCCGCTACACACAGTGATAAAATTTAAAAAAAAATTTTCTCGGAACCTGTAGATACTCACATTTATTGAAGTGACATAAAACAATAGTAGATAAAATATGCTAAATATGTTGTTAAATAATTGGTGTCAGTATTCAATAGGCCATATTTAATATATATTCCACATCTAATATGCAATAAGCAATGGCCAATAGTTTATGTACAGTCCACAACTAATATGCAATAGGCAGTAGGCAATGGTTAATACAGAGTCCACATCTGATATGATATAGCCAATGCCCGGCTAGATGTTAGAGCTTATTGACCGCGATATTCAATCCAAAGATGAGTCTTTACTTCACATATACCATTTAGACACTAGTAACATTAGTCACTTGCCTCTCGCCCTAATCCTTAATCGGGCTGACGTGAGGTATTACAGGGTCGGTTCAAACTCACGTGCAGTCTTTTCCCAGGTTCACTCGCATCCTGGAAGTCGCTCAGGCAAATCACCGTGGTGTCCCACGTGGTATGGGAGTGTACATATGACGTCTCACGTGACTCCAAATTTCAAAGGTCCTTGAGCGCAATATGGACAGCGTTTCACAGGTCCTTGAACCCCGATTTGTATAGATAGGTGCTTCCAGACTGTATTTAAAAAGTCTTTTAACCACCACTACTGCACATATGTGGTCCTCCAAATACTTGCTGTCTGCCAAATTGTATCAAACGCCTTTCCGGGTCTCCACCCCTTCCTCAGTGATGCGGACAGCAACAGATTCGGATCCATTTAAACCTTCATGGGGTGGAGTTATTTATTAACTCATTAATTGCGGTCCCAGAACAAATATCCCTGATGTCCAATGAAACCAAATTGATTCCATATATAAATTGATTCCATATATAATATCCATAATAGATGTACTATTATGGATATTAGATGTACTAGTATTTTATGTACTATTGTTTTATGTCACTTCAATAAATGTGAGTATCTACAGGTTCCGAGATTGAGTGCCCCTGATTTTATTGTAGTCTCTTTTCCTTTACATTCGGTTTGGGTGAACCGACGGGTGAGCACCATCTCCTGAAGTCGATCCAGGGGTGTAGCCGCTGTTACTGAGTATGATTATAGAACAGTTGACAACAAAACGACATATTGAAGCAGGGTGTTATATACCTTCTTCCACATACACCCCCTTCTCTATAGACTTTTGTCACCGGGTCATTTAAAACATGACAGGCAGAGGAAGAGGCAGGCCCTTTCGCAGGGGTGGTAGGGGTAGGGCAGGAGCACCAGGCCGGAAACAAAGTGGGAAGTTGCAGGAGGTGCATTCAATTTAGTCAAAGGACGCACCAGACTTGGTTGAGTGGCTCAATTAGCCTTCCACTTCTATACCCTCCTCATCCTCTCTATCTTCACCCTCTTCACTCTCTGCTGTGTGCACCTCCAAAGACACCACCACCACCACCACCACCATATACCCTCCACTTGAGTCACAGGAATTATTTTCCGATCCATCAAAAGACATTTCCAATGAGCAGCCATTCTTGGCATCGAATCAGGAAGAGGAGGTAGCAAAGTCAACAGCTGCCACTAAGCAGTCTGACAACAGTACCCAGTTCAGCCCAAGAAGGTTAGTCCCAGCTGTTGCTGCCTACTCATAGATCTCGATTGTTAGTGGTGGGGAAGGTGACGTCGATGATGACGTGTCTATGGACGTAACGTGGGTGCCCACAAGAGAGGAAGAGGAGGGGAGTTTAGAGGTGGAGATGGACCAGCAGATAAGGAGGAGAAGCAGGCCGAACTTACATTGCACAGGAGGGACAAACCAGACTGCTAATGTATCAGGAGCGAGCCATCAACCATGTACGGTCACATCTGGCGCTCCCAGGACGCCGCCACATCGCTCCGCAGTGTGGGCTTTTTTGAAGTCAGCTGCTGACAATAGTGTTGCCATCTGCAGCCTTTGCAGTCAACGCATAAATTGCGGTAAGCCCAACACTCACCTAGGGATGACCGCCTTCAGAAGGCACCTGGCCTCACATCACCGAGCCCAGTGGGAGCAATGCCGTCAGAACCCACAAAGCCACACTCCAGGCTCTCACCGTCCAGCCTCTTCTCCTTCTCCTCTCTCCTCCCAATTGTCTTCCACTCCACCTTCCATCATGCTGTCCTCACGTTTGTCAGGAAAAAGGCAGGCTTCCGTGGCCCAAATGTTAGAGCGTAAAAAAATGATGAAACCGGATAACCCTCTTGCCCAACAGTTGACCACTGGCTTGTCAGAACTGATAGCCCGCCAACTACTGCCATATAAACTTGTGGACTTGGAGGCCTTTCGAAAATTTGTGGCCATTGGAACACCACAATGGAAGGTCCCAGGAAGGAAATATTTCTTGCAGAAGGGCATCCCAGAGCTATATGGACACGTTCAGCGGCAAGTGAATGTATCTCTGGCACACAGTGTCGTGCCATCTTACCACAGACACGTGGTCTAGCAAACACGGGCAGGGAAGGTATATAACTTTTACTGCCCACTGGGTGAACATTCTGAAGGCCGTCAAGCAGGTAATCCGTGGCACCCATGTAGATTTGGTTTTACGGCCACGGATTGCATGCAGGGCTGCCTCTTCTTCTCCTCCTCCTACTCCATCCTCCCTCTCCTCCTCGGCTGACTCCTCCTTTACTGTTTACTGCTACCGTCTCTTCCACTGTGCCAACCAAGATCCCCAGAACCTATTCGACATGACAGGTTAGACGTTGCCATGTTGTGCTGCGTTTGTTGTGCCTGGAAGCCAAGAGCCACACCGTTCCTGCACTGCTTTCAGCTCTGCAGTCACACACCGATCAGTGGCTACCCTGCTCAACCCTGCCAATCTGCTGAGCGCGCTGAAACAGGGCAAACTTACATACGTGCCGTGCATGGCACACGTCCTGAACTTGGTCTTGCAGCGATTCGTTGTCAAATTCCCCGGGGTCCAGGACATCTTGCGGCAGGACAGGAAAATCGCGGGCCATTTCAGAAGATCTTACACGGCCATGGCTCGCCTTGCTGAAATCCATCGCCGACACAACCTGCCCGTCAGACGTCTTATTTGTGACTGCCCGACGCGATGGAACTCAACCTTGTATATGCTCGATACGCTGCTCCAGCAGAAACGTGCAGTTAACATCTACCTGTACGAACTCTGCAGGACAGGTTCTGGGGAGCTTGTTTTTTTTCACCGCGCCAGTGGCTGCTCATGCGCGACGCATGCAGACTTCTGCGGCCATTTGATGAGATCACCAAACTGGTCAGTCGCAGCCAGGGTGCCATCAGTGACCTCGTACCTTTTGCCTTCTTTCTGGAGCGTGCATTGCGTCGTGGCATTGATCAAGCCGTCAAGGAGCAGGAGCAGGAAGATTAGGAAGTAGCAATGCTGGATGAATTCCCAGGGGGCTACTCTATCTGAGACAAGTCAAAAACAGGAGTCTGAAGAGAAATCAGAGGAGGATGGTGTCGGGAGGAGGAGAATCAAGAAGAGCATGCTTTAAACCTTTCTGGGATCCCTCGTGTTGTCCGTGGGATGGGGAGAGGAGAACGAGGACGACATGATGCAGAAGGCAGGCCACTACAACGCTTCCAGTTTAGTGCAAATGGGGGCCTTTATGCTCCAGTCTTTAAAGAGGGACCCCTATAAAAAGCATAAAGGGCAAGGACCAATACTGGGTGCCAATGTATTTAGAATTCTGTTGCAAACAAAAATGGCGGAAATGTTACCACCATCACAGAGGGTTGTCAGAATGCAGCACTTCCAGGCCTTGCTTCGAGAAATGCTGCATTCTGCTTTTTGGGCGCTGGCAGAGGAGTTTCCACTCACAGAGAAACAGTTGTGGGTACCAATACAACAACGACTGCAAGAAGAGGGCACTTTGAAGATGTTTTGGTCACTTCTGATATGAGAACATTCTTTCAGCCGACCCATCGACAGCTGTCCCTCGGATCCAGCCTAAGGGAACGCCTAGACCGGCAGGTGTCTGACTACATCGGTTCAACAGCCAATTTGGACGCTCTGAGAAGTGATGAACCCCTGATTTAAGTCTCAATACGTAAGTTAGTGATATTTATGATGATTATATAGTTTATTAGTTTCTGATATTTCAGCAGAGTATAATTTTATTTTGTTTGTTAGTTAGTGATAGTTCAATAGAGTTTAATATTATTTATTTGTTAAGTTAATGGTTTTAACGTAGATTAAAGAGTTATTGTCCAGTCGTATAGTGTATGTTGTCCCTTCATTGTTGGCCCTTTTAATGTTTATGTACATAATCATATTGCTATGTGCATATATTTACCCTCCTGGCAGGGGCTGGTGATCGCCTCCTCTTTCTCCGAGTCCTGAGATGGGGCGGTGCTGGATTGTTCAGCACTTTCCACCTCCACCTCTTTCACTTCTCCCACATCTGTTGGGGTGGCTCAATAGGCTGGGAGGGTCTTGCCTCCTCCTCCTCTTCCTCCTCAACCTCCACCACCTCCACAGCCTCCGCTCGATAGCTTTCTCCAAATGGAGGGAATAGGAACTTCTGTAATCACAGAATTTTCAGATTTTAGAGAAACAACTATGAAATCTTAATTAGATATAAAGAAATTCCAATATGGAGGGATCTATATATAATTGCAGTGGCTGCCAGCTTTATGCCGGATAACGCAATCAAAAATGAACAGCATGCAAACAGACATCCCCTCCACAGTGTCTCTTGATAAAACAATAGGAGAGAGGAGACCCATGGGATGGGATTATCTCCTGACTGAGTATATCATATGATGATCTACTTCTCTACACCAGAGTCGGCTACTTCTTAATCCCATCACTAACACAATAGAACAAGGAGACAAATAAACGAAAACATTCATTGGGAGTCTCAGAGCAGAGTTAACCCTTATTGCGTTTATGGATTCACACCATGCAACTTTAATGGGGAATAGGGAAGATGTGGCCTATAAACTCAACCAATAAATCATGGTTTATAATTCACTCTAACCCAAATAGGTCAGAGTGGGGGTCTCCATAGTACTGGGTCCATAGCCCGTACAAAGGAGGCTAGCCCTCAGGCTTCTACTGCAGACCCAGTGATGGTTGAGTCCGTCACTTGTACGAAATCAGCTGGTTACATCCAAAATCTCTATCGCTCTGTGTGTTGAAATATATATAAACACAATACAACCACAGCTAGGTTGAGATGTTGGATGTAATTTGGTTAATTTGTGGTGTGTCCCACCAGGTACTAATTAATCGGTTGTAAAGGGATAAAATACTTATTTGCATTACTGTATATACAGTACCTTCCAAATGTATTCACCCCCTTGACTTTTTGCTTTTTTGGTACATTACAGCCTTCTGTTAAGGCTTTGTTAATCTGCATTTTATATGATGGAAAAGAACACAAAAGTCTAAGTCGGTGAAGTGAAATGAAAAAATATCTAAATAAAATTATTGTTTAGAAATAGAACACTGAAAATTGCCATGTGCGTATGTATTGAACTCTTTTGTTCGGAAGCCCATAAAGAGCTTTTGTGCTACCTATTACTTTCAGAAGTCACATAATTAGTAAAATGATGTCCACCTGTGTGAAATCTAAGTGTCACATGATCTGTAATTATATATACACCTATATTTTGAAAAGCCCTAAAGGCTGCAACATGTAAGCAAGAGGCTTCACTAACCAAACACTGCCATGAAGACCAGGGAACTCTCCAAGCAAGTAAGGGACAATGTTGTTGAGAGTCAGGGTTAAGTTATGTACAAGTCAGGGTTAAGTTATAAAAATTCCCAAATCTTTGATGAACCCCAGGAGCACCATCAAATCTATCACAACCAAATGGAAAGAACATATCACAACAGCAAACCTGCTAAGAGACGGCCGCGCACCAAAACAGGGCAAGGAGGGCATTAATCAGAGAGGCGGCACAGAAACCTAAGGTAACCCTGGAGGAGCTGCAGAGTTCCACAGCAGAGACTGGAGTATCTGTACATAGGATGACAATAGAGTCATCCACAGTCCATAGAGTTGAGCTTTATGGCAGAGTGGCCAGAAGAAAGCCATTACTTTCAGCTAAAAACAAAAAGGCACGTTGTGAGTTTGCGAAATGACCTGTGGGAGACTCCCAAAATGTATGGAGGAAGGTGCTCTGGTCTGATGAGACTAAAATTGTACTTTTCTACTCTCAAAGTAAACGCTATGTTTGGCACAAAGCCAACACATCACATCACCCAAAGAACACCATCCCCACAATGTAACATGGTGGTGGCAGCATCATGCTGTGGGGATGTTTTTCAGCAGCCGGGACAGGGAAACTGGTTAGAATTGAGGGAAAGATGGACAGGGATATTCTTGAGCAAAACCTGTACCACTCTGTGCGTGATTTGAGGCTAGGATGGAGGTTCACCTTCCAGCAGGACAATGCCCCCAAACACACTGCTAAAGCAACACTTGAGTGGTTTAAGGGGATACATGTAAATGTGTTGGAAAGGCCTAGCCAAAGCCCAGATCTTAATCCAATAAAAATCTGTGGTCAGACTTAAAGATCGCTGATTCACAAGCGCAAAACATCCAACTTGAAGGAGCTGGATCCATTTTGCAAGGAGGAATGGGCTAAAATACCAGTGGTAAGATGTGGCAAGCTCAAGGAGACTTATCCAAAGCGACTTGGAGCTGTGAATGCCGTAAAGGTGGCTCTACAAAGTATTGACTTTAGGGGATGAATAGTTATGTACATTGACCTTTTCTGTTATTTTGTACTATTTGTTGTTTGATTTACAAATAACCAATTTAAAAAAAAGGTCTAAGTTGTGGGCATGTTATACGAATTAACCACCTCAGCCCCCTAGCTTAAAACACCCTTAATTACCAGACCACTTTTTACAATTCTGCACTACTTTCACGGCTTATTGCTCGGTCATACAACTTACCACCGAAATGAATTTTACCTCCTTTTCTTCTCACTAATAGAGCTTTCATTTGGTGGTATTTCATTGTTGCTGACATTTTAACTTTTTTTTATATTAATAATTAATAAAAAATGAAATTTTTGCTTTCTGTTGTAAATTATTTTTTTAAACTACATTTCTATATGAATTTTCTCTAAATTTATTGTTCTACATGAGCTTGATAAAAAAATGCAATAAGTGTATATTTATTGGTTTGGGTAAAAGTTAAAGCGTTTACAAACTATGGTGCAAAAAGTGAATTTCTGCATTTTGAAGCAGCTCTGACTTTCTGAGCACCTGTCATGTTTCTTCAGGTGCTAGAATGCCAGGATAGTATAAATACCCCCAAATGACACCATGTTAGAAAGAAGAGACCCCAAAGTATTCACGGAGGGGCATGGTGAGTTCATGTATGATTTCATTTTTTTCACAAGTTAGCGGAAAATTACATTTTCTGAGGAAAAAAAAATAATAAAGTTTCCATTTCGGTTAACTTCTGGCAAAAAAATAAAAATCTCCCACGGACTCACTATGCCCCTCAGTGAATACCTTGGGGTGTCTACTTTCCGAAATGGGGTCATTTGTGGGGTGTGTTTACTGTTCTGGCATTTTGGGCGGAGCTAAATTATGAGCAACTCTGTAAAACCTAAAGGTACTCATTGGACTTTACGCCTCTTTACGCACCTAGGCTGCAAAAAGTGGCACACATGTGGTATCGCCGTAGTCAGAAAAAGTAGGGCAATGTGTTTTGGGGTGTATTTTTACATATACCCATGCTGGGTGAGAGAACTATTTCTGTAAATTGTCAACTTTGTATACATTTTTTTAAAAAGTTGTCATTTACAGAGATATTTCTCTCACCCAGCATGGGTATATGTAAATACACCCTAACACATTGCCCTACTTATCCTGAGTACGGCGATACCACGTGTGACACTTTCTGCAGCCTGAGTACGCAAAGGCTTAAATTCCAATGAGTACCTTTAAGATTTCACAGGGCATTTTAAACATTTGGATTCCAGACTTCTTCTCACGCACTAGGGGCCCCTAAAATGCCAGGGCAGTATAAATACCCCACAAGTGACCCCATTTTAGAAGAAAACACCCCAAGTAGAGATGAGCGAACACCTTGATGTTCGGGTTCGAGAAGTTCGGCCGAACTTCCCGAAAATGTTCGGGTTCGGGATCCGAACTCGACCCGAACATTATCCCGAACCCGAACTCCATTGAAGTCAATGGGGACCCAAACTTTTGAGCACTAAAAAGGCTGTAAAATAGTCCAGGAAAGGGCTAGAGGGCTGTAAAAAGGCAGCAAAATGTAGGTAAATGCCCTGCAAACAAATGTGGATAGGGAAATTAATTAAAATAAAATAAATAAAAATTAACCAATATCAATTGGAGAGAGGTCCCATAGCAGAGAATCATGCGTAATATCACCCACCACTGGAGAAGGCCACTTTCAGTTATTTAGGCCCCAGCACCCAGACAGAGGAGAGAGGTTCCACAGCAAGGAATAAGGCGTCATATCACCCACCACTGGAGAAGGCCACTTTCAGTTATTTAAGCCTCAGGACCCAGACAGAGGAGAGAGATCCCACAGCAAGGAATAAGGCGTCATATCACCCACCACTGGAGAAGGCCACTTTCAGTTTTTTAGGCCCAGCACCCAGACAGAGGAGAGAGGTCCCACAGCAAGGAATAAGGCGTCATATCACCCACCACTGGAGAAGGCCACTTTCAGTTATTTAGGCCCCAGCACCCAGACAGAGGAGAGAGGTCCCACAGCAAGGAATAAGGCATCATATCACCCACCACTGGAGAGGCCACTTTCAGTTATTTAGGCGCCAGCACCCAGACAGAGGAGAGAGGTCCCACAGCAAGGAATAAGGCATCATATCACCCACCACTGGAGAAGGCCACTTTCAGTTATTTAGGCCCCAGCACCCAGACAGAGGAGAGAGGTCCCACAGCAAGGAATAAGGCGTCATATCACCCACCACTGGAGAGAGGCCACTTTCAGTTATTTAGGCCCCAGCACCCAGACAGAGGAGAGAGGTCCCACAGCAAGGAATAAGGCGTCATATCACCCACCACTGGAGAAGACCACTTTCAGTTATTTAGGCCCCAGCACCCAGACAGAGGAGAGAGGTCCCACAGCAAGGAATAAGGCGTCATATCACCCACCACTGGAGAAGACCACTTCCAGATATTTAATCCACAGTACCCAGACAAAGGAAAGAGGTCGCATGGCAGAGGTTCAGGCTTCATGTCACCCACAATTTTAACAGGCCACTTTCAGTTATTTAGGCCCCGGCACCCAGATTGAGGAGAGGTTTATTCAACTTTGGGTTGCACCGCAAGATTATGGTAAAGTTAAAAAAAATGAGGATTCAATAAAGAAGTGCCCCGGAGTACAAGAATACATGGTTGAGGCTGAGGCATTTTCTATGGCACTGGGTCTGCTGGGGACTTTTCCCCCAGTTCTCGTTTTTCACTTTCCTCTCGCCCTCTCATGCCTCCGTTATTTGTTCCATCATTCAGGGGCCCGGGAACTTCATGTAGCTGGCACACCCGATACTAGGTTTCTCTATCCTCTTTGTCTGGGGGCAGCGTCCTGGGTCCCCCCTCGGCTTTTGTTTACTCAGCCAGGGTGTCGTGTCACCCGGGGTCACCAGGATATTTTATGTTGTCTATTTACAATTCAGGGCTTCTCGCCTCTGGATCCCACACGGTGTCTACACGTTCCTGATCAACCAAGGGGTCTGGTCTCCGGACTGGCCTGTCTTCTAACCTCACTGGGTTCATCCGTGTCTCCTAGTTCCCCCTGGTCGTTTGTTTCACCGGTTCGTCCGTATCTCCCTGGTTCGCCCAGGTTGTCTGTGTCTCCTGGATCGCCAGGTTGTCTGTCTCCTGGATCTATCATGTCTTCAGATCGCCCGAGGTCTGTGTTTACGGAGCTCAGTTATGTTTAAAATAAAAAAATAAAATAAACACATATATAAACATATATATATATATATATATATATATATATATATTTTAAAAAAAAAAAAACATTTTTCACCCAGGCTCGTCCAGGCTGTCCGTTCTCCTGTTTTTACCAGGTTGTCCGTGTCTCGTCCGTGTCTCCTTATGTTTTCATGTCTCCTGGATTGCCCAGGTTGTCTGTTCTTCTGTTCTTTCCCCGGTTGTCTGTGCCTAGTCCGTGTCTCCTCATGTTTTCATGTCTCCTGGATCGCCCAGGTTGTTCGTATCTCCTGGATCGCCCAGGTTGTTTGTGTCTCCTGGTTCGCCCAGGTTGTCCGTTCTTCTGTTTTTATCCAGGTTGTCCGTGCCTAGTCCGTGTCTCCTCATGTTTTCATGTCTCCCGGATCGCCCAGGTTGTTCGTGTCTCCTGGATCGCCCAGGTTTTTGTGTGTCCTGGATAGCCAGGATGTTCTTTTCTTCTGGTTCTCTAGGTCCCACCTGGTTTTCTCCACCTCGACGGTCAGTTCTTCTTCACTTTCTTAGTAGGCCCCATGTACCAGTTCCACCTGTTCTTCTATCCTTTCCAGTTTCATCATCAAAAAAAAAAAAGAGCAGGGGCCGCAGTAGGCTTTATTTCCCGTGGAGTTTGGCTTCACGGTTGGCACATTAGCCTTATCATTACCTCTGTTGTTTCATTTGTTTCATTCTTAGACCGATCACCTCCTTGTGTCTACTCCTTTGTCCAGTTAGGCTTACTTCAAGGGGCTTCAGGTAACGTTTTATCCCCAGGGTGTTTCAGGTCATGACGACTTGTCAGGTTTCTAACGTAGGATCGTTTTTATCAGTCTCGCTTTAGCTCCCGGACACTTATCGCGGTATCCCGACGAAGTTCTTCAGGTAGGCAGTTTTTCGCTTGTCTCCACTCTCGCTTCCATCTTGCTAGGTGGTCATGAGTTGTTTCTTTTTAGGTCAAATATGTCTCATGTCTCCGACATTGACGACAATGTGTCATTGCCAGGAACCTCTGTCTCAGCCGCAACA
Organism: Bufotes viridis; assembly: GCA_033119425.1. Lineage (NCBI taxonomy): Eukaryota > Metazoa > Chordata > Amphibia > Anura > Bufonidae > Bufotes > Bufotes viridis. The sequence goes on along the minus strand of CM065589.1, from coordinate 347,463,547 downwards.
GTAATTCATCTTTAAGGAACTGGACTGTTCCCAGACTGATTGACGAACTTAATCATCAGGGGATTCGGCACCCGGCCTCGGCGCGCAAGGCGGAGTTATACCGATTGCTGATGACCGCCCCAAGCACGCCACCCAATCAGTCAGACCTCAGCTCAGTTCATCAAGTTCTGGCCCAGATTCAGAGCTCTATTAGTGGACTGACAAACTCTGTTTCGGACATCCAGTCCAGGGTGTCGGCTTTGGAAGTCAGGGTGGTGGCTTCCCCGCAATCTCCGGATCCGGCAGCTTCCTCTGCCAATTCTCAGGACGTTGCAGCTAGGGCCTCGGCCACTACCCAGATCGCACCTTCACATTTCATCCCGGACCATATCAGGAAGGATATCCTGGCAGGCAGGGATGTGAACCTTGCAGCTATCCTTATCGCCACTCAGGATATTTCTGAGAACCGCATCATCAGCTGTGGTGAGGTGTCCGTGGTACTGAAGGCGAAGGATGCGCGGCTTAACCGGAAATTATCGATTTCCAAATTCGTCCTGGGTTTTAGCATCTACAGGGACGTGGTGTGTTCTGTTCAGCCGACTTGTAGGGAGGAGCTAGATACTTATCTGTACCGAATCAGCGATTTGGCTCACAAATACGGTGGCTCGGCTTTTACGATTATCATCGGTCTTTTTGGCCAAGGCCGCCGCCGCTCTAAGTCAGTTCCAGTTTGCGACGAACTGGGCTGACTTGGATATGAAATTATTTTGTCGCCACTTTGCAGGCCTCAAAGCCCCATATTGTGTATAATCTGCCAATCTATTTTTCATTCAACCGAATAGTGTCCTAACCCTCTGCAGTCTTCTCAGTCCACACCCGCTTCAGGCCCTTCTGGCTCTGCCAGATCTTCCTCCTCCCTAGATAAATTAGGTAGGCCCATCATGTATCTGGGTAGCAGCCAGGTGTGCAATAATTTTAACGCAAAGGTTGCGCTTTTAACGCTTTCAGCGCCCTTCATATCTGCTCTCTCTGTTTTCGAGCTCATCCACGCTTGTCTTGCCCCAGGAAGGCAGCTAGGGACTCCTGACTATCCGACATCAATGTGGGGCTTTTGGCTGCCTTCCTGGAGGATCATTCTGATCAGGCGTTTGTCACTTTCTCATTGGATGGCTTCAGAGAGGGGTTCCACACGGGTCTCATTTCACGCCCTCAGGACTGCTGGGAAGGCCCCAATCTACTGTCGGCTTCCAGTGATCCCAGAGCAGTTGATACCCTCATCCAGAGGTAGACAAAGGATTCATAATTGGCCCATTTTCTGAAATTCCCTTCCGCTCCGGGTGAATCAATCCCATCGGTCTGGTCACCAAGTTGTCTTCCAATAAAAAACGCCTCATCTATGATTTGTCCGCGCCTCATATATCCGCTACACCCAATTTAAACTCGCTCATTCCATCAGAAGAGTATTCCATGCAGTGCTCTTCAGTTGACGAAGCGATTCAGTACATCCTCCAAGCTGGCAGGGGGGCTTGGTTGGCGAAGGTGGATATCGCTGATGCCTTCAAGTTGCTTCCCATCCGTCCGCAACTTTGGAAATATTATGGCATCAAATGGGCAAACCAATTCTACTTCGCCAACCGGCTCACCTTCGGGTCTAAGAGTAGTTTGCCAAGGCGTTGCACTGGATCCTGGTGCATCATGGCAGGTTACCCATGGTCCTACATTATCTGGACGATTTTCTGCTCATTGAGAAGCCTGTGCAGGTCCCCTCTATTCCAGGCACGCTCCTAGATATCTTTTCCCGCCTCCAGGTTCCGGTAGCAAGCACCAAGACCGAGGGCCCGGCCACCAGGGTCACTTTCCTGGGCTTGATCCTGGACACTATGAAAATGGAGTCTAGCCTCCCCAGCGAGAAACTGATCAGGATCCGTTCCGCCATTTCTCAGGTGGTTCGGTCTCATTATTTATCCAAATCCGATCTGCAGTCCTTGCTGCATGCCTCCTAGGGAAGGACCTTTATCTCTAGATTGCTGCAACTTCTTCCTTCCGCCCGGAGCAGGATTCTATCATCCGTCTCGACAGCCAGGCCATCGCAGACCTCGCCATGTGGGAATCGTTCCTTTCCGCATGGAACGGCATTTCCTTGTTTGTGCCTCAATGGGACTCTTCTTCTCCCATCATTTTTTCAAATGCAGCGGGTTCTCTCGGTTTTGCTGCTATTTTTGGTTCGCGCTGGCTGGCTGCCGGATGGCCTCCAGAATTGGCTACAGACTCAACAGCCCTCAGATCCTCTCCTCTCCTAGAGCTTTATCCTATTGTGGCAGCAGCCTTTGTCTGGGGTCACCAGTAGGCTAATTCCTCTGTGACATTTATCACAGATAGCCAGGTTCTGGTGGAAATCATCAACAAAGGCAGGGCAGGGTCCCCTAAGATTATGGCCTTGTTACGCAGGTTAGTCTGGCTATCTTTAGTTCACAACTTCCACATGCGCAGCATCCACATAGCTGGTGAGCAGAACAAGGCCGCAGATGCTCTTTCCCGACTTAATTTCCCGGTATTTTTCCAGGAAATGCCCGAAGCAGATCGGTCAGGCACGGCAGTCCCTCCCTTCAATGCCCTCTTCCTGGATTAGACTCGATTCTCCACGAGGCCAAGAGTCTGGTCGCAAAATCCCTCTCGCCGAACATGGCCAGAAACTACCAAGCCGGTCTCAGGGTCTTTGAAAAGTTTTCTAGGATGTAACCGAGGGACCAGCTCAGCGAGTTGTCTCACCTGATGGCTTTCATAGCCTATTGCCATACTCAGCTATCCTTGTCATACAATACTATTAAACTTTCCATGGCAGGCATTCAGCATTACTTCATGTTGACCGATCCGCAATGCGGCTCCATTTTTTCAGTCCAGGTCATTAAGGCAACCCTTCGGGTATCCAGAAGGAAGGCAAGGGGTCCAGGAATCGCAGGCAGCCGGTATCCGGCGAGTTGTTCAGAGAACTTTCCTCTGCCTTAGACGCTTGTCCTTTTGGGCCCTACGTCAGCATCTTGTTGAAAGCGGCCATGTATCTCAGCTTTTACGGTTTTCTCAGACCGGGGAAGCCACTGCTCGCTCCAATCACCAGGGTTATCCACAGAAGCAACATCTTTCCTGGGGCCGTGGCCACTTCACTCTGACGCTACCTTCCACCAAAACAAACCAAACGGGGCCTCCTACTGAGGTTAAGTATTATCCCACATCCAACGCCTGGTGTCCGCTTAAGGTCCTGCAGCAGCTGTTCTCACAGATTCAGGCAGCTTCACCCGACAGTCCGCTTTTGCCTTACGCTGGCAGAGCCCTCACCACTTCTCGTTTCATTTCATACGTCTCGTATCCTCGCCCAGGGATTGGGCCACGACCCCTAACTCATATCCGGACATTCCTTTCGCTTCACGCCATCAGGTACCGGCTCATGTCATTCAATCCATGGGTCGGTGGCGATCGTCCTGTTATACGCGTGATATACCTAATCCACATGTTGAAATCTTGCAAGCCTTTTGTTCGCTGGCTTTGTAAATATGTTAATAAAACTTATCCTACTCGCTGTTTTTGCCCCCTTTTTCCTTGGTGTACCACGTCCGTGGCTCCCAGCACACTCCAGCCACTATCCGCAGGGTTAGGGTGTCAACACTCACGGACGACATTCCTAGCCCTGACCATAAATAGTTAAGGCTGCATGAAGCCTGTGTTTGTGGGAGGGGCATGTAGTATATATTCCACGCCACCCCCTGTGTCAAGACGCCCGCTTCCCGCGCCCTCCCTCCCATTTTTACAATCTTTCTCTGCAGGTATGCCCCTTTTTCCTTGGTGTACCGCGTCCGTGACTCCCGACACACTTCAGCCACTATCCGCAGGGTTAGGGTGTCAACACTCACGGACGACATTCCTAGCCCTGACCATAAACTAAATTTAGCCACTTTCACTGTGTTACCTCCGCTACACACAGTGATAAAATTTAAAAAAAAATTTTCTCGGAACCTGTAGATACTCACATTTATTGAAGTGACATAAAACAATAGTAGATAAAATATGCTAAATATGTTGTTAAATAATTGGTGTCAGTATTCAATAGGCCATATTTAATATATATTCCACATCTAATATGCAATAAGCAATGGCCAATAGTTTATGTACAGTCCACAACTAATATGCAATAGGCAGTAGGCAATGGTTAATACAGAGTCCACATCTGATATGATATAGCCAATGCCCGGCTAGATGTTAGAGCTTATTGACCGCGATATTCAATCCAAAGATGAGTCTTTACTTCACATATACCATTTAGACACTAGTAACATTAGTCACTTGCCTCTCGCCCTAATCCTTAATCGGGCTGACGTGAGGTATTACAGGGTCGGTTCAAACTCACGTGCAGTCTTTTCCCAGGTTCACTCGCATCCTGGAAGTCGCTCAGGCAAATCACCGTGGTGTCCCACGTGGTATGGGAGTGTACATATGACGTCTCACGTGACTCCAAATTTCAAAGGTCCTTGAGCGCAATATGGACAGCGTTTCACAGGTCCTTGAACCCCGATTTGTATAGATAGGTGCTTCCAGACTGTATTTAAAAAGTCTTTTAACCACCACTACTGCACATATGTGGTCCTCCAAATACTTGCTGTCTGCCAAATTGTATCAAACGCCTTTCCGGGTCTCCACCCCTTCCTCAGTGATGCGGACAGCAACAGATTCGGATCCATTTAAACCTTCATGGGGTGGAGTTATTTATTAACTCATTAATTGCGGTCCCAGAACAAATATCCCTGATGTCCAATGAAACCAAATTGATTCCATATATAAATTGATTCCATATATAATATCCATAATAGATGTACTATTATGGATATTAGATGTACTAGTATTTTATGTACTATTGTTTTATGTCACTTCAATAAATGTGAGTATCTACAGGTTCCGAGATTGAGTGCCCCTGATTTTATTGTAGTCTCTTTTCCTTTACATTCGGTTTGGGTGAACCGACGGGTGAGCACCATCTCCTGAAGTCGATCCAGGGGTGTAGCCGCTGTTACTGAGTATGATTATAGAACAGTTGACAACAAAACGACATATTGAAGCAGGGTGTTATATACCTTCTTCCACATACACCCCCTTCTCTATAGACTTTTGTCACCGGGTCATTTAAAACATGACAGGCAGAGGAAGAGGCAGGCCCTTTCGCAGGGGTGGTAGGGGTAGGGCAGGAGCACCAGGCCGGAAACAAAGTGGGAAGTTGCAGGAGGTGCATTCAATTTAGTCAAAGGACGCACCAGACTTGGTTGAGTGGCTCAATTAGCCTTCCACTTCTATACCCTCCTCATCCTCTCTATCTTCACCCTCTTCACTCTCTGCTGTGTGCACCTCCAAAGACACCACCACCACCACCACCACCATATACCCTCCACTTGAGTCACAGGAATTATTTTCCGATCCATCAAAAGACATTTCCAATGAGCAGCCATTCTTGGCATCGAATCAGGAAGAGGAGGTAGCAAAGTCAACAGCTGCCACTAAGCAGTCTGACAACAGTACCCAGTTCAGCCCAAGAAGGTTAGTCCCAGCTGTTGCTGCCTACTCATAGATCTCGATTGTTAGTGGTGGGGAAGGTGACGTCGATGATGACGTGTCTATGGACGTAACGTGGGTGCCCACAAGAGAGGAAGAGGAGGGGAGTTTAGAGGTGGAGATGGACCAGCAGATAAGGAGGAGAAGCAGGCCGAACTTACATTGCACAGGAGGGACAAACCAGACTGCTAATGTATCAGGAGCGAGCCATCAACCATGTACGGTCACATCTGGCGCTCCCAGGACGCCGCCACATCGCTCCGCAGTGTGGGCTTTTTTGAAGTCAGCTGCTGACAATAGTGTTGCCATCTGCAGCCTTTGCAGTCAACGCATAAATTGCGGTAAGCCCAACACTCACCTAGGGATGACCGCCTTCAGAAGGCACCTGGCCTCACATCACCGAGCCCAGTGGGAGCAATGCCGTCAGAACCCACAAAGCCACACTCCAGGCTCTCACCGTCCAGCCTCTTCTCCTTCTCCTCTCTCCTCCCAATTGTCTTCCACTCCACCTTCCATCATGCTGTCCTCACGTTTGTCAGGAAAAAGGCAGGCTTCCGTGGCCCAAATGTTAGAGCGTAAAAAAATGATGAAACCGGATAACCCTCTTGCCCAACAGTTGACCACTGGCTTGTCAGAACTGATAGCCCGCCAACTACTGCCATATAAACTTGTGGACTTGGAGGCCTTTCGAAAATTTGTGGCCATTGGAACACCACAATGGAAGGTCCCAGGAAGGAAATATTTCTTGCAGAAGGGCATCCCAGAGCTATATGGACACGTTCAGCGGCAAGTGAATGTATCTCTGGCACACAGTGTCGTGCCATCTTACCACAGACACGTGGTCTAGCAAACACGGGCAGGGAAGGTATATAACTTTTACTGCCCACTGGGTGAACATTCTGAAGGCCGTCAAGCAGGTAATCCGTGGCACCCATGTAGATTTGGTTTTACGGCCACGGATTGCATGCAGGGCTGCCTCTTCTTCTCCTCCTCCTACTCCATCCTCCCTCTCCTCCTCGGCTGACTCCTCCTTTACTGTTTACTGCTACCGTCTCTTCCACTGTGCCAACCAAGATCCCCAGAACCTATTCGACATGACAGGTTAGACGTTGCCATGTTGTGCTGCGCTTGTTGTGCCTGGAAGCCAAGAGCCACACCGTTCCTGCACTGCTTTCAGCTCTGCAGTCACACACCGATCAGTGGCTACCCTGCTCAACCCTGCCAATCTGCTGAGCGCGCTGAAACAGGGCAAACTTACATACGTGCCGTGCATGGCACACGTCCTGAACTTGGTCTTGCAGCGATTCGTTGTCAAATTCCCGGGGTCCAGGACATCTTGCGGCAGGACAGGAAAATCGCGGGCCATTTCAGAAGATCTTACACGGCCATGGCTCGCCTTGCTGAAATCCATCGCCGACACAACCTGCCCGTCAGACGCCTTATTTGTGACTGCCCGACGCGATGGAACTCAACCTTGTATATGCTCGATACGCTGCTCCAGCAGAAACGTGCAGTTAACATCTACCTGTACGAACTCTGCAGGACAGGTTCTGGGGAGCTTGTTTTTTTCACCGCGCCAGTGGCTGCTCATGCGCGACGCATGCAGACTTCTGCGGCCATTTGATGAGATCACCAAACTGGTCAGTCGCAGCCAGGGTGCCATCAGTGACCTCGTACCTTTGCCTTCTTTCTGGAGCGTGCATTGCGTCGTGGCATTGATCAAGCCGTCAAGGAGCAGGAGCAGGAAGATTAGGAAGTAGCAATGCTGGATGAATTCCCAGGGGGCTACTCTATCTGAGACAAGTCAAAAACAGGAGTCTGAAGAGAAATCAGAGGAGGATGGTGTCGGGAGGAGGAGAATCAAGAAGAGCATGCTTTAAACCTTTCTGGGATCCCTCGTGTTGTCCGTGGGATGGGGAGAGGAGAACGAGGACGACATGATGCAGAAGGCAGGCCACTACAACGCTTCCAGTTTAGTGCAAATGGGGGCCTTTATGCTCCAGTCTTTAAAGAGGGACCCCTATAAAAAGCATAAAGGGCAAGGACCAATACTGGGTGCCAATGTATTTAGAATTCTGTTGCAAACAAAAATGGCGGAAATGTTACCACCATCACAGAGGGTTGTCAGAATGCAGCACTTCCAGGCCTTGCTTCGAGAAATGCTGCATTCTGCTTTTTGGGCGCTGGCAGAGGAGTTTCCACTCACAGAGAAACAGTTGTGGGTACCAATACAACAACGACTGCAAGAAGAGGGCACTTTGAAGATGTTTTGGTCACTTCTGATATGAGAACATTCTTTCAGCCGACCCATCGACAGCTGTCCCTCGGATCCAGCCTAAGGGAACGCCTAGACCGGCAGGTGTCTGACTACATCGGTTCAACAGCCAATTTGGACGCTCTGAGAAGTGATGAACCCCTGATTTAAGTCTCAATACGTAAGTTAGTGATATTTATGATGATTATATAGTTTATTAGTTTCTGATATTTCAGCAGAGTATAATTTTATTTTGTTTGTTAGTTAGTGATAGTTCAATAGAGTTTAATATTATTTATTTGTTAAGTTAATGGTTTTAACGTAGATTAAAGAGTTATTGTCCAGTCGTATAGTGTATGTTGTCCCTTCATTGTTGGCCCTTTTAATGTTTATGTACATAATCATATTGCTATGTGCATATATTTACCCTCCTGGCAGGGGCTGGTGATCGCCTCCTCTTTCTCCGAGTCCTGAGATGGGGCGGTGCTGGATTGTTCAGCACTTTCCACCTCCACCTCTTTCACTTCTCCCACATCTGTTGGGGTGGCTCAATAGGCTGGGAGGGTCTTGCCTCCTCCTCCTCTTCCTCCTCAACCTCCACCACCTCCACAGCCTCCGCTCGATAGCTTTCTCCAAATGGAGGGAATAGGAACTTCTGTAATCACAGAATTTTCAGATTTTAGAGAAACAACTATGAAATCTTAATTAGATATAAAGAAATTCCAATATGGAGGGATCTATATATAATTGCAGTGGCTGCCAGCTTTATGCCGGATAACGCAATCAAAAATGAACAGCATGCAAACAGACATCCCCTCCACAGTGTCTCTTGATAAAACAATAGGAGAGAGGAGACCCATGGGATGGGATTATCTCCTGACTGAGTATATCATATGATGATCTACTTCTCTACACCAGAGTCGGCTACTTCTTAATCCCATCACTAACACAATAGAACAAGGAGACAAATAAACGAAAACATTCATTGGGAGTCTCAGAGCAGAGTTAACCCTTATTGCGTTTATGGATTCACACCATGCAACTTTAATGGGGAATAGGGAAGATGTGGCCTATAAACTCAACCAATAAATCATGGTTTATAATTCACTCTAACCCAAATAGGTCAGAGTGGGGGTCTCCATAGTACTGGGTCCATAGCCCGTACAAAGGAGGCTAGCCCTCAGGCTTCTACTGCAGACCCAGTGATGGTTGAGTCCGTCACTTGTACGAAATCAGCTGGTTACATCCAAAATCTCTATCGCTCTGTGTGTTGAAATATATATAAACACAATACAACCACAGCTAGGTTGAGATGTTGGATGTAATTTGGTTAATTTGTGGTGTGTCCCACCAGGTACTAATTAATCGGTTGTAAAGGGATAAAATACTTATTTGCATTACTGTATATACAGTACCTTCCAAATGTATTCACCCCCTTGACTTTTTGCTTTTTTGGTACATTACAGCCTTCTGTTAAGGCTTTGTTAATCTGCATTTTATATGATGGAAAAGAACACAAAAGTCTAAGTCGGTGAAGTGAAATGAAAAAATATCTAAATAAAATTATTGTTTAGAAATAGAACACTGAAAATTGCCATGTGCGTATGTATTGAACTCTTTTGTTCGGAAGCCCATAAAGAGCTTTTGTGCTACCTATTACTTTCAGAAGTCACATAATTAGTAAAATGATGTCCACCTGTGTGAAATCTAAGTGTCACATGATCTGTAATTATATATACACCTATATTTTGAAAAGCCCTAAAGGCTGCAACATGTAAGCAAGAGGCTTCACTAACCAAACACTGCCATGAAGACCAGGGAACTCTCCAAGCAAGTAAGGGACAATGTTGTTGAGAGTCAGGGTTAAGTTATGTACAAGTCAGGGTTAAGTTATAAAAATTCCCAAATCTTTGATGAACCCCAGGAGCACCATCAAATCTATCACAACCAAATGGAAAGAACATATCACAACAGCAAACCTGCTAAGAGACGGCCGCGCACCAAAACAGGGCAAGGAGGGCATTAATCAGAGAGGCGGCACAGAAACCTAAGGTAACCCTGGAGGAGCTGCAGAGTTCCACAGCAGAGACTGGAGTATCTGTACATAGGATGACAATAGAGTCATCCACAGTCCATAGAGTTGAGCTTTATGGCAGAGTGGCCAGAAGAAAGCCATTACTTTCAGCTAAAAACAAAAAGGCACGTTGTGAGTTTGCGAAATGACCTGTGGGAGACTCCCAAAATGTATGGAGGAAGGTGCTCTGGTCTGATGAGACTAAAATTGTACTTTTCTACTCTCAAAGTAAACGCTATGTTTGGCACAAAGCCAACACATCACATCACCCAAAGAACACCATCCCCACAATGTAACATGGTGGTGGCAGCATCATGCTGTGGGGATGTTTTTCAGCAGCCGGGACAGGGAAACTGGTTAGAATTGAGGGAAAGATGGACAGGGATATTCTTGAGCAAAACCTGTACCACTCTGTGCGTGATTTGAGGCTAGGATGGAGGTTCACCTTCCAGCAGGACAATGCCCCCAAACACACTGCTAAAGCAACACTTGAGTGGTTTAAGGGGATACATGTAAATGTGTTGGAAAGGCCTAGCCAAAGCCCAGATCTTAATCCAATAAAAAATCTGTGGTCAGACTTAAAGATCGCTGTTCACAAGCGCAAAACATCCAACTTGAAGGAGCTGGATCCATTTTGCAAGGAGGAATGGGCTAAAATACCAGTGGTAAGATGTGGCAAGCTCAAGGAGACTTATCCAAAGCGACTTGGAGCTGTGAATGCCGTAAAAGGTGGCTCTACAAAGTATTGACTTTAGGGGATGAATAGTTATGTACATTGACCTTTTCTGTTATTTTGTACTATTTGTTGTTTGATTTACAAATAACCAATTTAAAAAAAAAGGTCTAAGTTGTGGGCATGTTATACGAATTAACCACCTCAGCCCCCCTAGCTTAAACACCCTTAATTACCAGACCACTTTTTACAATTCTGCACTACTTTCACGGCTTATTGCTCGGTCATACAACTTACCACCGAAATGAATTTTACCTCCTTTTCTTCTCACTAATAGAGCTTTCATTTGGTGGTATTTCATTGTTGCTGACATTTTAACTTTTTTTTTATATTAATAATTAATAAAAAATGAAATTTTTTGCTTTCTGTTGTAAATTATTTTTTTTTAAACTACATTTCTATATGAATTTTTCTCTAAATTTATTGTTCTACATGAGCTTGATAAAAAAAATGCAATAAGTGTATATTTATTGGTTTGGGTAAAAGTTAAAGCGTTTACAAACTATGGTGCAAAAAAGTGAATTTCTGCATTTTGAAGCAGCTCTGACTTTCTGAGCACCTGTCATGTTTCTTCAGGTGCTAGAATGCCAGGATAGTATAAATACCCCCCAAATGACACCATGTTAGAAAGAAGAGACCCCAAAGTATTCGCGGAGGGGCATGGTGAGTTCATGTATGATTTCATTTTTTTTCACAAGTTAGCGGAAAATTACATTTTCTGAGGAAAAAAAAAAAAAATAAAGTTTCCATTTGGGTTAACTTCTGGCAAAAAAAATAAAAAATCTCCCACGGACTCACTATGCCCCTCAGTGAATACCTTGGGGTGTCTACTTTCCGAAATGGGGTCATTTGTGGGGTGTGTTTACTGTTCTGGCATTTTGGGCGGAGCTAAATTATGAGCAACTCTGTAAAACCTAAAGGTACTCATTGGACTTTACGCCCCTTTACGCACCTAGGCTGCAAAAAAGTGGCACACATGTGGTATCGCCGTAGTCAGAAAAAGTAGGGCAATGTGTTTTGGGGTGTATTTTTACATATACCCATGCTGGGTGAGAGAACTATTTCTGTAAATTGTCAACTTTGTATACATTTTTTTAAAAAGTTGTCATTTACAGAGATATTTCTCTCACCCAGCATGGTACTATGTAAATACACCCTAACACATTGCCCTACTTATCCTGAGTACGGCGATACCACGTGTGACACTTTTTTGCAGCCTGGGTGCGCAAAGGGGCCCAAATTCCAATGAGTACCTTTAGGATTTCACAGGGCATTTTTAAACATTTGGATTCCAGACTTCTTCTCACGCACTAGGGGCCCCTAAAATGCCAGGGCAGTATAAATACCCCACAAGTGACCCCATTTTAGAAAGAAAACACCCCAAGTAGAGATGAGCGAACACCTTGATGTTCGGGTTCGAGAAGTTCGGCCGAACTTCCCGAAAATGTTCGGGTTCGGGATCCGAACTCGACCCGAACATTATCCCGAACCCGAACTCCATTGAAGTCAATGGGGACCCAAACTTTTGAGCACTAAAAAGGCTGTAAAATAGTCCAGGAAAGGGCTAGAGGGCTGTAAAAAGGCAGCAAAATGTAGGTAAATGCCCTGCAAACAAATGTGGATAGGGAAATTAATTAAAAATAAAATAAATAAAAAATTAACCAATATCAATTGGAGAGGGTCCCATAGCAGAGAATCATGCGTAATATCACCCACCACTGGAGAAGGCCACTTTCAGTTATTTAGGCCCCAGCACCCAGACAGAGGAAGAGGTTCCACAGCAAGGAATAAGGCGTCATATCACCCACCACTGGAGAAGGCCACTTTCAGTTATTTAAGCCTCAGGACCCAGACAGAGGAGAGAGATCCCACAGCAAGGAATAAGGCGTCATATCACCCACCACTGGAGAAGGCCACTTTCAGTTTTTAGGCCCAGCACCCAGACAGAGGAGAGAGGTCCCACAGCAAGGAATAAGGCGTCATATCACCCACCACTGGAGAAGGCCACTTTCAGTTATTTAGGCCCCAGCACCCAGACAGAGGAGAGAGGTCCCACAGCAAGGAATAAGGCATCATATCACCCACCACTGGAGAGGCCACTTTCAGTTATTTAGGCGCCAGCACCCAGACAGAGGAGAGAGGTCCCACAGCAAGGAATAAGGCATCATATCACCCACCACTGGAGAAGGCCACTTTCAGTTATTTAGGCCCCAGCACCCAGACAGAGGAGAGAGGTCCCACAGCAAGGAATAAGGCGTCATATCACCCACCACTGGAGAAGGCCACTTTCAGTTATTTAGGCCCCAGCACCCAGACAGAGGAGAGAGGTCCCACAGCAAGGAATAAGGCGTCATATCACCCACCACTGGAGAAGACCACTTTCAGTTATTTAGGCCCCAGCACCCAGACAGAGGAGAGAGGTCCCACAGCAAGGAATAAGGCGTCATATCACCCACCACTGGAGAAGACCACTTCCAGATATTTAATCCACAGTACCCAGACAAAGGAAAGAGGTCGCATGGCAGAGGTTCAGGCTTCATGTCACCCACAATTTTAACAGGCCACTTTCAGTTATTTAGGCCCCGGCACCCAGATTGAGGAGAGGTTTATTCAACTTTGGGTTGCACCGCAAGATTATGGTAAAGTTAAAAAAAATGAGGATTCAATAAAGAAGTGCCCCGGAGTACAAGAATACATGGTTGAGGGGGAGGCAGTTATAAATGTCTATTCTGCACAAGAGAGGGACAGGTCCTGTGGGATCCATGCCTGGTTCATTTTTATGAACGTCAGCTTGTCAGGCGGCTGCGTTTGTCAGTAATGACGCCCCCTGCCGTGCTGAATACACGTTCATACAAAACGCTGGCCAGCACCTCCAAGGCATAAAAGGCTAACTCTGGCCACGTGGACAATTTGGAGACCCAGAAGTTGAATGGGGCCGAACTATCACTCAGTACGTGGAGGGGTGTGCAGACTTACTGTTCAACCATGTTAGTGAAATGCTGCCTCCTGCTAACACGTTCCGTATCAGGTGGTGGTGCAGTTAGCTGTGGCATGGAGACAAAACTTTTCCACATTCCTGCCATGCTAACCCTGCCCTCAGAGGAGCTGGCTGTGACACAGCTGCATTTGCGACCTCTTGCTCCTCCTCTGCCTTCGCCTTGGGCTTCCACCTGTTCCCCTGTGACATTTGGGAATGCTCTCAGGAGCGTGTCTACCAGCGTGCGCTTGTACTCGCGCATCTTCCTATCACGCTCCAGTGCAGGAAGTAAGTTGGGCACATTATCTTTGTACCGGGGATCCAGCAAGGTGGCAACCCAGTAGTCCGCACACGTTAAAATGTGGGCAATTCTGCTGTCGTTGCGCAGGCACTGTAGCATGTAGTCGCTCATGTGTGCCAGGCTCCCCAAAGGTAAGGACAAGCTGTCCTCTGTGGGAGGCGTATCGTCATCGTCATCCGTATCCCCCCAGCCACGCACCAGTGATGGGCCTGAGCTGTGTCGGGTGCCACCCCGTTGTGAACCTGCTTCATCCTCCTCATCCTCCTCGTCCTCCAGTAGTGGGCCCTGGCTGGCCACATTTGTACCTGGCCTCTGCTGTTGCAAAAAACCTCCCTCTGAGCCACTTCTAACAGACTGGCCTGAAAGTGCTAAAAATGACCCCTCATCCTCCTCCTCCTCCTCCTCCTCCTGGGCCACCTCCTCTTCCATCATCGCCCTAAGCGTTTTCTCAAGGAGACATAGAAGTGGCATTGTAACGCTGATAACGGTGTCATCGCCACTGGCCATGTTGGTGGAGTACTCGAAACAGCGCAACAGGGCACACAGGTCTCGCATGGAGGCCCAATCATTGGTGGTGAACTGGTGCTGTTCCGCAGTGCGACTCACGCGTGCGTGCTGCAGCTGAAACTCCACTATGGCCTGCTGTTGCTCGCATGAGGCGGTGAGCGGGAAGGCCGAAGTTCCAATGTAGCGCAGACAGGCGAGCAGCGGCAGGATGTGAACGCCGGCAACGCGCACAGACGGCCCGCACTTTATGCAGCAGCTCTGACATGTCGGGGTAGTTGTGAATGAACTTCTGCACCACCAAATTCAGCACATGCGCCAGGCAAGGGATGTGCGTCAAACCGGCTAGTCCCAGAGCTGTGACGAGATTTCGCCCATTATCGCACACCACCAGGCCAGGCTTGAGGCCCACCGGCAGAAACCACTTGTCGGTCTGTTGTTCAATACCCCGCCTCAACTCCTGTGCGATGTGGGGCCTGTCACCCAAACATATGAGTTTCAGAATGGCCTGCTGACGTTTACCCCGGCCTGTACTGAAGTTGATGGTGAAGGTGTGTGGCTGACTGGATGACCTGGTGGAAGCAGAGGAGGAGGAAGCCGAGTAGGAGGAGGAGGCTACAGGAGGCAAAGAATGATGCCCTGCGATCCTTGGCGGCGGAAGGACGTGCGCCAAGGAACTCTCCGCCTGGGGCACAGCCGCCACTACATTTACCCAGTGTGCAGTTAGGGAGATATAGCGACCCTGGCCGTGCTTACTAGTCCAAGTATCTGTGGACCTTGCCACAAATGGCGTTGCGCAGTGCACACTTGATTTTATCGGATACTTGGTTGTGTAGGGAAGGCACGGCTGTCTAGAAGTAGAAGTAGTGGCAGCTGGGAACAACATACTGTGGGACAGCCATGGCCATCAGCTGTTTGAAGCTATCTGTGTCCACCAGCCTGAATGACAGCATTTCAAAGGCCAGTAGTTTAGAAATGCTGGCATTCAGACCCAGGGCTCGAGGGTGGGTAGGTGGGAATTTACGCTTTCTCTCCAAGGTTTGTGAGATGAAGAGCTGAACTCTGCCGTGTGACATGGTGGAGATGCTTGGTGAAGGAAGTAGTGGTGTTGGTGGCACATCCTCTGTTTGGTGGGCGGCAGGTGCTAACATTCCTCCCGAGGCGGAGGAAGAGGCCAAGGCAGCAGCAGCAGAAGAGGGGGCAGGGGGAGCCTGAGTGAGTTCCTTGCTTTTAAGGTGTTTACTCCACTGCAGTTCATGCTTTGCATGTAGATGCCTGATCAGGTTGTGCTAAGGTTCAGAACGTTAATGCCTCGCTTCAGGCTCTGATGGCACAGCGTGCAAACCACTCGGTCTTGTCGTCAGAACATTGTTTGAAGTGCCATGCCAGGGATCTCCTTGAAGCTGCCTTTGGGGTGCTTGGTCCCTGGTGGCGGTGGCCAGTAGCAGGCAAACTCTCTTGGCGGCGGCTGTTCTTCTTTTGCCCCCTGCTCCCTCTTTTGCTACGCTGTTGGCTCAGTCTCACCACTGCCTCTTCCTCTGGACTATGAAAGTCAGTGGAACGACCTTCATTCCATGTGGGGTCTAGGACCTCATCGTCCCCTGCATCGTATTCCACACAGTCTTCCTCCCTGACCACCTGTTCGGTCTGCACACTGCAGAAAGACGCAGCAGTTGGCACCTGTGTTTCGTCATCATCAGAGACGTGCGGATTCTGATGAGGTGGTATTCCCATGTCCTCATCATCAGGAAACATAAGTGGTTGTGCGTCAGTGCATTCTATGCCTTCCACCACTGGGGAAGGGCTCGGTGGATTCCCTTGGGAAACCCTGCCTGCAGAGTCTTCAAACAGCATAAGAGACTGCTGCATAACTTGAGGCTCAGACAGTTTCCCTGATATGCATGGGGGTGATGTGACAGACTGATGGGCTTGGTTTTCAGGCGCCACCTGTGCGCTTTCTGCAGAAGACTGGGTGGGAGATAATGTTGTGAACGTGCTGGATCCACTGTCGGCCACCCAATTGACTAGCGCCTGTACTTGCTCAGGCCTTACCATCCTTAGAATGGCATTGGGCCCCACCAAATATCGCTGTAAATTCTGGCAGGTACTAGAACCTGAGGTAGTTGGTTCACTAGGACGTGTGGCTGTGGCAGAATGGCCACGTCCCCTCCCAGCACCAGAGGGTACACTAACAACACCACGACCGCGTCCGCGTCCCTTACTAGATGTTTTCCTCATTGTTACCGTTCACCAAGCACCACAATAAGAAAAAAAATATTTGGCCCAATGTATTGATTTCAAATTCAGGCCTTTTTTTACAGGCACCTAACACTATTTGCCTATTTATTTATGTAGCGTATTACACTAATCCAGGCACAGCAGTAACCACTGATTTAGGGGAATATCTCTTTAAGGGCTAGTATTTAGGCCCTGGATAAAAGGTATCCTTTTATAGAAAGATTTACACTTGAAGATGCACAGTAGCTGGTGAAAAAATATGTAGGATTATGCCTTCAGCAATTGTATTTTAACACTTTGTGTAATATACCCTTTAACGGACAGAAATACAATGGGAGATGCACGGTAGCGTGTTAAGTTATTGAGGATGACTCTCTCAGCCAGCCAGTGCTGGGACACCAGAATCAGGGTATTGCTATTTTGGCAATTGAATTTCACCCCAAAACAAAATATATGTTTTGGCGGACACTATTATACTTTGACAGCCAGTGCTGGGACACCAGATTCAGAGTATTGCTATTTTGGCAATTGAATTTCACCCCAGAACAAAATATATGTTTTGACGGACCCTATTATACTTTGCCAGCCAGTGCTGGGACACCAGATTCAGGGTATTGCTATTTTGGCAAGTGAATTTTACCCCAGAACAAAATATATGTTTTGGCGGACACTATTATACTTTGCCAGCCAGTGCTGGGACACCAGATTCAGGGTATTGCTAATTTGGCAATTGAATTTCACCCCAGAACAAAATATACCCTGTTACGGACAAATTTAAACTAGGCCTGCAATTGCTGGAACAACAGATTCAGGGTATTGCTATTTTGGCAATTGAATTTCACCCCAGAACATAATATATGTTTTGGCGGACACTATTATACTTTGCCAGCCAGTGCTGGTACACCAGAATCAGGGTATTGCTATTTTGGCAATTGAATTTCACCCCAGAACAAAATATATGTTTTGGCGGACACTATTATACTGTGCCAGCAAGTGCTGGAACACCAGATTCAGGGTATTGCTATTTTGGCAATTGAATTTCACCCCAGAACAAAATATATGTTTTGGCGGACACTATTATACTTTGCCAGCCAGTGCTGGGACACCAGATTCAGGGTATTGCTATTTTGGCAATTGAATTTCACCACAGAAAATAATCTATCCTTTGCCTGACAGCAGACAGTATTACACTTGGCTAGCTAAAGCTGGCACACCAGATTTAGGGGATTGCTATTTTGGCAATTGTATTTAACCCCTTAATAAACTATAGAAATTGCTATCCTGAGTTTCTAGGGGTGACAATAAGCACAGCCAATCCCCTGATGTAGGATATAGCAAAAAAAAAAAAAACTAGTATTGATGGATTGATAGACTTGGTGGCAGCTTGTTCTGGTGCACCACAAGTCTCAAAATGGCCGCCGATCACCCCAGAAAAAAGTGACAGAAAAACGCTCTGTGCAGCCTAAAAACCAGTGAGCAAGTAACTAGCAGAAGTTGAATCATTCACAGCTGTAGATCGATCAGTTCATTAGGTGCTGTTGCTGACTTTTCCCTGCCTAATCTAGCCCTCACAGAAGCTGTGTCCTCTACCTACACTAATCAGAGCAGTGTGACGTGCGGCGCTACGTGACTCCAGCTCAAATAGAGGCTGGGTCACATGCTGCACTTGGCCAATCACAGCCATGCCATTAGTAGGCATGGCAGTGATGGCTTCTTAGGGCAAGAAGTAAAACGCTAGCTGTTTGGCTGCTGTGCAGCCCTTCAGAAAGCGGGAAGAAAATGCTGAACAACGGACCAGAACCCGAACTTTTTTGAAAATGTTCGGGTCCGTGTCCCGAACACCCCAAAATTCGGTACGAACCCGAACTATGCTCGAACTGTTCGCTCGATTCTGCTGAATAGATGCGGACCCATTCAGTGTGAATGGGGTTGGCGGTGATGCGTAGAGCACACTATGTGCTCTCCGCATCAGCATTTGTGGAGCTGTGGCTGCGAACCTCTGGGTTTCGGCCCGGAAACATCCGGACGCAGCTCCGCAAAAGATAGAGCATGTCCTATTCTTGTCCGCAATTGGGGACAAGAAAAGGCATTTTCTATATAGTTCTGGCAATGTGCAGATCCGCAAAATGCGGAAAAACACATACGGACGTCTGAATGAGCCTTACAGGGGGGTGATTAGTGACAGGGGGGGTGACAGGGGGTGATCAGGTGGGTGACATGGGATGATCAGGGGTTTATCAGGGGTTAATTGGGGGTTAATCAGGCGTTAATTAG